>CM053028.1:65821428-66266428 GCA_028564925.1 Lithobates sylvaticus
CTTGCAGCCTTGCCCAGTGTGTCTTGCAGCTTGTCAGCGTCTGTGGCATGTTTAAATTTCCCGCCGGAGAAGAACGAGCGGGCGCCGCCATTAAAGCCCGAGCGCCTCCGGAAAAGCCCGAGCCGTCTGTTCGGCTCCACTCGCAGTCCCGCCTCCCTGCTGTTTCGGAAGCGAGAGCAGGGAGGCTTGACTGCGAGCGGCGCCGAACAGTCAGATCGGCCTTTTTCGGCGGCGCATGTTTTTTTTCGGCGGCGCACGTTTTTTTTTCGGCGGCACTCGTTTGTTTTCGGCGGCACTCGTTTTTTTTTTTGACGGCGGTCGCCATTTTTTCGGCGCCGTTTGATTTTTTTTTGTCACTTTCTTTTGGGGGATCGGCGTATAACACGCACCCACGACTTTCCCCCGATTTTAAGGGGGAAAAAGTGTGTGTTATACGCCGATAAATACGGTATATATTATATATATATGTATATATATATCTATATAGAGAGATATTGTTTGTGTGTGTATATATGTATATATATATATATATATATATATATATATATATGTATATATATATATATATAATGTATGTGTATATAGCTTGGTCCGCGGTGATGATGGTCATCTGTCCACAATTCAGCAGCTGTATCTGTGGGGAGAGAAGAAGAAGAAACGTGTATTAAGGGTTTCATAAAAGAAATATAGTTCTTCTTCAGCAAAAAAAAAATTCTAAATAATTCCACCAGCTAACAAAACAATCACTGTCAGCCAACAATGGTCGAGGTGGGCTATTTTGGGAGAAAAGAGTGACTGATAAAAGACGCAAATCGGAATCAGCCAGGTAACCCTCTGCCGGCACAGTGAACAGGTCTTTTGCATCCATTTCCTGATTCAGCCGAAGCAGCTAATAATTTGCCCAATAAAATGTTTTCCTATTTTGTTTTGCATAGAGCAGGCAAAGCTTAGAACCTCTGTTGGGTTTTTTCTGCTTCCTGTGAAACAAATGGGTTCTACTCATGTCCTTCTCGGTGACACCACTCGTACCTCCACCATTTACCAACAGTTGAGGTATCAAATATTAGTGAATCAGCCCTGTAAGAGCTATATAGCCTTTGGCAGCTAAGCAGATGATCCAAATCAGTTGACCCAACTCGTAATGGCTACAGCACCCGCCATTTTGTTACGAGCCACAAATACCAGGAATGAGTGCGATAGGAATATCAATTTGACCAAATCAGTTGGTGGACATGATTCTGAGCAAATACAAAGCTAATGTTCATTTTGTAACGACCCAAACTTCCTTCACAAAGCAGAAGGCTTTATTTATCTGATTCACCAATTTATTAATAGATTGTATCCATCTAATCTCTCTGTAACAAGGATCTGCATTATAGCAAACCCCATAGATTACATTCACCATAATGGGATCTGGTGTCAATAGGCTCTATTCACAAAGCTATCGCACAAGAATAATATCCCTATTTTCCAATAAGTGACCATTTTTGCTAGTTTGAAAGAATAATATTGTAATGGGGGAAATCTATCCTCCTATCCATTATGGCTTACCTGTTGCTGCTGAAATTGTTCACTTATTCATCTCTGGTGGGTGTATGAATTCGTAAAGTTAGTGCTTCACGATCAAAGTCCATTCTAACTGGTGGCAGTAGAGATGATAATAGTCCAGGGATGATAATGGCCATCCGTTCATAATTTGGTAGATCAAACGCGGACTGTAGGTGAGAGAAGAAAAGTTAGATTTATCAAAGGGCTTCTTAAAGGAAATGTTCTTAATGAAGAAAATAATTTCTTAATGTTTTTGCCAGATATTAAAAAACAATCACTTTTACTTAGGAATCATAAAAGTGATAGAGAAGACTTATGCCGCGTACACACGGTCGGAATTTCCGATGGAAACAGTCTGATGGGAGCTTTTCAACGGATTTTCCGACCGTGTGTATGCCCATCGGTCTTTTTCTGTCGGAATTTCCGACGGACTTTGGATTGAGAACCTGTTCTCAATTTTTCCGACGGAAAACCTTTTTCCGATCGTGTGTATGCAATTCCGACACGCAAAATTCCGACGCATGCTCGGAAACAATTCGACGCATGCTCGGAAGCATTAAACTTCCCTTTTTTATAGTGCGGTCGAACGTGTTTTATGCCGCTGTGTTACTGACCGTTGGAATTTGGTGTGACCGTGTGTAGGCAAGACAGTTTGAGCGAAATTCCGTCGGAATTCCGACGGGGAAACCTTCAGAGTTTTTTCCGACGAGAATTCCGACCGTGTGTACGCGGCATAACAGATGTAGGACACCCATGTATGATTGATCCTGGCCCGGCAGATTGGACATGTTCTGCTCTGCTCCATCCACCTGATGATGCAGTCGTTGTGGAATTGGTGGGAACAGGGCAGTCTAGAGGTTTTGTCTTCCTCGTCTATGTCCAGCAAACAGATGCTGCATTCAGGTAGCTCATCGCTGTGCCTGGTTATAAGCAGGTGGAGTCTGGGCGCTCCCTGGTTCTGCCTGGTTCCAGTCGACTGTAGAGTCGTTTCTGTCAGGGCTCTGATCTCTTCTGGAACTCTGGGGCAATTGTTCTTCAGGCTCACAAGCCCATATTAAAGTTCTGGATTTTCTAATGCCGCGTACACACGGTCGGAATTTCCGATGGAAACAGTCCGATGGGAGCTTGTCAACGGATTTTCCGACCGTGTGTATGCCCATCGGTCTTTTTCTGTCGGAATTTCCGACGGACTTTGGATTGAGAACCTGTTCTCAATTTTTCCGACGGAAAGCCTTTCTATCGAATATTCCGATCGTGTGTATGCAATTCCGACGCATGCTCGGAAACAATTCGACGTATGCTCGGAAACAATTTGACGCATGCTCGGAAGCATTAAACTTCCCTTTTATAGTGCTGTCGAACGTGTTTTATGCCACTGTGTTACTGACCTTCGGAATTTGGTGTGACCGTGTGTAGGCAAGACAGTTTGAGCGGAATTCCGATGGGAAAACCATCAGAGCTTTTTCCGACGAGAATTCCGTCCGTGTGTACGCGGCATAAGATGATGTATAGGAGAATCTTGGCCTGCAATGATGTTTAGTACATTGGAGCTGTTTCCCTCCTGTCTAATGCTGCTAAAGACACATTTTAAATGTTATTTCTTTACTCTTATTTTATAAATTTTTTTTCATTTGTACAGTCACAACGGTGACCTTGGGAAATTGTCCCTCAGTAGTAGAAAAAATGTCCAGGCAGAATGTCCTATTGTATTCTGTATGTTATTAGTATCCAAAATATATTTAGTATCCCCCCCCCCCCCCCCCACCCCCCCCCCCCCCCCCCCCCCCCCCCCCCCCCCCCACCCCCCCCCCCCCCCCCCCCCCCCCCCCCCCCCCCCCCCCCCCCCCCCCCCCCCCCCCCCCCCCCCCCCCCCCCCCCCCCCCCCCCCCCCCCCCCCCCCCCCCCCTGTCACTGCTGTTACAGATGTGTAGAGCAAGAAACTATAGGGCAGGACAAACACAGGACAATTTACTGCAATTCTAACCTAATTTTCTCAATAAATACGACCCAGTGGGTTGAATGAAAAAACAAAAACTGACAGTTTGCCGTACCAATACAAGGGATGTTAGTGCGGTGACCTCCCCCGCTGTGCTATTGTGTTCTGACATAGGGTCCCCCCCAACAGAATACATCAAAATGATCAGCTAATTGGCTATGAGAACTTTTGAATGCAAGTTTTCCAGAATGTTCCTTCAACAAAAGCCAGTCTAATGACTGGCTTCTGTTGGACAGACTGCTGTACACACTGACCGAATGTCACCCGGTTCCTACTGAATGGTTATAAAGCTATTCTTCATTTTGGAACCAACCCAAGATTCCTTGACAGAGCAGAAGGCTTTTTTCCGCTAACCCAACAAAAATTGTATTAATATTTTACCTGGCAATCATTGTAAGGTTGGCTCTCCATTGTCAAAGCCGATGGAAAATGAGGCCCGGCTGGCCCAGAGTGAGCCAGGGATCATTAAATTCAGGTTTCCATAATTCTCTATGACAATTGTACGCTGTATGTGAAAAAAGATAACTTGCATTTCATTTAAAAAAAAAAAAATTCTGAATCGTCTAAACAAGCTTATATAATTTTCTCCAGCTAATAAAAACAACCACCTTTACTCAGTATTAAAAATGTCGGAGAACAAACTGAAATGACACTTGCGTTTGGCAATTGCCGTCAATTGCACCGTCCTAATTGGTGCGATGCCGCATCTGCGGTGCTGCACCGATTTCAAAAAGTAGTTTCTGTACTACTTTTTGCGATTTCGGGCTGCGATTTACATTATCTGTGCAGAAACCTGCACAGATGTCTCTGAAGTCGCGCCCGAAATCGGACTAACATGCGGGAGTGAAATTGTGCGAGTTCATCTGTACTTGCACGGCTTCATTCCCACAGCACAGTGTGAACCTGGGCTTACCAGGCAGATGGGACAGGTGAAATCCCTGTCTTGTGCCCATCTAATGAGGCAAAGGGCATGAAACTGGTGGGAGCAGGGTAGTCTGTGGATTTCTGCTCCCTCTTCCAATTGCTGTTTGCATACTCTGCAAGCAGAATGCTCCTCCCTCTGCTGATCATGAAGAGGGGGGCTCTGGATGCTCCCCGAATCTGTCTGGTTTCCGATCGACCTCCAGACGCGTGAATCCCGTTGGAACGTCAGGGTTCTGATGTCTCTAGCGCAGCTGATCTACAATCATGTTCGATGACTGAGTTCTGTATCTCTGGGTGATGCCGTGATTGTGACATCTCTGATGAAACTGATTTTCTGTTTCTCTGTCCCACAGTGGGGATCTTGATCTTCTCCTTTTTTGAGGTATTGGAGAATTTTGTCCTGCAATAACAAAAAACAAGGCAATAACAGTTAAAAGACAAATTCCAAATAATATTCTGTAAACCTTTTTTTTTATTTTTTTTTTGTTCAGCCCTTTCATTTTTTTCATAAATCAGAACAAGGCCTTTGTCCTCAGCACCAGTAGATACAGGCAGAATGTCCATCTATTGCATTTGCAATAGAGTCCTAAACTCATTTGGCTGCACTGGTGACTGCAGTAATCCTGACCCTGACCACATCTTAATTCTGTGTCTTTTAGTGAAAATCTATCTGGGAACTTTGCAAACTGTTGCACTTGGCTTCCCAGGAATATAGGCGCACAAGCCAGTAAACCAGTCTCCGAGACTTTGCTGAAAGAGATGTAGCCTGATTTGTGACTAATTGTGTTCCTAATTTACTTGATAAATTTCCCCCAACGTATTTAATATCCAAAATGGAGAATAAACCCTCCCCTCTGTAACTGCTGCCACAGAAATGTGAAGAGAGGAGCTCCAGTGTAGGGACTCTCCTGCAGAATCCCTAATACAGGACACATGTGTGCCAATTTCCTATAATTCTAACCAGATTTCTATCACAAATATGATCGCCAGTAAAATTATATAATAGGAAGCTCTATCTATATGAGGTATATTGGGAGGATGTGTTTTATCTGTGTTGTTAGCAGGATTTTGTTTGTTTCAAGTTATGCATTCCCTTACAAGTCTATTGGAATGCAAAACACGCTTAACCAGTTGAAGACCAGGCATGGAATGCGGCTCTCCGTGGCGGCACTCGAGAAGAGGAGGAGCCAGGAGCGCCGCTGTGGGACCCCAGAAAAAGAGGATTGGGCCACTCTGTGTAAAACCCTTGCACAGAGGAGGTAAGTATGACATGTTTGTTAAAAAAAAAAAAAAAATGAAGATTTAGGCCTTTTTCATACGGGCGGCTGTTCTGCATGTTTTGTTATTTTAAAATTCCAAGACTCCGGGCACAGCGATCACTTGCAGTTCTATATTATGATTAGCAGGGTTTACGTGCGTTTACATCCGGCTACGTTTAGCTGCGGTGGAACATTCTTGTAATTTCTGATGTGCTTCCTGTTGTTTTTTTTTTCCTCGTTGCTGCTGCTATCCGCAGGTGAAATATTACACTGCAATTACCTGCGTTTATGTGCAGATATCTGCGCTAAATTGGTTCTGGACGCAGTCAAGTAAACTTTTTCTAACCACACAAAACTCCATGTAATGAAACCGTTGCTAAATGCAGTGTGTGAATGAGGCCATAGGAAAGAATTGTGTGAGTTTAGGTGCGGTAGATAACTTCATCAGGTAAAAGCTGAATTCTTTCCATCCTTGTGAAGGGGGCCTTACAATCACTTTAACCCAATTTTTTTGTTAAATACAATAGATGAATGAATGAATGATTTGTATTGCGCTGCAAATGCGAACTGAATCGCCTCAAGGCGCTTGTCTGCTCATGTTGTCCTGCGATATTAGAAGAGGTGGGTCTTGAGTTTTTTCCTGAAGGCCTGATGGTTTTCTTCCAAACGGATGTTGTTCGGTAGAGCATTCCACAGCCGAGGTCCCTGTACTGTGAATCTTCATTCTCCCTTCGATTTGTATCGAGCTTTGGGAGAAGGCGGTTTTGGTTTGTCGATCGAAGGCTGCGATTTGGTATGTATTTTTCTATTTTCTCACAAAGGTATTGAGGAGCATTTCCTTGTGTACATTTGTGGGTGAGGCAGAGGGTCTTGAATGTGATCCTATCTTTTACCGTCAGCCAATGGAGGGTCCTTAGGGATGGGGAGATAGATTCCCAGGGTTTCTTTCTGGTGACTAGTCTTGCTGCTGTGTTTTGGACTACTTGAGGGCGTGCAATCTGGTAATCCGGTAATCCTATGTAGAGGGAGTTTGCGTAGTCGAGACGCGAATTGATGATAGTTCCTACTACTACTGCTTTCTTCTTTCCCCGAATCGAATGAGTCTGCGAAGCATGCGGAGGAGATGATGGGATCCGCTGATTACTGATCCTATTTGTGCCTCCATGGTCATCTCTGAATCAAAGATTATTCCTAGGCTTTTGGCTTTGGTGCTTGGGAGGATGGTCTGACCAAGGATGGTTGGTGGTGTCCATGGGGTCTTCGCTTTTTTCCTTCGGTTTGCGTCTAGGAGCAGTAGTTCTGTTTTCGATCCATTTAGTTTGAGGGAGCTAGTGGTCATGCAGTCATCTATCAATGTGAGACATTTTCCTAGTTCCTGGTATTGGTCTTTTTGTCCGGTGATACGGAAGTACAGTTGAGTGTCGTCCGCGTATGAGTGGTAGCATAGATCCGATTTGCTAATCATTTTGAAGAGTGGCCGGATATAAATGTTGAAGAGTACCGGTGACAATGGTGATCCTTGAGGGACTCCCACAGATACCAAACATGTCACGCTTTAAAATTGCGCATGCCTGCACAGCAGCAACAAACGATGTAAATTTTACTATATATAGGCGACGCTTTAAAAGCCTTTACAAGTTACCACTTTAGAGGTACAGAGGAGGTCTAGTGCTAGAATTTCAGCCCATAATCTGAGGTTTGTGGTGATACCTCAGGTGTGTTGGACGATCGCGGTTTGCGTACGTTCGGGACCAACGCCTTTGCGCACTAGCATGAGGGGACAAGGGCACTTTGAATTTGATTTTTTTGTCGATCACTTTTATTGCTGTTACAAGGAATGTAAACATCTCTGTGACAGCGATAGGCACGTGAAAGGTAATGTTTATGGAGGGATCCAGGGTCCATAAGACCCCAAACATCTCCTTTGCACTTGAAAGCATTCAAAACACCCAGATCAACATTTTTGAATACTTTCGATGTTTTAAAACTGGCGCCTTTTAAGGTTCCAGTAAACTGGAAGTGATGTCATGACGCCGCTTCCGAGTTAACAACATATCTGAGACCCGATCAGAGCCAATTCTGGCTTTGTTCTGGTCACTGGCCAAATGGCGGATGTGCCTGGTGGGACAGGAGAGCCCAAGCGAGCGGCACGAGGTGGCGGAAGGGGGGGACGGGGACGTCCCCTCCCGCTACTTGTAATAACAGCCGAGCAGCTGCTTAGCCGCATCGGCTGTTACTGCAAGAGATCCGACAGTCGGCTCTAAAAAACGGTACGGGGGTGATACCTGGTACAACTACTTGAAGTAGAAGGCCGCATATAAATATGTTACGTCTGCATGAAGAGGTTGAAAATCTATATGTTCTCTGTGTCTTTTGTATCCATCTAGCCCTGATATGCAATTTGCATCGAAGGTGACTTCTACTTTATACTGAAGTACGATGCAGAAGATTATTGATGTCACTCACACTCTGCTTGCATTAACAGAAAAGTTGACCATTTCAAACTGAACAACCTGGCATGCTAGTGGCCATTCTTGTGCCCTCGTTGGGTTGGTTGTATTCTAAGGCCCCATGCACACGAGACGCAGTTAAACGCGCGTTCAGAGGCAATTGGACACTTTTTTCAACTGCACCTGAACGCATGCAATGTTATCCTATGTGTCCATGTACACAGTCTAGTTTTTTCCCGTTTTTATGCAGTTGCGTTTAACCTCGTTTTTCCAGAAGCAAAAAAATGCGTTCAGACACTTTGCTTTTCCAAGTTTCAGACGCAAAACGCAGCTAAACGCGGCTAAACGCAGGCACCTGCGTTTAGCCGCGTTTGCGTTTATAAGCCTTTTTAAAGGAACCCAATTTTTTTGACCAGAAAACTCAGAAATATGATGGTAAACCATAAAAAATACTAGAAAAAATTGTTTAAAATGTCGTAATTAGTTTAGATAGTTCATAGAGCATATATACTCACTGATGTATACATGTTTGTGAAATGCATACATGTTTGTGAAATATCCAACGGACATTCGCTGTGCCATCAACGGATGGGTCCAATATCGCCAAGCTCTGATTCTGGACCTCTCATGCAAATTTGCGACGACGTTGCTGCTTCATCAAGAGCGACATCAGGAGCATTTCCTGACATATATTTAATATGGGATCCATTTCCAAAAAAAAAACACAGAAAGAGAGGCAAATGCAAGTGTACAACTGCTCTCTCTGCTGCTGCTGCTCACAAAATGGCAGAAATAGTTAATAATATATGCTTTCTGAGCTTGGGGAGGGTCTATATGATGTTATCTTTACAAATGCTTATAGACGCAAACGCGTCTAAACGCGACATGAAAACACAGCAAAACGCCCGTTTTTAAACGCAGGTTTCTGCTTTTTAAAACATGCGTTCAGCAGAGTTTTCATCTGCGTCTCGTGTGCATGGGGCCTAACTCCATACTTGTGTGTCTCTACTGCATATTCGATGTGCATAGAGAATTTAGGTTTGTAGAATGTTACGGTTTGTGTAGTCTACAAGGAACTCTTGTAGAACAATACACATCGTCTCTATGGCTGTGGGAGAAGATGGACATATGGAAGATTAAAGTGAGCCCTTCTCCTGATAAGAACCGTGCACTTTCCGCTGATAGAAAGCAGATGCCAGGGAACACCGCCTGCTACAGTTTGGTACCAGCGTACAAACAAAAGGCAGTTTGTGAAGATATGCCTACTTTTATAGCTTGAAATGTAAATAACAAGACACAGAGTTGTCCTCTATGGACCCCATTTATCAGTGTATTTATATATTTGCTAGTGAGTCTTTGGCTCCTTCAGTCTGCTACCTGCATAACAAAATTGCAATATGAAGGAGGAGAAAACTTAATAAAGTAAAAAAAATACCAGTTTTATTTTTATCTGTAAACTAGATTGTATAATATGTTGCATGGAGAAATGTTATGGTGTATTAACCCTTTTATGGCCATGGGTATTTTGTGCCTTTTTTGTTATTCATGTAATACTGGTAATGAAAGCCTCCTGTTTTTAATTAAAGTGGTAGTCAACCGCTGAAAAAAAACCTAAAAAAAAAAACTTGCAAGACATTGGCATAATGTGCTAGTATGCATCACATACTAGCACATTATGAAATACCTTAGAACTAACCCCTCGCAGCGGCGATGCATACTAGCACATTATGACATTACCTTGCAGGGTCCAAAAAAGTGGTTTACAACCGCTTTAATGAATACAGAGTTGCAGAGTTTTTTGTCTTTTTATGGGATGTCCAGCTTTAAATAAGGTTTCTAAATTTCTTGCAAATCTCTAAAATCCTGACCAAGATTATAAACTCACTGTATCAGGAATTGTAATTTTTTTTTATTGCTTTCCGTGTCCTAGTTGGGGAAATTTCTCCAGAATTCATGCTTTGCTTTGACACATGCTTTGACTCATGCTTTGACACATTTGGGAAAGCCGGGAAAAAAGTTTTTTCTTTCAAAGACGTTTTTTTTTTTTTTTCCCCAACAAAAAAAAATTGGGAAAAAAACATGTGGAATTTGTTCTTTTACAAAGATAATTAATACTGTGTTTCCCCCGAAAGTAAGACCGACCCTGAAAATTTTGGGCTGCAATATAAGCCCTACCCCAAAAATAATCCCTAGTTTGAAGTGATTGTGGACTACTGGAATCGTCTCTATTGCAGTGTTATCTGTGGAGGGTGTGTTTCTGTGGTATTGTTGAGTGAGATGCCTTCTTATAGCGGTGCTCAGCTGACCTCCCGCTGCTCTCCTCCTCTTCTCCCAGCTGTCAGCGGGGGATTTTTTCCCCCTCCCCTCTGTAAGGTTCGGAGCGGGTAAGAGAGCATAGGAGGGCCAACGGAAAGCGCCGAGCCGCGCTCAGCTGAAACCCCTGCAGCTCTCTTCTACCAGCTGTCATCAGAATTTAAAACATTTGGGCTTTAATTTTCATTTGCTTAGATTTCTACAAAGTGCTCCGGCACAATGCGGAGGCCCATCTCTCTCTAACCACTGATGGTAGGGGACAGAAACCTGAATTTTTCAAAGGAATGATTCATGACTTGACTTATGCAAAAATCGAATTATTCAGTCCTTAAAGAGGAACTGCAGTCTGCTCACATAATTTGCAATAAAAACATCTTTGCCATTCTGAGGCTTCCCTTCAACCACTTTGCATATTATTTTATATATACTGTGATTCTGTACTTGCCAAATATGCTGCAGAAAGCTCCCTCCACTGAGTCTGGCTGCATCCATTTTAGCTGTGGGCAGCTGAAGCTGCTGCCTGTTCACTTCCTGTATTTACACAGAGGCATACCTCCAGCTCTGCAGCTTTCATTGGCCCTCTTATGACTCATCCCCCCTCCCTTCCTGGCAAACTCTCAGGAGAGAGAGAGAGAGAGAGAGCTGTGCATGATGTTATAAGCCTAGGCTAATAACCAGACAAAAACCAGGAAGTGGGCTGTTTACTGGCAACAAAAAAAATGTTTTACTACCCAAAGTTAAATCAACAAGGGCAGAAGATTTAATAGATGGAAAGATTAAAAAATTACTGAAGGTCTGCTTTAAAGCCCATCTCTAGGCAACATTTTAGAGACCCATCTCTCTCTGACTGATGGTAATGGACATAAACATCTGGATTCAAAATTCTTCACTCGGCAAATGCAAAAAATCGACTTATTTCAGTGTTTATCCACTTGTCTCCCAGAAGATGTACCCCCTTCATGACCAGGCTATTGTTACATAGTTAAATAGTCAGGTTGAAAAAAAGACAAAAAAAAATATCAAACAATCCCATATACCCAATTCTATACCCACAATTAATCCAGAGGAAGGCAAAAAACCCCAGCAAAGCATGATCCAATTTGCTCCAGCAGGGGAAAAAATTTCCTTCCTGACCCCCAAGAGACAATCTGATTTACCCTGGATCAACTTTACCTATAAATGTCAGTACCCGGTTATATTATGTGCATTTAGGAAAGAATCCAGGCCTTTCTTAACACAATCTACTGAGCTGGCCATAACCACCTCTGGAGGTAGTGTATTTCACATTGTCACAGCTTTTACTGTGAAGAAACCTTTCCGTATTTGGAGATGAAATCTCTTTTCCTCTAGACGTAAAGAGTGCCCCCTTGTGCTCTGCGTTGACCGTAAAGTGAATAACTCAACACCAAGTTCACTATATGGACCCCTTATATATTTGTATATGTTGATCATATCCCCCCTTAATCTCCTCTTCTCAAGAGAGAATAAATTCAGTTCCTCTAATCTTTCCTCATAGCTGAGCTCCTCCATGCCTCTTATCAGTTTGGTTGCCCTTCTCTGCACTTTCTCCAGTTCCCCGATATCCTTTTTGAAAACTGGTGCCCAAAACTGAACTGCATATTCCAGATGAGGTCTTACTAATGATTTGAACAGGGGCAAAGTGATATCTCTCTCTGGAGTCCATACCTCTCTTAATACAAGAAAGGACTTTGCTCGCTTTGGAAACCTCAGCTTGGCATTGCATGTTATTATTGAGCTTATGATCTACCAAAACCCCCAGATCCTTCTCCACTATGGATCCCCCCAGTTGTACTCCCCCTAGTGTGTATGATGCATGAATATTCTTAGCCCCCAAGTGCATAACTTTAGCGATACAGCAGTGCATTAGTTTAACTGACAAATCTGTGGTTGTGTTACGCTGTACCCTAATAATATTTTGTAATTTTTTTTTTCCCCACAAATAGAGCTTTCATTTAGTGGTATTTGATCACCTCTGCATTTATTTTTTGCGCTATAAACAAAAACAAAAGTCCAACAAATGTGAGGAAAAACATTTAAAAAAATTCTGCAATAAAACATATCCAATAAAAAAAAAATTTAATAAAAATTTCTTCATAAATTTGGGCCAATATATATTCTGCTACATGTTTTTGGTAAACAAAAAAAAAACAAAAAAACACAATAAGTGTATATCAATTGGTTTACGCGAACGTTACAGCATCCACAAACTATGAAATATATTTATGGATTTTTTATTTTTTTTTATATACTAGTAATGGCGGCGATCACTGACTTTTATAGCAGGACTGCGATATTGTGGCGGACAATTGGACACTGACACTTTTGATACTTTGTGGGAACTAGTGACACTAATGAGTGATCAGTGCTAAAAATATGAAAAAAATCTGTACTAATGACACTGGCTGGGAAGGGGTTAACATCAGGGGCGATCAAAGGGTTAATTGTGTGCCTAGCTGCTGTTTTTGTGTGTACAGTGTGATGCTTTCACTAGGGGAATTAATGGGATTCTTGTCCCTGCTTTGCAGGAACACAGAATACATTCCTTACCCCCAGCCAGAACTGAAATATGCCTTGTTTTCGTAGGCATATCTTAATTCTTTGTGTATTGCCAGCGATCGGTGGGTGCAGGAGGATGTCGAGTGCCTGGCACCCGGCAGATCAGCTTCTGCTGTGAATATTCACAGCAGAAGTAGCCCGCTGGTGGCGTGCGCCCGCACCCCATGCGGGCGAAAGTGCAGAATCCTGTATATATAGGTAACTATGCACAGGAGGGCAGCTCTGTAGCAGTAAAACTGCTATGGGGTGGACGGGTAGTGGGTAAAGCCCATCTTCAGGTACAAATTTTCCCATCTCACTCATTTAGTATATATTTTTTTTGTTTTTTCAGTAACCTTTTTGAACATTTTATACTCCTAAGCCTGCCACCGGGTTCCTGACCAGCACCATTTCTGGGTCCGATCCCCCTCATGCTGACCTGACCAGCAGAAGCATACTCTTCTCCAGATCCTGAGGGGACCCCGGCACTGGACAGCCAATTCTCCAGATCCTGAGGGGACCCCGGCACTGGACAGCCAATTCTCCAGATCCTGAGAGAACCCCGACACTGGACAGCCAGTTCTCCTCTGGATCCTGAGAGAACCCCAGCACTGGACAGCCAATTCTCCTCTGGATCCTGAGACGACCTCGGCACTGGACTGCCAATTCTCCTCTAGATCCTGAATGGACCCCGGCACTGGACAGCCAATTCTCCTCTGGATCCTGAGACGACCTCGGCACTGGACTGCCAATTCTCCTCTAGATCCTGAATGGACCCCGGCACTGGACAGCCAATTCTCCTCTGGATCCTGAGCAACCTCCGGGACTGGACTGCCAATTCTCCTCTGGATCCTGAGATGACCCCGGCACTGGACTGCCAATTCTCCTCCGGATCCTAAGAGCACCCCGACATTGGACAGCCAATTCTCCGGATCTTGAGAGAACACCGACACTGGACAGCCAATTCTCCTCTGGATCCTGAGAGAACCCCGACATTGGACAGCCAATTCTCCTCTGGATCCTGAGAGAACCCGACACTGGACTGCCAATTCTCCTCTGGATCCTGAGAGAACCCCGGCACTGGACAGCCAATTCTCCTCTGGAGACGACCCAGGCACTGGACTGCCAATTCTCTGGATCCTGAGAGAACCCCGCCACTGGACAGCCAATAGGAACTGTCCGCATCAGGCAGTGACACTTTAAAAAAAAAAAGAACTGTCTCTTCTTAACAGAAGAAGAGAAAAGACTCAGTGACTGTGGATATCTATGAATAAAACGGGCATTTACATTTTTTTTCTCTATGGCAGAAACTAGTTGGGTGGGGAGAAGGATGGACTAGGAATGCCCGGAGTTCAGCTTTAATTATTACAGTTGCTCAGGCCTTCTTATGAAAGGTTGTATTGGCATGATGTGCCTGCATATGTTAAATAAGCCAAGGTGTGCTTAAGAGTACGCTTTCTTTCTTTAATGAATAGAAATTCCAAGGGACACATAACCTGTCAGTGTGTCATTAATTTGTATTTGGATTGGAATACTCCTTTGAGTTTGCACATTCAGGTTAATAATATAGTGGTTCAGTATTTTAAATCAACATAGTTCAAAGCTTGAAGGTGTACAGGCAGAATGTAATCTGATAAAATTGTGTCTGAAATTATGTTACACTTCACTAAGGCCGGTCCTGCGGTTTAAGGCAACGCTTCAGCGCAGTTTTTAATGACACTTTGCTTACAGTCTGCTAAAATGTAAAAATTGGCACAGTACAGGCTATCATGTGCAGTTGCTCAAATAGGTATTTAAATTGTGAAATCATGCTGATATTCCTATTCCGCTCTTTGCTTTTAGATCTTCATACTTAATCTTATATCAAAGAAAATTGTATCAATAAGACGTTAATCCTTTATGAAAGCATTTATATAGCTACACCCTTAGGGTGTCATCTGTCTTTTATTATGCACTCCTGCTTTCTCAGCCAGGATTTTTGATAATATTGCTGACTGGGGGGTAGCACTAAGTGGTTTGTACTCACGTCCTGCAGCGCTGGGGTGCTGGGTTTCATTTCAGCTAGGGATGCTGCTTGAATGCTTCCCCTGTGTCTGTTTGGAAGTCCTTTCTTTTTGCGGGCACTTAAATATGACAGCTGCCTAATACCACTTACTTTGGTATGTTCTTATGTTAACCACTTGCCTTCTGCGCACTTTTACCCCCTTCCTGCCAAGGCCAATTTTCAGCTTTCATCGCTGTCGCACTTTGACAATTGCACGGTCATGCTACACTGTACCCATATGAAATTTGTTATCATTTAAAAAAAAACAAAAAACTTTTCATTGTTTTATAAAACTTTTCAAACAGGTCATTTTTCTCTTTCACTGACGGGCACTGATGAGGTGGCACTGGTGGGCACTGATGAAGCTACACTAATAGGCGGCACTAATGGGCACTGATGGGAGGTAATGATGGGCACAGATTGGCAGCACTGTTAGGACTGCACTGATAATCAGTTCCTTGATTATCAATGTACATGTCCCCTTACACAAGCCAGGTATCGTCTGCCTTCTTCTCTCCTGTCAGCGAGTGCCGATAACCGGCTTCTGTTTACCTCCATGATCAGCTGTGATTGGACAGAGCTGATCATGTGGAGAAGAGCTGCTGATTGGCTCTTTACCTCAACCTGTGATCAGCAGTGCCTGGAGGATACCGCGATCACAGAGCGCGCCGCCCGCACCCTGCAGAGGGTGCGATCACGGAAAGCCATCTTTTGACGGCGTCCCAGAATTGGATGACCACGCTGTATCTGTCATTTGGCTATAGAGCGGTTGGCAATTGGTTAAAGCTCAATTCTGGGCTTACCTCACAAATTGCCCTAGCCCTTCCATTGTGACTCCTATTGACTATGTGTTTCGCTTTTTGTGTCTTAAAGTGGTGTTGCCACCAAAAAAAGAATTGGAAAAAAAAATTTTTTACTCACCTCTAAATGCCTGTTTCTAGGGGGTCCCTCGTAGTCTGCCACCTTCAGTGCCCGGCACTGACATCACTTCCCCTTGGCGCCGCACAGTCATCTGGGACCTGTCACGTGTCCCAGATGACTGAGCGTCGTATCACTGCGCCGCTCGCGCATGCGCAGTGGGTGCCCGGCTGTGAAGCCACAGCCGGGTGCCCACAGTAAGGATGCCGTGGAGCAGGGAACGAGGGGGGGCTTCGCTCCCCCGCATCGCTGCACCCTGGGACAGGTAAGTGTCTGACTTTTAAAAAAAAATTTTTTAGTGGACACTCCTCTTTAGAACCTTTTCTGAATCCTTCCGGCTGGTCAAGTGAGTCCTCTTTGGCAATGCAAAGGCTCCTGCAGATTATTTTGCCCCAGGTCCATGTTTACAATGCTTCATGTTAGACCCTAAATATGGGTGTAACATGAAACATGGTATGGAAGGTGAAGTATACATTTAAAGTAGAAATTCAGCCTAAAACAAACTACTGACAGCCACATTCTAAGACTAATCTATCTAACGCTGTAAAACAAAAATCGTTATACATACAATGCCTTGCAAAAGTATTCACCCCCCTTGGCATTTTTCGTGTTTTGTTGCCTCACAATCTGGAATTAACATGGATTGTTTGAGGATTTGCATCATTTAATTTACAGAACATGCCCACAACTTTGAAGATGTTTTTTTTTTTTTTTTTATTGTGAAGCAAACAACAAATAGGACAAAATAACAGAAAAAGTCAATGTGCATAACTATTCACCCCCCTAAAGTCAATACTTTGTAGAGCCACCTTTTGCGGCTATCACAGCTCCAAGTTGCTTTGGATAAGTCTCTATGATGAGCTTGCCACATCTTACCACTGGGATTTTTGCCCATTCCTTCTCGCAAAACTGCTCCAGCTCCTTCAAGTTGGATGGTTTGTGCTTGTGAACAGCAATCTTTAAGTCTGACCACAGATTTTCTATTGGATTGAGGTCTGGGCTTTGACTAGGCCATTCCAACACATTTACGTGTTTCCCCTTAAACCACTCAAGTGTTGCTTTAGCAGTGTGTTTGGGGTCATTGTCCTGCTGGAAGGTGAAGCTCCATCCTAGCCTCAAATCGCACACAGAGTGGTACAGGTTTTGCTCAAGAATATCCCTGTATTTAGCACCATCCATCTTTCCCTCAACTCAGACCAGTTTCCCAGTCCTGACTGCTGAAAAACTTCCCCACAGCATGATGCTGCCACCACCGTATTTCACTGTGGGGATGGTGTTCTTTGGGTGATGTGATATGTTAAGTTTGCGCCAGACATAGCGTTTTCTTTGATGGCCAAAAAGTAACATTTTAGTCTCATCAGACCAGAGCACCTTCCTCGCCCAGGGCGGCACAGCTGGGGCATCCTGTCTCCGCGCGCAGACCGCCGACCATGCCCCCCCCCCCGTCGTAATTGCGTTGAGCCGCGCCGGCCGGTAATTGAGGTTGCAACTTTGCGGCCTTCTGCATTCCTAGGGTTCCTTCTGGAATCTTGTGCCCTCTTGTGGTCATTGGTATGACATCCAGCAATGCTAATGGAGCTTCCCTGCCTGTTTTCACTGCCCACCCATCTCCTTCCCTTTACTTAGAACCCCCCAACATCATATATATTTTTTATTCTATCACCTTAGAGAATAAAATGGCGGTCCTTGCAATACTTTCTGTCACACCGTATTTGCGCAGCGGACTTACAAGTGCACTTTTTTGGGAAAAAATACTTTTTTAAATAAAAAAAATAGGACAACAGTAAAGTTAGCCCAATTTTTTTTATATTGTGAAAGATAATGTTACTCTGAGTAAATTGATACCCAACATGTCACGCTTCAAAATTGCGTCCGCTCGTGGAATGGTGACAAACGTTTACCCTTTAAAATCTCCATAGACAACGTTTAAAAAATTCTACAGGTTGCATGTTTTTAGTTACAGAGGAGGTCTAGGGTTATAATTATTGCTTTCGCTCTACCAGTCGCGGTGATACCTCACATGTGTGGTTTGAACACCGCTTTCATATGCGGGCGCTACTCACATATGCGGTCGCTTCTGCCGCAAACTCGGCGGGACGGGGCGCGTTTAAAAATTATTTTTTTCTTATTTATTTTAACTTTTATTTTTTCACTGTTCTTTTGAGAAAAAAAAAATTGTGCCACTTTTATTCCTAACACCTATGTAAACATCCCTTATAATAGAAAAAAGCATGACAGGACCTCTTAAATATTCCTCTGGGGTTCTGGGGTCAAAAAGGCCCTTTTCACATGGGCTGTCTGATCAGGTTCGCCTGTCAGTTTTTCAGGCGGACCTGATCGGACCCTTAGCGGGGATATGGCGGTCTTGTGTCCCTGCAAAGCAGGAAATAAATACTGTCACATTCGTTCTAGTTGTCTGTGTAAATTTAAGATTTGGTTAATTTTTATATTAAAAATAAAGCTTTGTCGGTCGTTAAAAAAAAAAAAACTGGCTCCTAACTTTTTTAGCTGGCTCCTAGATTCCAAGCAAATTTGTCAAGCCTTGGCTTATTGTCATCCTATGTACAGATACTCCAGTCTCTGCTGTTGAACTCTGCAGCTCCTCCAGGGTTACCTTGGGTCTCTGTGCTGCCGCTCTGATTAATGCCCACCTTGCCCAGTCCGTGAGTTTTATTGTGGGGCCGTCTCTTGGCAGGTTTGCTGTTGTGCCATGTTCTTTCCATTTGGTTATGATAGATTTGATGGTGCTCCTAGGGATCATCAAAGGTTTGGATATTTTTTTATAACCTAACCCTGACTTGTACTTCTCAACAACATTGTCCCTTACTTGTTTGGAGAGTTCCTTGGTCTTCATGGCAGTGTTTGGTTAGTGGTGCCTCTTGCTTAGGTGTTACAGCCTCTGGGGCCTTTCAAAAAAGTGTGTATATGTAATCACAGATCATGTGACACTTAGATTGCCCACAGGTGGACATCATTTCACTAATTATGTGACTTCTGAAGGTAATTGGTTGCACCAGAGCTTTTTATGGGCTTCATAACAAAGGGGGTGAATACATACGCATACATGCCAATTGTCATTTTTTTATTTCTGAAAAATAGTTTTATGTATATATTTTTCTAATTTTACTTTACCAACTTAAACTATTGTGTTCTGATCCATCACATATAATTCAGATTAAAAAAACATTGAACTAAAGGCTGTAATGTAACAAAATAGGTAAAAAGCCAAGGTGGGTGAATACTTTTGCAAGGCACTGTACCTTTTCTGCAGCGGATCTGGTCTGGTCTGGTCTCCAGCGGCGGATGCTGTGTGGAAGAGACAGCCAACATCACCCATAGAGTTACTATGGGGCTGCCTCTCCTGCCCCCGCCTACAGAGATGCTGTCGCTGACAGCGTGGGACCGGACCAGCTATAGAAAAGCTATGTATAGCGATTTTTACTTTACAGGGTTAGATAGATTTGTTTTAGAATGTGGCTGCCAGTAGACTTAGAGTAAGTTTTAGACTGAACTTCATCTTTAAAGAGGAGTATCCATATAAAAATTTTTTTTTTTTAAAGTCAGCAGCTACAAATACTGCAGCTGCTGACTTTTAATTATTGGACACTTACCTGTTCCAGGGTCCAGCGATTCGGGGGGTCGAAGCTCGGCCCATCCCCGATCTGCTCGGCGGCGCCGGCATTGCAACTGTGGGCACCTGGCTGTGGCTTCACAGCCGGGCACCCACTGCGCATGCGCGAGCGGCGCTGCGTGCTGTGATTGGCCGCGCAGTCATCTGGGACCTGTCACGTGTCCCAGATGACTGACAGGAGGATGGGAGCCCTTCCTGCGCCGAGGGGAAGTGATATCACCAGCCCAGGCACCGAAGGAGGCAGACTACGAGGAGCCCCCTAGCAACAGGCATTTAGAGGTGAGTTAAACAAAATGTTTTTCCAATTATTTAATTTTTTTTACATTATTTTAGGAATTTTAAGCATTTTTTTTTTTTTTTTTTTTTGGGGGGCGGGGGGGGCACACCACTTTAAGCTAAACTGAAATACTATTTACAGTGTCTTTAAAAAGGGAAACTCTGTAGCCTGGCCACAGGTTCGTTTAAAGACATGCTTTTTTGTCATTTGTAGCAATTACAATTAGCAAGCTGAATGCAAACATTGCGAGCTTTAGACAGCAGAACAGCTTGCAGTTGAAAATTTCACTTAGGGCTCTTTCACACGGGGCGGATCAGTGCAGATCCGCCCCGTGGATAGCCGCTTGCTCAGCGGGGATCGCCGGAGCGATCTCCGCTGAGCAGGAAGATGACAGGTCCGTCTCTGCACACAGCGCAGGGACGGACCTGTCAGAGCGCCGCTCTCCCCTATGGGAGATCGGGTGACGACGGACCGTAGAGTCCGTCGTCATCCGATCCGCTCTGCAGACGGATGAAAAAATAGGGTTTTCCTCCGCCTGCAGAAACGGAGCATAGCGGGCACAGACGAGAGCGGGTGTGAAAGAGCCCTTATTCATACATTTCCAAATCTAATAGTAATGCTTAAAGTAATTACTGGTTATCGCTGAATTGCAAATCTCTCATAATTGTATCTTACTGAATTCCTAGATTAATTTTGTTGTTTTGCCCACCTTTATGTATTCTTCCAAAACATAGTACTCAATTCACTCATCAGTCTTCTTTGCATCAAGCAGTATAGAAATGTGGATGATCCAATGGCTAGCCTCATTGTTATGTTTTTTTCTTTGTTTTTTAGGCCTTATACGCCTATGATGGGAGAACTATCCAATGTTTGGTTTAATAGATATAAAATCTCCATAGATAGTGCTGAGCACCTCGAATCAGTAGACTCTATGTGCACCACTTTAACAGATTTGATAAGAGAAGAAATGGCATCTGGAATAAAGAAAAACAGGATATTGTTGGGTAAGACATTGATCCTTTCTTTATAGCGCCTCTGATAGTTTAATTGCCCAACTCCTAAAGTACCTCTTCTTAGACACAAGATGTTCTTGGTCTTCCTGGTTAAATGACACCCAGGGGGTTATTTGCTAAACCTGGACAGTGCACAATCTAGTGAAGCTCCGCATAGAAACTAATCAGCTTCCAGGTTTTATTGCCAAAGCTTAATTGAACAAGTTGAGGTTAGAAGCTGATTGCAGTTTTTCTTTTTTTCTAAGAAATTTTCTAAGAATTTTTTAAAATTTTCTTATGAAATGTCTCCTTTAACCACTTCCCGACCAGCGCACGACGATGTACGTCGGCAGAATGGCACGGACAGGCATAAGGGCATACAGGTACGTCCCTTTTAAGAATGCCGCCGTGCCATCGTGTGCTCGCTTCCGGTGGTGCGCGCAGGTCGGGACCCCCGTGAGTTTCTTTCACCGCCCCTGCACGATGGCGGCTCCCAGGTCTCCTCGCCATCCCTCCTTCACTCTCAAGCCGATCCTGTCAGATCGGAGGCTCGCCGAAAGATTTCTTTTAAAAGAGAAAGGAGGAGGGGCGCGATGCCACAAAGGAGGGCGTTTTTAAAACTCTTTGTGCTGCTGCAAGGTGTCGGACACAAGAGCAAAGAGGGGCATGAAAGAGGTTTGGTGACACAGGCATTTCCTATTGACACATTTACTATTAGCATCAGGCTGAGCACTAATGGCACCGGCAGTGGCTGGACTATTGCTCAAGCAGTGGATGCGATCCTTCTGGTAGTACCTCTGCTTTTGTGCATCGGGCTTTGGTCGGAAAGGGGGGGGGGGTAAAAAACACCCCAAAAAAGAAGGGCTCAAGAAGGACTTCTTCAGCCACAAAAAAGCCTAGAACCATCTAAAAAAAAAAAAAAAGGCATCCTCCCCTGAAAGTCCTGAGGTGGCTGCTTAGAGTGAGCCATCAGGGCCGTCAGGTGTTGCAACTGCTTTCGACACCAGCCCCTGTCTATATTACTGAAGAGGTTTTTTCCTCAACCATTTTAGGGTTGGAGCAGAAGATTGATGCTTTAATTGCATCCCAGAGTGGGACAAAATGCAATAGGTCCCCTTCCATTACCCAGACGCTCAAACTGAGGAACCGGGGGCGAGAGATGATGAATTTCTCTCAGGGGACTAGGAAGAGGCTGATGACTCCTCTTCTGAAGTGTCAAATATGGAAGGGTCAGGTTCACAATCTGAAAGATTGATGTTACAATCTCTTACTGAATTGGTCCGTTCCACATTTATGCTGCCATTTGCTGAGTCAGTTGATGAGCCCACTACTTGTTTGGGTTTGCTAAAGCCTCCTCAAACTATTCATGCTTTTCCTATCCATTCATTGCTGAAAAAGCTTATGTATTCGGAGTAGGATTACCCAGATGAAAACCTTTTCGGAGGAAAAAACTGTTTAACACTTTATCCTATGGAGGAAGAATTTAATAAGAAATGGGGGATGCCAGCAATTGACGCTGCTATATCCTCTGTGAATAAAAATTTGACATGTTCGGTAGACAATGCTCAAATGCTGAAGGATCCAACTGATAAGTTGGAATTCCTATTTAAAAACAATTTTTCTCTGGCAGGTTCAGTGGCTCAGCCTGCACTGGCAGCAATCGGTGTATGTCTATCCTTGAGAGACCAGTTTAAACAGGTTCTCAAGATTTTTTTCCTGATCAGCAGGCCCAAGATTTGGCCAGGATACAAGGGGCTTTATGTTTTGCAATAGACGCTATGAGAGATTCTATTCTCCAGGCCTCACGACTTGCGCTTGGGCTGGTGCATATGTGTAGAGTTCCGTGGTTGAAAAATTGGTCAGCCGAAGCACCATGCAAAAAGCTAGTTTTCCATTTTGCGGTGAATGGTTGTTTGGGGACGTTCTGGATACATACATCCAAAGAATTTCTAATGGAAAAAGTTCCCTTTTGCCAGTTAAGAAGAGGAGTAAGCGTTTTTCTTTTAAGCGAGCTTCTGCAGTGCCAAGAGCATCAGCCTCCAGGCAGTCACGACGGCCTCCACTGTCAAGTTCAAGAGGTAAACCTCAGGGGCAACCACAGGGACAAAAGAGGCCCTGGGAAAGGAAACCCACAAAACAAAATACTAAGACCTCCTTGCGCTCGTTCGAGTGGGGGGAAGACTTCTGCAGTTCTCAAGGGTCTGGCAGGAAGAGTGTCGAGACAAATGGGTGGCTTCCTCAGTATCTCTAGGATACAAACTAGATTTCCGAGAGTTCCTGTCTCTTCGTTTTCTCAGATCAAACGTTCCCAGAAATCCAGAGAAAAAGAAGTCTCTCTTTTTCAAGCTTTGGACCCTCTTTTGTCTCAAAAGGTATTATCGGTGGCCCCCATGGAAGAACAGGGGTTAGGGTTTTGTTCAAACCTTTTCACGGTACCAAAACCAAACTGGGATGTCAGACCCATTTTAGATCTTAAAGATCTAAATCGGTTTTTGAATATCCGCTCTTTTCGCATGGAGTCAATCTGATCAGTGGTCTCCATTCTACAAACTGCTAGCGTCAATCGACATCAAGGATGCTAACCTCCATGTACCTATTTTTCCCACTCACCAAAAATATCTACGCTTCGAGATAGAAAATCTTAATTTTCAGTTTGTAGTTCTGTCTTTCGGTCTAGCTACTGCACCTCGAGTGTTTACAAAGGTCTTGGCTCCCCCTTTAGCCAGATTAAGGGCTCATGGTATAAGGATTCTAGCTTACTTAGACGATCTAGTCTTGATAGACCAGTCGGTAGCCCGCTTAGACCAAAGTTTAACACAGCTACCTGGAATACATAGGTTGGATTCTCAACCTAGAGAAATCTTCCTTAAAACCATTAAAGAGATTGGAATACTTGGGTCTGATCATAGATACAGCTCAGAAGAGGGTGTTCTTGCCCCAGGCAAAGATCAGTTCCATAAGGGAACTGATTCAGGTGGTCAAAGCAAAGAAGAATCCTTCTATTGAACGTTTGCATGAGATTGTTGGGAAAGATGGTGGCTTTGTTCGCGGCCGTTCCTTATGCTCAATTTCATTCAAGACTATTGCAAAACAGTGTCCTATCAACTTGGAACAAGAAGGTCCAAGCTCTAGACTTCCCAATGCATTTATCCCCAAAGGTGCGCCAAAGCCTCAGTTGGTGGTTGATAACCATGAATCTCCAAAAAGGGAAATCCTTCCTACCAGTTACCTTGAAGGTGATAACAGATGCCAGCCTTCTGGGCTGGGGAGCAGTCCTGGAAGAAGCATCTGTGCAAAGAAAATGGTCCAAATCAGAAATTACCTTGCCCATCAATATTCTAGAGATTCGGGCAGCACGCCTGGCCCTGAAGGCCTGGATGCTCAGATTACGTAATTGTCCTGTCAGGATCCAATCTGACAATGCCACAGCAGTGGCCTATATCAATCCTCAAGGGGGCACGAGAAGTCGTGCGGCCCAGAGAGAGGTGAATCGTATCCTAACTTGGGCAGAAAACAACATACCTTGCCTATCGGCAGGCTTCATTCCAGGAATAGAGAATTGGCAGGCGGACTACTTGAGTCGCCAGCAGTTGCTCCCGGGAGAATGGTCTCTTCACCCTGGCATCTTTCTGTCAATATGTCAAAGATGGGGAATTCCAGACGTGGATCTGTTTGCGTCCAGGTTCAACAAAAAGATCGACAACTTTGTGTCAAGGACAAAGGATCCACTGGCATGCGGAACAGATGCTTTTTTCCCGTGGAATCAGTTTTCACTGATTTATGCATTCCCTCCTGTTCTGTTGCTTCCGCGGCTTCTATGCAGGATCAAGCAGGAAGGGAAGGTGGTGATTCTTGTGGCCCAGGAGATCTTGGTATGCAGAGATCGTAAAGATGGTGGTAAGAGACCCGTGGACCCTACCGCCATGGCCAGACTATCCCTCGCAAGGTCCGGTATTCCATCCTACTTTACAAATGCTAAATTTAACGGTTTGGCTATTGAGACCCACATTCTGAAGAAGAGTAGGCTATCAGGTTCAGTGGTATCTACCTTGATTAATGCAAGGAAGCCAGCCTCCAGAGTTATATATTATAGAGTCTGGAAGGCATATGTCTCCTGGTGTGAATCCAGGGGTTGTCATCCCAGGAAATATGTCATAGGTAGGATCCTTGACTTTCTACAGATGGGATTAGAAATTAAACTGGCCTTGAGTACTATCAAAGGCCAGGCTTCGACCTTATCTGTATTATTTCAGCGACCACTTGCTTCGCACTCTCTGGTTCGTAGCTTTATTCAGGGGGTAACGTGGCTTAATCCTCCGGTTAGGTCACCCCTGAACCCTTGGGACTTGAATTTAGTCCTGTCGGCATTACAGAAACAACCTTTTGAGCCGATACGTCATATTGCCTTGGTCCTTTTGACAAGGAAATTTGTTTTTCTGGTAGCCATATCTTCTGCAAGAAGGGTATCGGAGTTGGTTGCTCTTTCTTGTAAGGAGCCATATTTGATTATTCGCAAGGATAAGGTTGTATTACGTCCTCATCCTAATTTTCTACCGAAGGTAGCGTCAGGTTTTCATTTAAATCAGGATATTGTTCTACCTTAATTTTTTCCAGAAGCCTGTTCTGCGGAAGAAAGGTCACTACATTCTCTTGATGTGGTGAGAGCAGTCAGTCTACTTGAAAGAGACTGCTCAGATTCGTAAAAAGGATGTTTTGTTTGTGTTGCCTGAAGGTCCTAAGAGAGGACAGGCAGCATCGAAATCTAATATTTCAATTCAAAGTTATTGTTATGGTTTGAAGAGGAAAGTTCCACCTTTTCATATTAAAGTGCACTCCACCAGGGCTGTTAGTACTTCCTGGGCAGTGCGTCACCAGGCCTCCATCGCTCAAATCTGCAAGGCCGCAACTTGGTCTTCATTCCATACATTTACCAGATTCTATCAAGTGCAGTGTACTGCAGGCAGCAGTATAAGTCCTCTAGTCTCTTGGTGCCCTACTTTTGTTGCGTCTCCCTCCCTTCAGTTGGCATTGCTATGGGACATCCCACATAGCAACTTCTATGGCTCTGTGACCCGTGATGTACGATAAGAAAATAGGATTTTTATAACAGCTTATCTGTAAAATCCTTTTCTTTGAAGTACATCACAGGACACAGAGGTCCCCCACATCTTTCTGGTATACACGTGTATTGCTTTACTACAAAAACTGAGATACTCCCAGTAGTGGTAGGTGTTGTATAGGGAGTGGACTTCCTGTCTTGGGGTGTGCCAGTGTCCATCACCTGAAGGTGGCCTATAACCCACTTAGTAACTACTATGGCTCTGTGTCCTGTGATGTACTTCAAAGAAAAAAGATTTTACAGGTAAGCTGTTATAAAAATACTATTATTGCAGCAGACATTTTTTTGGGGGTCCAGTGGCACTTATACAGTGATCAGTGCTAAAAAATATGCACTGTTACTGTACTAATGACACTGGCAAAGAAGGGGTTAAAGATGGGGTTGACATCAGGGACAATCAAAGGGTTAAATGTATTCCCTGGGAGTGATTAGTAACTGTGGGGGATGTGCTTTGACTGGGGGAATGTAAAGATCCGTGTTCCTGCTTTGCAGGAACACAGGATCAGCACATTCCCCTCTTACAGAACAGCAGTCTGCCTTGCTTACATAGGCAGACAGCCGTTCTGCCTTTCTCAGGAACGATCGGCGGGTTCCGGCAAACATCTGGGGCACACACGCCCCAGACCCGGCAGTGTCA
The DNA here is from genome assembly GCA_028564925.1 of Lithobates sylvaticus. Taxonomy (NCBI): domain Eukaryota; kingdom Metazoa; phylum Chordata; class Amphibia; order Anura; family Ranidae; genus Lithobates; species Lithobates sylvaticus. Next base: position 65,848,093 of record CM053028.1, read on the forward strand.
GATCACATACTAGATATGTGATCTGGCACAGAGCAGCCGCCCTGCCGCATTATATCTATGGTGGGCGGTCGCTAAGCGGTAATTTGTACCCTGAGCAACAAGGTTGCCTGGGATAGAGTTAAACCGATTGATCAACTTGGGTACAGCCAGCTTGACGAATTTTACATGCAATTATTGCATCATATAGCAGTCTTGTGACTTTTTTATCAATGTCCAACCGAGGACTGGTTAAAGCTTGTAGGAGTTTTCTGACAGTCCTATGAGACTACAAGACTCCTGACCCTCTGGACAGTGCTTATTGGCCCTGTGCGGATCACATGAATCCTCTTAAGAAAAAAACGTTCTAGCAATACACACAAAACTGAGCATGTGCAGCCTGACTCCATAGAATCTGTGTTATCAGGAAATTATTAGGAGGCATTGAAAAAAGGGGAGGATCAGGATCAAACAGCCTTTTTACACAATGTGCAGGATTAACCCCTTTAGGTTCCACAGTGAGTATAACAAGCATGCTTTACTGCATATACACAGACTGATTTTACTGTAGTGGGTTTAGTAACACTAACTTTTCCAACAATCTGCGGATAAAGGGAAAGAACAAAAATTACCTGATTATAAAGTCCACTCGTGTAGCATCGTAAGGCCACATGTTACGCACTGGTCATCGGTTGAACACCACTAGTTTATTTCAGCGTTCAATAGTTCCTTCCCTAACACTAAGCACATTTGGAGATCAGAGATGTAACACATAGACCAAAGCCTTATCCAATCTGATTGGAATGAGCACATCGGAACAGTCTACCTAGTTCTGTGCTGATGTCATAAATGGTGAGAAGGAACTTTGGCTTCTGTCAGGAAATTACCTTCTACTCTTGCTAAGACATTATGAAATGCGGAACAGTTACTCCTCGTAAGATGATAGGTCATTATTTGACCATTTTTGTACGTCTTGCCAAGGAAGACACTTATTACAGTTACCATGATTCCACTTGCAAAAAATGAAAGCAATCTTTTTTCTAAGCATGTGTTTTATGCATCATGTCAATTGAGCCACTGAAATACGACCTCGGTGAATCATAAAATTTTGCCACAAACTATAAATATTTATTGAAATCACTGTCTGCAAAGAATTTACTACAGTCTATACCTTGGGATGGCAGTGTTGTTGAATGACACGCTGCAGGTTTTTCCGTGGAAAATTACATTTAAAGAGACTACAAGTTTTTTTTTCCCCTTGTGCTGTCTTTGCATTGTGTACACCACATGAAAGTATCCTTGCCTAATATTCGATGCTGGAGGTGACTGCATTATAGAAGATTGCTAGTGAGTCATTCTGATTGTATTTGCCAGATTGTGACTAACTGGGTGTAAAATGTAACTTTTGGTTTTCTCCAAAGTAATGAGATTTCAATGGCTTGATTTGATGAAACATCTTATGCAACGCCGTGCATAAAATATATGTGATAGAGTAGAAAGTGAGAGCTTTGTTATAGTGTTACATTACAGCATCTACTCGCCCTCTCAGTGCCCTCTGGCATCTGAACAGCAGAGGAACAGCCTGTCTATAAACTGGCGTAAGAAAAGAACAGTGATTTGCTATAGTAAGGTAAAAACTGACTTCATCTTTCACTTTATTTGCTTTTTTGGCTTTAAATACTTAAGGAGCAACTCCAGACCAGTGGTTCTCAACCTCAGTCCTCAAGTACCCCCAACAGGCCATATTTTGGGAATTTCTCTAATGCCACGTACACGCGATCCGACTATTCGGCCGGACTTTCCAAACGTGCGGACTTGCCCACACACGCCCAGACTTTTCCAGCGCACTAGATCCTGCGGACAATACGCTGGAGTTTTGGCGGATAACCGCCAGACTTTTGAAATGAACGGACTTGCCGACACATGGAGAAAAAGTCTGTTCATTTTGAACGAGACTCCAGGTAGACCGGACTAGAGGAGGAAGTCAATGCCGCCGCCTCCCTCTGCGAGATTGACACCTTGCTAGCCCCGTCGCCTGGTATGGATTTAAAGGGGAATCCCTACGCTGAAAAAAAACGGCGTGGGGGTCCCCCCCAAATCCATCTTAGACCCTTATCCGAGCATGCAGCCCGGCCGGTCAGGAAAGCACCTTGTCCCCATGTTGATGAGGACAAGGGCCTCCTCCCGACAACCCTGGCCGTTGGTTGTCGGGGTCTGCGGGCAAAATCTGGGAGCCCCCTTTAATAAGGGGGCCCCCAGATACCGGCCCCCCACCCTATGTCAATGAGTATGGGGTATGATGTACCCATTCACCTGGTGAAAAAAGTGTAAATAAAAAAAACAACACAGGTTTTTCAAATACTTTATTAGTCAGCTCCGGGGGTCTTCTTCCATCTTGGGGGGTCTTGTCGCCGGACTCCTCCGCTATCTTCTGCTAGCTCTTTTACTAGCGGAGGAGCCTAGCTTTCTCCTTCATCGCCGCCGCCGTCCGGGGGTCTTCTACCGACTTCGGGGGTCTTGTCCCGCTCTTCAGTTCTTCTCGCCGGGCCTCCGCTTTTTTCTTGCAGCTCTTTTACTAGTGTTGGCCCGGTCTTCTGTCGCTGTCGCCTTCTGCTTCTGCTTCTTCCTTCATCTGATGTTGACTCAACGCACTCTCTGGCCGCAATGGCAGCGACACGTTGTGAGGCGACTTGTATAGGGACAAGGGGCGGGGTCACCTACTCATGTCAGATGGCCTTACTGGCCAAAAGGGGACACCAGAGGCAGAAGATGGTGAGTCAGTGTGATAATGCCAACTGTGTTTTCAATTTGGATGCAACGCCTCCAACCAAATTTAAATTTTTTTGTTGTATTACTATCTGGAATTAAAATGAATGTAATCAAGACTTTTGCCATTTTATTTACACAACATGCCATTATGGAGAAAAGTGTATATATACAGTGCCTTAAAAACATATTCATACCTCCTTGAAATTTTCCACATTTTGTCATGTTACAACCAAAAACGTGAATGTATTTTATTGGGAATTTATGTGATGGACCAACACAAAGTGACACATAATTGTGAAGTGGAAGGAAAATGATAAATGGTTTTCAAATTTTCTTATAAATAAATATCTGAAAAGTGTGGAGTGCATTTGTGTTTAGCCCCCCTTCGTCAATACTTTGTAGAACCACCTTTTCCTGCAATTACAGCTGCAAGTTTTTTTGGGGAAGTCTCTACCAGCTTTGCACATCTAGAGGGACATTTTTGCCAATTCTTCTTTGCAAAATAGCTCAAGCTCTGTCAAATTAGATGGAGAGCTTCTGTGAACAATAATTTTCAAGTCTTGCCACATATTCTCAATTTGATTGAGGCCTACACTTTGGCTGGGCTATTCTAACACATGAATATGCTTTGATCTAAACCATTCCATTGTAGCTCTGGCTGTATGTTTAGGGTTGTTGGACTGCTGGAAGGTGAACTTTTGTTTCATACATAATGTCAGTACTTAACCAGGTTGATGTCATCACCCCTCCGTATGTCACAGTGTTTGACAGTTGGCTTCTCAAATTCAAGTACTGTGACATGGGTGGAGGCCCCTATACTCAGAGAGTCCCACTCCTTTAGGACAACGGAGCAAAGGGCATGAATAGGTGAATGTATGTGCAGTAATAGGATTTATACTGCTTGAATAGGAGACTGTTGTGAAAATTCAAAATGCTAACCATAACATACAAAGCCAAAACATCGCCCCCCCATCTACATCACCAACCTCATCTCCAGATATTGCCCAAATCGACTCCTCCCAGGACCTCCTGCTCTCTAGCTCCCTTGTTACCTCCTCCCATGCTCGCCTTCAGGACTTCTTCAGAGCCTCTCCCATCCTCTGGAACTCCCTGCCCTATTATGTCCGATCAGCCCCTATCCTGTCCACCTTTAAGAGGTCCCAGAAAACTCATTTTTTCAGGGAAGCCTATCCCACACCCACCTAACAACTGTCCCAGAGCCACCCCCATCAAATCATCCTCTGCAGCCATTACCTTTTGTACCACCACCCCCTCCCTTTTAGAATGTAAGCTCTACGAGCAGGGCCCTCCTGTACCTTTTGTATTGAACTGTACTGTAATTGTGTTGTCCCCCCTATACATTGTAAAGCGCTGCGTAAACCATTGGCGCTATATAAATTGTGTATAATAATAATAGTCTCCCCTGGCAGTGTGTCGTTTATTTAACCCAGCAGATCAGTATCGCTGTTGCAGGACATCTTGTACAGCATGAGAATGTGTAGAAAAATAGAATTGGAAGTTTATTGTGCAGCTGTTAGCCAGACAACCTATAGAGCACTGCAAGGGGAGAGCACGAGGCAGCATTCAAGAGAACTCAAAGAATTCCCTTTCAGGGCAAAGTGACAGTGTTGCTTTGATGATTTTTTTAATGGTGATTTTCAGATGCAATTTAATTTTGTGAATTGAGAACTAATTTGACTAGCCTGGTGTTTTCATCATCTTAAAAGAATCCTGTTTGTTCATTTCCCCAGGTGGGTTTTCCATGGGAGGAGGCATGTCAATGCATTTGGCATATCGTCATCATAGAGATATTGCTGGAGTCTTCGCTCTCTCTAGCTTCCTCAATGAAAATTCAATTGTTTACAAGGTAATCGATAGAATTGGAATGGCATGGTCTCCTCTGAATAGTAATCAGAGACCATGATCAGTAACTAATTCATCAATCCTTTTTTTTTTTTTTTTTCTTTGATTGGCTGATGTTAGAGAAGGACAGCAGAATATACAAAATTCAATGCCATTGGTCAGATTTTGTTTTTGTGCTGCATGCATTAGGTTGGTCATAGAAAGAGAAAAGGTTGCGCAAACTTTTCTCTTTCTATGTCTATTTTTGTTTATCACATGTGGTTTGCTGCTTAATTTATATTATTTCTTGGTCCAGCGCAGTTTTTTTGTTATATATTAGGTAGGTCATGCAGAGAAAAAACGGTCCACCGTCCACCAGCAGATGGGCCTATCTATGGCTGTTGTCAAATAGGACACCAAGTACCATTAACACAATTCCAAAAGCCAGTGCATACATTAAGGCTGGGTTCACACTTTGGCAAATTGGATTTGGGTTTCTCCGCATCCAATTCGCATGATAGGAGAATGTGACCGGCTCTCAATGGAGCCAGCTCACACATCTATGGCAGCTGCAGAGCGCACACTGCAGAAGAGTCCTGTGCGTCTTTGGCTCTGTTTTAGGTCCAAATTCAGCCAAAAACTCTGACCTAGTTCGGACTTGAAACGGTGAACGGAGATGCTCTGGACCCCCTGCTGCGAGCCGCATCGCACAGTGAGAACCTCAGACTGCCAGCCAGAACTGGTATTGCTGATGGTGAGCAAGATATGGTTGGTTTGTGGTTATTACCTGTAATAATATTCTATATCATTTCCCTTTTTTAATGATTTTGTTCATAATCACATGCAAGCCGGCCAGAAAAAATGTCAGTTACAGGGATTGCGACAAACCATATAACAAGCAATACCTTTTATTTGATTTGAACCTTGTTTCAATTGCCAGAACTATTTGAAGAGACGCTATCACTTTGCCCATTAGTCCTTTGCACACCATATGTGAATGGAAACTGATGGGAAAACCAGCAGATTTAAGTATAGAGACATGAGTTTACGTCAGTTTACATCTTGTGCATTTCAGTGAGTTTTTCTGCACGTTGCCATCAGTTTTCATGCATGTCAGTTATGTGCCCTGTTCACACCACAATGTCACGTCAGTTTTTTTTCTGTACCGAAAACTGCATACACATTGCAGATTCCTGTGCAGAAAAAATCTGCACGTGATACTAGTGTTGTAGTGTGAATAGGGCACATAGAGAACAATACATGCTATATGTTCCTAAAGCATAAAAAAAAGAGGGCCCTTTTTAGCAAGCCTTTTCATTATATAAAGCTTTTTATTTTTAGTGCAGCAGATGAAATCATGTATTAGTAAAAATGCAAATTAGCCACTCACATGAAGTAGGAATAAAAGCGCATAGCAAGCTTAACCACTTCAATACTGGGCACTTATACACCTTCCTGCCCAGATCAATTTTCAGCTTTCAGCGCTGTCGCACTTTGAATGACAATTGCAACACTGTACCCAAACTAAATTTTTATAATTTTGTTCCCACAAATAGAGATTTCTTTTGGTGGTATTTGATCACCTCTGGGATTTTTATTTTCTGCTAAACAAACAAACAAAAGACCAAAAAGTTGGAAAAAATTTATGTTTTTTTTTGTTTCTGTTACAAAACTTTGTGAATAAGTAAGTTTTCTCCTTCACTGATGGGCACTGATAGGTAGTACAGATGGGCACTGATAGGCAGCACTGTACACTAATGGTACTGATGGATGCCAATCAGTGCCAAACAATGCCTGCCAGTCAGTGATGCCCATTGCGGGCACTGATTGGCATCCATTGTGGGCACTGATTGGCATCCCTGGTGGTCTAGGGAGGCATACCTGGTGGTGACTAGTGGTGGCGTCCCTGGTGGTTCAGCGTGGGCATCCTGGGGGGGGGCTGCGCTGATAATCGATCAGCACAGACACCCCTGTCGGAGGAGCAGGCGATCAGCTCTCCTCTACTTGCGCCTGACAGACGCGAGTGAGGAAAAGCCGATCACTTGCTCTTCCTGTTTACACTGTGATCAGCCGTGATTGGACATCAGAGTTGCGGTGTGTCAGACTGATTTTGCTATATGGCGGGCGGCAAGTGGTTAAAAGCCGTCATCCATGAGGAGCCAGTCTGACATAATGGTAACTTGGCCGATTACTTCAGACACCGAAGGATGCTCTGCATTTCGAAGCGACAATCATTCTTTCTCAAGCTTCTCATCTGGATGACCCATTCTATCAGACTGGCTCCTGAGCTGATGTGGTTGCTCCCCTCATTAATGATGGCTTTTAGGTTTGATATGTTCTTTTATTCCTACATAATGTGAGTGGCCAATTTGCATTTTTTTTTACTAATAAATTATTTCATCTGCTGCACTTACAAGCGCCCTTTTTTACATTACTACCAGGGTGGATAAAAATCAATGATTTAAAAAAAATAAAAAATATATATATTTTTTTAATTAGATCAGATTTTATTTGATTTTTATCAAATTTATTTTAATAAAAATGCTTTTGGAGCAAAAATCTATCTTAATATAGTTTACTATTTAAGATACATTAATAATTTTATTCAGTTTATTCAGCATAAAATGGAGCTTAGTTATGTAGCATGAGGCTGTATATTCTGCAATATTTACATTTTTGCTAAACTCATTCAATGAATCCAAGATCTGCAAGTTGAGATCACATGCACTGCATTGATGCATTCACATAATTTCACAGTGAGATAAAACAAAGTTCAGGAATATTCCTTCCATTGTATTACAAATCTATGATTGTTTGAATATAAATGCAAATAAAAACCAGGCTCTAAGTGTGAGGACGATTGACAAATGACAATTTTTTTTTTTCTTTTTTTTTTTTCAGTCCAAATATGAGATGTGAGGACTTTTTGACCCCAGATCTCCTATTTAAGAGGACCTATCATGCTTTTTTTCTATTACAAGGGATGTTTACATTCTTTGTAATAGGAATAAAAGTGACACAATTTAAAAAATAAAAAAAAGCAGTGTAAAAATAAGTAAAATGTAACATTTTTTTTTTTAAATCGCCCCGTCCCAACGAGCTCGCGCGCAGAAGTGAACGCATACGTAATTAGCGCCCGCATATGAAAACAATGGTCAAACCACATATGTGATGTATCGCCGCGATCAGTAGAGCGAGAGCAAGGGTGTAACGCAAAACATGCAACCTGTAGAATTTTTTAAATGTCGCCTATGGAGATTTTTGAGGGTAAAAGTTTGACGCCATTCCACGAGCCATTCCAATTTTAAAGCGTGACATGTTTGGTATCAGTTTACTCGGCGTAACCATATCTTTCACAATATATAAAAAAATTGGACTAACTTTACTGTTTTTTTTACTTATTTTTCAATTAAAAAAAGTTACTTTTTTCCAAAAAAAAGTGCACTTGTAAGACTGCTGCACAAATACGGTGTGAAAAAAAGTATTGCAACGACCGCCATTTTATTCTATAGGGTGTTAGAAAAAAAAACAATATATAATGTTTGGGGGTTCTAAGTAATTTTCCAGCAATAAAACCTGTTTTAAACATGTAAACACCTAAAATCCAAAACGAGGCTGGTCTTAAAGTGGTTAAAAATGTTGATTTAAATCAAGCCTTTTTACTAGTGATTTAAACAAATCCACCCTGATTACTACATATATTGCTTCTATCTGCTGAAGTCCTTTGAAGCCAGCTGCTATGACTCATTTGACATGAACTATTCCGCTAGGACTTCACCACCCTGGGATCTACTGTTTTTGTTTCTGCTTGTTTTCTTCTATACCAGATTTGTATTTATTCCAGGAGCTTGAGAGCTGTCACCAGAGCCTACCTGAACTCTTCCAGTGCCATGGAGAGGCTGACCAGCTGGTCTTCCATCAGTGGGGAGAAAGGACAAACAATTTGTTGAAAGGCCTAGGCGTCCCTTCATCATTCCACAGCTTTCCAAAGCTCTATCATGAATTCAGCTTGCAGGAATTGGAGCAGCTGAGGTCTTGGATTTTGCAAAAGTTGCCGGAGGACTCTGGAGAAACGCAGTGATGCAAACCATTTCTAATAAATTTTGTATTTAGATGTAATACGTCTGCTTGTCATATTTGTCTGGGAAAATGGTGTCTGTGTAGCTGATGCCTTCATATTATTGTCTTTGCCTGAAATGAAAGCCGGAATCAGATTTTGCCACCTAACTCTGTGGCTGAAGTCCATAGTAAGGCATCTGCTTACATCATCAATAAGTGACCATCCAGGCACCTGTTGAGCAATGAATTCACATGGACAATGATCCTTTGCTGTATAGGTCCAAGCTTTCAATGCATCCAAGGAAACTTCGCCAACCAATCGCTAACAGGTTAGATGAACAAAGGGAGAGTCAATTTGTTTAAGCTACAACATTAGCAAAATATTGCCAGCTGCACCCAATTGTTCAATGCCAGTGATGGGTGTACTGCTCTTCAATTCCATGCTGCTAAGGTAGAATTGTGCAAAGGCCACTAAATCTCCTCAGTATATCCAGCTAATAGGTGGGCTGACTGAACAGCGGGGGAGTGGGCCATTTTTACGACTTCAGCCCCGGAAGATATGGCTTCAGAATGACCGTGCCATTTTTTGCGATTCAGCACTACGTCGCTTTAACAGACAATTGCGCGGTCGTGCGGCGTCTCACCCAAACAAAATTGACGTCTTTTTCCCCACAAATAGAGCTTTCTTTTGTTGGTATTTGATTGACTTCGGGTTTTTCTTTTTTACGCTATAAACAAAAAAAGCGTCAATTTTGAAAAAAAAATTAAAATATATTGTACTTTTTGCTCTGATAAATATCCCCTTTAAAGCAATTTTTTTCTCAGTTTAGGCCGATATGTATTCTTCTACATATTTTTGGTAAAAAAAATCACAATAAGCGGATATTGATTGGTTTTCGCAAAAGTTATAGCATCTACAAAGACTATAGATATAGATTTATAGCATCTTTACTTGTAAATTAGTAATGGTGGCGATCTGCGATTTTTATCGTGACTGCAACATTATGGCGGACACATCAGATAATTTGGACACATTTTTGGGACCATTGGCATTTATACAGCGATCAGTGCTATAAAAATGCATTGATTACTGTAAAAATTTCTCTGGCAGTGACGGGGTTTACACTAGGGGGCGATCTAGGGGTTAACTGTGTTCCCTGGGAGGTGTTTCTAACTGTGGTGGAAGGGGACTGACTAGAGGAGAGAGAGCTTGTTGTAGAGCAAGATCTACTGTTCTTAGTGATCAGGAACAGCGACCTCTCGCTCCTCCTCCAGTCAGTCCCCTTCCTCCATAGTTAGAAACTATGCACTCACCGGATTGAATTGTCTTTCACTCTCATGAAAAGGAAAATAAGCTTTTAGGTCAATGTCCACCTGGTAGTATCACTCCACAATCAGCAGGTCTCATCTCATCGCATGTGTGTGAGCGAAAAAGCCTCCAACAGTGCATGAATCCCATCAAACATTTATTTAAATCCAAGTAAACCGCTCGCATTTAAAATCATCTTGTACATTGCATGTAAATGGGTAGGTTTTCAAATAGGCAACAACTAATCCTTGTCTCGCCACTTCCACGCTGGTGTCAACTGTCAGTGTAGTCAACTTCCACATTCTCCCTTGATCAACACATGAACCGAGCTCTGCATAGCCACGACCCAAAGCTTTTAGTCATTTCCGACTTTATGAATGGGGAGTCCCAGTATTATTATCTAGTATAGTATTATTTGCACGTTTGATTATACCACTTGCAGACATATGATTGTCCACTGCATAGTAGCAGTGGTTGCGCTACTGTGGAATTGATTATTGGTTGGTACACTAATGTTAATGTCACACTATTTTTTGTTCTTTAAAATGACTGTACTGTATTGCTACCACTTATGCTTTTATATATCCAACATGACATGCATTAGACACACCTCCATTTACATGGTACTCATCCCATATGACACATACATTAGAGACGTCACTGCCACCATACTTGACAACTATTCAGAAAATTGTGTTTAATTAGAAACTTTACAATAAATAAACCCCATATAATGCACAAAAATTAATAAAACCCCCTATTTAAAGGGTACCTTTTCGTTTTGAATTGAGTAGGGAAGACACAACGGCTCCTTTTTTTTTTTTTTTTTTCTGTCTGTGTCTCAGTGGGGAGGTTAATGTTTTTTGTACTGGTGACAATATTCACTGATTTTGAGAAGAAAAAATATATATTGTCACCTAAACAGCAATAGAAAGGAAATATTTCAATGGGACCAACTGTCAGACATCTTTGCTTTTGGAGACATTTCCTCTCACTTCATGTTGTGTCTTGAGTCTATAAGAGAAGGAAATTTCTCCTCACATTTTGTGTTTGTGTATGTACAGTATATATGTGTATATATTTTTTTTTTATTATTTATTAGATACTTATATAGTGCCGTCCATTTACTAGCACTTTACACACATTTATTTTACATTCACATCATTCCCTGCCCTCAAGGAGCTTACAATCTAAGGTCCCTAACTCACATTCATTCATACACATATTAGGGCCAATGTAGACAGGAACCAATTAACCAACTAGCATGTCATTGGAGTGTGGGAGGAAACCCGAGCCCCCAGAGGAAACCCATGTAGACACAGGGAATGCAAACTCCAGGCAGGTAGGGCAACACACAAGGTTTATATATATTGTAACCTGAGGGACAGGTAGCAGGTACAAAGCTCACAGGGATGGGCTGTTTAGTAAGGCACAGATACCAAATCCACTTGAGGTAGTGAAAACAGTGCTGGGTTTATTTGATCTAAATACAAGTCCATACACAGGTGCTTCACAGTCTTCCAGAAAACACATCAAAACAGAAATAACCAAACAAAAGTCCTAGCCGTGTCTCGGCTCTAACTATAACATACACCGTCTCTAACTATCAAGCTGAGCAAGCCTACCGCTTGTCAGCTTCTGTAAAGAGTTTTTAAAGGGTTTTACCAACCTTTTGGCTCCTCACAAACCATCCCTGTTTGTGTGTCCCAGGCAGAGAGCAAAGGCTGTTTGCTCAGGTGAGCTTAAATTAGCCTGGAGAGGAGGACTAAGATCCGAACTGGATCATTTCTCAGAGACCTCTGAATGTATATGAGAGGAGCCTGGGAGATGTATAAACCCCGAACAAGACTTCTCCTGGCTCTCTCTGGGACGCTCTGCTACATATCCTCCCCCCTTGTTTCAACCCCAGGGTTGGAACACCTGTGGCCCAACAGGAGTGAACACGGGACAGGGCATCTACATTCCCCATCTCCACACCTGGCCTGTGTTTTACGGTGAAGGAGTAATCCTGTAGAGCCAAAAACCACCGGTTCACCCGTCTATTAGTCTCCTTCTTTTGGGCCATCCATTTCAGGGGAGCATGGTCAGTTATCAAGTCAAACTGGCGCCCTAACAAATAGTACCTGAGCGCGTCCATGGCCCATTTTATGGCTAAACATTCTTTTTCAATGACTGCATACTTTTTCTCATGGTCATTGAGCTTTCTGCTTAGGTATACGACAGGGTGTTCTTCCCCATTGTATACCTGTGACAGTACCGCCCCGATACCAACATCAGACGCATCCGTCTGAACCAAAAACTCTCTGGAGAAATCGGGAGAGTACAGTACTGGCTGTGCACACAGAGCCTTCTTCAGGACCTGGAAAGACTCCTCTGCTACTGGGGACCATTTCACCATTACCGAGTCTTTCCCTTTCGTAAGGTCTGTCAGAGGGGCAGCTATAGTTGCAAAATTTGGGATAAATCTTCTATAATACCCCGCAATACCAAGAAAGGCCCTGACCTGCTTTTTGTTTGCAGGGCGTGGCCATTCCTGGATGGCTGCTATTTTACTCACTTGTGGTTTTATGACACCACGGCCAATAGTGTAGCCCAAATACTTGGCTTCCTCTAGACCAGGGGTCTCCAAACTTTTCAAACAAAGGGCCAGTTTATTATCCTTCTGAATTTAGGAGGGCCGGATTGTGGCCAGAAAATGTCCCGGGTCCAGAATCAGTGAGAATAAATATGGCCTCAGGGTTGGTGGTCAGTAGGAGGAGAAGTAGTGCCCCTATCAGTAGGAGGAATAGTATCCCATCATTGGTATCAGTGGAAGATATAGTGCCCCCTTGTTGGTGTCAGTGGGAGGAATAGTGCCCCAAGGGCCAGATAAAGGCTAGCAAAGGGCCACATCTGGCCCTCGGGCCACTGTTTGGAGACCCCTGCTCTAGACCAATGGCACATTTTTTTGGATTTGCCGTAAAACCTTCTTTGAAGAGGGAATCAAGAACAGCCTGGACACGAGGCAAGTGAGACTCCCAGTCAGTACTATGTACCACTATGTCATCTAGATAGGCTGCTGCATATCGTCGGTGGGGTTTTAGGGTCCTGTCCACGGCCCTCTGAAATGTCGCGGGGGCATTTTGCAACTCAAAAGGCATTTTTTTATATTGAAAGGAACCGTCTGGGGTCACGAACGCAGTCTTCTCTTTGGCGCTACCAGTTAGGGGTATTTGCCAATACCCTTTGTCAAGTCCAAAGTGGTAAGATAGCGAGCCTTGCCAAGTCGGTCTATAAGTTCGTCTACTCTGGGCATTGGGTATGTGTCAAACTTTGTCACCGCATTAAGCTTCCTGAAGTCGTTACAGAACCTCCAAGTGCCATCCGGTTTTGGGACTAGCACGATGGGGCTAGACCAGTCACTATTGGATTCCTCAATGACATCTAGCTCCAACATTTTTTTAACTTCCTTGCTGATGTCCTTTCTCCTCGCTTCAGGAATTCGGTAAGGTTTGAGCTTGACACGTACCCCAGGTTCAGTAACAATATCATGCTGAACTGCTGAAGTCGTCCCAGGTAACTCTGAAAACTTCTCTCTATTCCTTATCAGGAATTCTCTAGTGTCCTGTTTTTGGGAATATGAGAGGGTGTCTGGAATCGTGACCTCAGGGATGAGAGGGGACTCAGTACCCGTAGGCGTTACTGGGAGAGGCCTCGCAGTTAACGCCATTCTATCTTTCCAGGGTTTTAACAGGTTTATATGGTAAACCTGTTCGGGCTTCCTTTTTCCTGGTTGATAAACCTTGTAGTTGACCTCCCCAACTCTCTCAATTACTTCAAAGGGACCCTGCCACTTAGCCAGGAACTTGCTCTCAACAGTGGGAATGTCAGGAAAATCGTGGTTCCAGGCGGTTGATTGGCACGCGCCGACGCATGGTGGTGCGCGCGTTCCCGTGAGCGCGGGCTTGCGTGCGAGCGCGCGCTGGCGTCCAAGGGCGCGCGCCCTGTGATTCACATACACCTGTATGGACTGTTGGCGCCAATGGGGCTATTTAATCAAGCAGCACCTGCTGGCTAGTGCTGCCTGATCTTCAGTATACCTGATACTCTGCACCAGCCATTTACCTTGTTCCTGTGATCTCCCAGTGATCTGTTTGTTCCTGTACTAAACCCTGCTTACCTGTAAAGACCTCGGCTTAACCCTTTGGACTATCCGGATCTCCGCCTGCCCCAGACCTCTGCTTGACTGACCATTCTCCTGCCAGCTCCTTTGTACTTTGCTGTTTGAACGTTGCCGACTTCTGCTTGGATTTGGACTTCCTATATCTCCTGCTCAAGGGACCTGTGTCTGCTTATCCTGTATGATATCCGGCTTACAGTGAGTGCCACCACCTGTATTGGGAACCCCATCACCATCCCTGCTCCGCTGAGTGACCTGAGTTTACCTACCGTTATTCCACCTTGCCGTCAGCAAACTTTGCATACCGGAATCTTACCTTGCTATTTGTGAACCCTGCTTACCTGCGCTTCACCTCATCAACAGCGGACCGTCATCACCAACTTCCGGACCCCTACATCAGGCTCCCTTACCCTTCCTGACTTCCGTGCCTCCTGTAGCCACCTCCAGGGGCCGTCAGTCGGATCCGTACGGGTGACCTCCTCCTGCCCAATTGGACTCATCTGTCAGGTACGTGCCGCGTGTGATAGTATCAGGCAGCCATGACCGAGTCCGGGCAGGGGGTCTCCCCCATGGATGAACTAGGCAGACATCTCGCAGGTCTCACCCAAGCAGTAAAGGGCCTACAGGAAGGCTACACTCGTTTGATGGAACAGGTTCAGACTTTGTCCGCTAACTCTCAAGGAACATCTTCTGCGGGACTTCCCCAGGCACCTTCTGTAATTATGTTACCCCCAGAACCCAAAGTACCTCTACCTGAGAAGTTTTCTGGGGAACGAAGTCAGTTCCGTGCCTTCCGCAATGCATGTGAGCTCTATTTTGCCCTACAGCCACGGACTTTCTCTCTGGAAGCTACTAAGGTGGGCTTCATCATCTCCCTCCTGACAGGGGAACCCCAGACCTGGGCCCACCGCCTGCTGGAGCAGAAAGCCGCATCCTTGGATTCCCTTAGTAGTCTCTTCACTGCTATGTCACAACTATATGAGGACCCTCAACCCACCGTTACGGCCGAAGTCGCATTACAGTCCTTACAGCAAGGTTGCAGAACGGCCGAAGACTATGCCGTCGAGTTTAAACGTTGGAGCTCTGATACAGAATGGAATGATGCAGCATTACGCCATCAATTTCGCAAGGGGTTATCAGACCCTCTGAAAGATGAACTGGCTCGAGTGGGGGTTCCTCCAACTTTAGATGAACTTATCAATTTATCGGTGCAAATTGACCGCCGTCTCAGGGAAAGGCGGGCCGAAAGATCCTCCGGACCTCCCCGTCCCTTCTGGATGGTCCCCAAGGTAACCGGGCCACCCGGTGTGGCTCCTTCAGCCCCATCTACTCTAGCGACAGGAGCTCCGGAACCAATGCAGATTGGGTTGCTCAGACCTTCTTTGACTCCTGAAGAGAAGATGCGCAGACGGGCCCACAACCTGTGTCTATACTGTGGTGAACCTGGACATTATGCAAGAATGTGCCCCAACAAGACACGTAAGTGCCTGCCCTCTTCTTCCTTGTGTGCACCTGTCTTGCTTCCAACTGGCACTCACCTGGCGATCTCCATTATTTTACAGCTCTCCGGCCGGAGCATTCCAGTATCGGTCATCATTGACTCAGGAGCGTGCAGCTGTTTCATTGATCAAGCCTTCGCAACCAGCCATGGCATTCCTCTTCAACCCAAGACCCGAGGTCTTTCAGTACACCTGGCCGATGGATCCACCCTTAGTTCCGGTCCGGTAACCCAAGAAACCACACCTCTATTAGCCACTATAGACTCTCAACATCAAGAATTTCTCTGTCTGGACGTCATACCATCTCCACTTTTTCCAATCATACTTGGAATGCCCTGGTTGCGGGCCCACAACCCCAATATCAACTGGGCCACAGGGGAAGTCCAGTTCTCTTCTGAATATTGTCGGCAGAATTGTCAATGTCTAACCTCCGCCAAACTGGCTCCTCTTCTCTGTATGGGGTCTGGTGCTGAACTCCACCAGTCCATTCCTGAACCCTACCGGGACTTTGCGGATGTATTTAGTAAAAAGGGGGCAGAAACTCTTCCTCCCCACAGGCCTTATGATTGTCCCATAGAATTACTACCTGGAACAGAAGTCCCCTTTGGAAGGATTTTTCCATTAACAGAACAGGAATTGGGCACTCTAAAAGACTACATAGATGAGAATCTAGCAAAAGGCTTCATCCGCCCCTCCACGTCCCCGGCCGGCGCGGGCATCTTCTTTGTTGAGAAGAAGGACCACTCCCTACGCCCTTGCATTGACTACCAGGAATTAAATAAAATTACCATCAAGAACAGATACCCTCTACCACTGGTGCCAGAACTCTTCCAAAGACTGGGGACGGCCAAAATCTTTACTAAATTGGATCTTCGCGGGGCTTCCAACTTAATCCGCATCCGAAAAGGGGACGAGTGGAAAACGGCTTTTCGCACTCGATTTGGACATTATGAGTATCTTGTCATGCCTTTCGGCTTGTGTAACGCTCCTGCAACGTTCCAACATTTTGTCAATAATATTTTCCACGATTATCTGGATCTGTACGTTTATCTAGATGACATCCTAGTTTTTTCTACATCTTTGAATGATCACCGCAGGCATGTCCGAAATGTTCTTACCCGCCTGAGACAGCATGGATTATACGCCAAACTTGAAAAGTGCAGTTTTGAAATCCACACTGTGCAATTCCTGGGATTAATTATTTCTGCTGATGGAATAAAAATGGACCCTGAAAAGGTATCAGCTATCCTGGATTGGCCAGCACCCATGGACAAAAAAGGAGTACAACGCTTCGTTGGCTTTGCCAATTTCTACAGGAAGTTTATTAAAGGTTTCTCCTCCATCATTTCCCCTATTACCGAACTCACCAAACAGGGGACTCGATTTCTCTGGACTCCCAAAGCACAACTGGCCTTTGAAGAGCTCAAGAGACTTTTTACTTCGGCCTCCATTCTCAAACACCCAAACCCAGCTTTGCCCTTCGTATTAGAGGTTGACGCCTCCGAGATTGCAGTAGGTGCCGTGTTGTCCCAGCGACAGGGTGCCAAGGCCCTTCTTTATCCTGTGGGTTTCTTCTCTCGCAAACTGACCTCGTCGGAACGAAACTACGATGTGGGCGACAGGGAACTTCTTGCCATAAAGGTGGCATTGGAGGAATGGCGCTATCTACTCGAAGGTGCTGCACATCCTGTTCTGGTATACACCGATCATAAGAACTTGGAGTACCTGAGGACAGCCAAGAGATTAAGACCTCGGCAGGCCAGGTGGGCTCTGATCTTCTCGCAGTTTCAGTTCCACCTAACCTATCGACCGGGTTCCAAGAACACAAAACCAGATGCTCTTTCCCGAATGTTTTTGGATACCGAACAGGCCCCACTTCCCGATACCATTCTACCTTCTGGGAACTTCTTGCTCTTACAGGGGGATATCATTTCTCAGATTAAACAAGCCTCTGTTGGGATGCGTCCTTTGGATGGAATGTCCGTTAAGGACGGTCTGTTCTGGCATGAAGACAAAATTGTAGTACCAGAAGAATTAAGAGTGCGTGTACTAGAATTATGCCACGACCACAAACTGGCAGGGCACTTCGGCACTCAAAAAACAACCAATCTGCTGCAACGTACTTTCTGGTGGCCTCATCTGACCCGGGATTGTAAAAGATATGTTGAGTCATGCAATGTTTGTGCGCGAAACAAAACTAGCCGGACAAGAGCCTGGGGTCTATTAAAACCTCTACCAGTCCCAGAAAGGCCATGGAATATGGTTTCAATAGACTTTATTGTCGAACTTCCCCCATCGGAGGGGTTTTCTTCTATCTTTGTCGTAGTAGACAGACTATCAAAGATGGCCCACTTCCTGCCCATGAAGGGCACCCCGTCAGCCATGGAAACAGCCAAAACATTTATCAAAGAAGTGGTAAGATTACATGGAATTCCAAAAAATATTGTTTCAGATCGTGGTGTCCAGTTCACCTCCAGATTCTGGAAGGCCCTCTGTGGATCTTTGGAAATTGAATTGGCATTCTCCTCGGCATATCATCCACAGACAAATGGTCAGACTGAGAGAACTAATCAAACCCTAGAACAATATTTACGCTGTTTTTCTACTTTCTCTCAAGATGACTGGGCTCCTCTGCTTCCCATTGCCAAATTCTCATACAACAACTCTTTACACTCGTCCATCAATCAGACACCGTTTTTTGCCAACTACGGCTACCATCCATCTTTTCTACCTCAATCAATACCTGAATGTTCAGTGCCCGCAGTATCCAAAACCTTGGACTTTTTCTCCACTAACAATAAAGTACTGCAGGAGACCATGACTAAAGCCCAGGAAAGTTACAAAAGAACCTTTGATGAAAAGAGACGTGGGGAACTTATCCTAGAGCCCGGTAACCAGGTCTGGTTGTCCACCATCAATTTGAAGTTGGCATGCCCTTCCCGGAAACTGGGTCCAAAATTTTTGGGGCCCTTTCCTGTAAAAAGGAAAATTAACAATGTCGCTTATGAACTTGATCTACCCACTTCCCTAAGGATCCACCCAGTTTTCCATGTTACTCTCTTGAAACCCGTGATTCCAAATTCATTTGTTGGCCGTAGGACTGGTCCCCCCAAACCTGTCATTATCAACAACGAAGAGGAATTTGAGGTGGAATCAATCTTAGATTGTAGGAAAAGACGTGGTCAGATCCAGTTTCTCATCAAATGGAAGGGGTATGGGCCCGAGGACAACTCGTGGGAACCTGAGGAAAATCTACATGCCAGTGAGTTACTACGAACTTTCAAGGACTCTCATGCTTCTAAATTGGCGCAACTGGGCATCCGGAGGCTGCCCTTAAGGAGGGGGCACTGTCAGGAAAATCGTGGTTCCAGGCGGTTGATTGGCACGCGCCGACGCATGGTGGTGCGCGCGTTCCCGTGAGCGCGGGCTTGCGTGCGCGTGCTGGCGTCCAAGGGCGCGCGCCCTGTGATTCACATACACCTGTATGGACTGTTGGCGCCAATGGGGCTATTTAATCAAGCAGCACCTGCTGGCTAGTGCTGCCTGATCTTCAGTATACCTGATACTCTGCACCAGCCATTTACCTTGTTCCTGTGATCTCCCAGTGATCTGTTTGTTCCTGTACTAAACCCTGCTTACCTGTAAAGACCTCGGCTTAACCCTTTGGACTATCCGGATCTCCGCCTGCCCCAGACCTCTGCTTGACTGACCATTCTCCTGCCAGCTCCTTTGTACTTTGCTGTTTGAACGTTGCCGACTTCTGCTTGGATTTGGACTTCCTATATCTCCTGCTCAAGGGACCTGTGTCTGCTTATCCTGTATGATATCCGGCTTACAGTGAGTGTCACCACCTGTATTGGGAACCCCATCACCATCCCTGCTCCGCTGAGTGACCTGAGTTTACCTACCGTTATTCCACCTTGCCGTCAGCAAACTTTGCATACCGGAATCTTACCTTGCTATTTGTGAACCCTGCTTACCTGCGCTTCACCTCATCAACAGCGGACCGTCATCACCAACTTCCGGACCCCTACATCAGGCTCCCTTACCCTTCCTGACTTCCGTGCCTCCTGTAGCCACCTCCAGGGGCCGTCAGTCGGATCCGTACGGGTGACCTCCTCCTGCCCAATTGGACTCATCTGTCAGGTACGTGCCGCGTGTGATAGGGAACTAACACCAGGACCCTGTCACCAGGTGAGAAAACACGGAGTTGGGCCCCCCTGTTGTATATTCTCTGTTGGGCTGCCTGGGCCTGCAGTAAGTGTTCTTTTACCACTGGCATGACTGCTGCAATCCTCTCCTGCATTTGGGCAATATGCTCAATGACACTTTTATGGGGTGTCTGTTCTCCCTCCCAAGTTTCTTTGGCTATGTCTAAGAGTCCCCGAGGGTGTCTCCCATAAAGCAACTCAAATGGTGAGTACCCCGTAGAGGACTGGGGAACCTCCCTGATGGCAAACATCAAGTATGGTATCAGGAAGTCCCAGTTTTTCCCATCCTTGTCCACAACCTTTTTTAACATGCTCTTTAACGTCTTATTGAAGCGTTCCACTAAGCCATCCGTTTGAGGATGATACACTGAGGTTCGCAGCTGCGTCACCTTAAATAACTTGCAGAGCTCCCTAGTTATTCGCGACATAAACGGGTGCCCTGGTCTGTAAGGATTTCTTTCGGGATGCCAACCCGACTGAACACCATAAACAGTTCTTTGGCAATGTTTTTAGCAGATGCGGCACGTAGGGAACTGCTTCAGGGTAACGGGTAGCATAATCCATGATTACGAGGATATGCTGATGACCCCGGGCAGACTTGGGAAGTGGGCCCACAAGGTCCATGGCAATCCTCTCAAAGGGCACTTCAATAATAGGCAAGGGCACTAAAGGACTTCGGAAGTGGGATAGTGGGGCTGACATCTGACACACAGGACAGGATTGACAGTAATTCTTAACATCTTTCTGTATCCCGGGCCAGTAAAACCTGCGCAACACCCTTTCAGTCGTTTTTTCAACC
This sequence comes from Lithobates sylvaticus, assembly GCA_028564925.1. NCBI lineage: Eukaryota > Metazoa > Chordata > Amphibia > Anura > Ranidae > Lithobates > Lithobates sylvaticus. The sequence continues at coordinate 65,868,716 of CM053028.1, forward strand.
CCTAAATGGCCTCCTAGCAAGTGCCCATGGGCAAGTTCTAACACCAGCCGTCTGTATGGCTTAGGGACCACCAACTGTTCAACCACTTCATCATTCATTTTACATACACGATACAGTAAATCCTCATTGCTGCTGAAATAAGGAAAACAGGGCCTGTCCCCGGGTTCGACAGGTACACCATTAATCACTATTACATTTTCCCAGGCCCTGGAAAGGGTATGGTCTTTTCTCTGCTCAGTACCAAAATTTTCCTTATGCACATTAAGGTCATCAAACTCTAACATAGGCTCGGGGTCAGCAGACGGCTGTCCGGCTCTACTGGTAGTGGGGACTTCCTCAGGGTCCTCCAGCTCTCCTGCCATAACCGATAGAGGAAAAGCCGGGGAGCCCTGAGAAGAGTCCCCTGAAACCACATTGTCAGTAGTGGCCAGGAATTCTGGCTCTGCGACTGAGTCAGGTACTGCGACCGAGTTGGGATGATCCCACAGTTCCCAAAACTTAGGGAAGTCCCTACCAATGATGGCCTCATGCACCAAGTGGGGAACAAGTCCAACCGGATGGGTCACTGTACCTAAACCAGTTTTAAACTGAACAGTGGTTACAGGATACTCCCGGGTATTCCCATGTATACAGATCACAGCAACATTTTTAGCATGATAATTTACAGGTTCAATCATTTCAGCTGTAACCAAAGTCACTAGACTTCCAGAGTCCAGCAAGGCTGTAATAGGCTTATCATTCACAGTCATTTGGCACATTGGTTTTCTCATATTTGGGGTTGCAGTGCATGAAACCGCTGCAAACATAGACTGCCTTCTAATAGATAAATCACACTGCATTGGTTCATCTGTCAATGGACAATTTGCCGCAACATGTCCCATTTCTTGGCAACGAAAACACCTGACGTTTCCCCAGTTTGGTTTGCTGACAGGCACTGGCTTCCATTGTTTGGGATGCCAAGCTTCAGTCCTGGCACCAAAAATCCTCCCCCCTATTTCCTTGCCATGCTTACCACCCACTTCCCCTGGAACAGTCTTACCGGTTGCCTGGGGAGACCGTGGCTTTGGGTGGAAAGTCCGTGCGGCTGTAGGGGTGGTGACCAGGTTCTTTGCAGCAAAATATCTTTCAACAAGTTCCACCAGGTGGTTTGCCGAATTGGGGTCTCCTTGACTCACCCACTCCTGCAGGGGAAATGGTAGTGACCTCAGGAACTGGTCCATGACCACACGCTCCACTATTTGTGGCCCAGACAGGGACTCCGGCTGTAGCCATTTCCTCACCAGGTGAATTAGGTCGAACATCTGTGCGATCTTGGGGGCTTCTTGTCTTGGAAGGACCAGCTGTGGACCCGCTGTGCTCGAACTGCCAAAGTGACACCAAGTCGTGCCAGTATTTCCTGTTTGACCTTTTCATAGTCTGCTGCTTCTGCTGACTCCAAATCATAGTAGGCCTTCTGCTGCTGCTTCTGTCTGCTGCTTCTGCTGACTCCAAATCATAGTAGGCCTTCTGCGATTCCCCAGTAAGCAACGGGGCGACCAGTCCTGCCCACTGGGTTTTAGGCCAACCTTCCCTCTCAGCGGTCCGTTCAAACGTTAGTAGAAAGGCCTCTGGATCATCCTCTGTAGTCATCTTGGACAAAAAGCGAGCCACATGGATGGCTGAGGGCTTGTCTCCAACATTATCAACGTTAGCAGGTGACCACTGTGCTATTGTCTCCACAACCTCAGACAAGGTTTTCCTATCTGCTTTTGCATCAGTGGCTAGCTGTTCAAACAGCCTCTGCGTTTGTTCCTGTGCGATAGCATTGGCTTGCTGTTGTGCAGCGTGGAGTGCAGCGTTTGTTTTCTGCTGTTCAGCGTGGAGTGCAGTGCTTGTTTTCTGCTGTACAGCGTTTGCTTGCTGTAGTGCAGCATTTGTTTTCTGCTGTTCAGCGTTTGTTTTCTGCAGTGCAGCGTTTGTTTGCTGTTGCGCAGCGTTGGATATCATCAATTGTTTTAGGATTTCCTCCATGTTTAGTCACTCTAGGTACTGGCCTTTTAAGTAGTAACTTACTACAGCTGCCCGCTGAAATCCACCATATGTAACCTGGGGGACAGGTAGCAGGTACAAAGCTCACGGGGATGGGCTGTTTAGTAAGGCACAGATACCAAATCCACTTGAGGTAGTGAAAACAGTGCTGGGTTTATTTGATCTAAATACAAGTCCATACACAGGTGCTTCACAGTCTTCCAGAAAACACATCAAAACAGAAATAACCAAACAAAAGTCCTAGCCGTGTCTCGGCTCTAACTATAACATACACCGTTTCTAACTATCAAGCTGAGCAAGCCTACCGCTTGTCAGCTTCTGTAAAGAGTTTTTAAAGGGTTTTACCAACCTTTTGGCTCCTCACAAACCATCCCTGTTTGTGTGTCCCAGGCAGAGAGCAAAGGCTGTTTGCTCAGGTGAGCTTAAATTAGCCTGGAGAGGAGGACTAAGATCCGAACTGGATCATTTCTCAGAGACCTCTGAATGTATATGAGAGGAGCCTGGGAGATGTATAAACCCCGAACAAGACTTCTCCTGGCTCTCTCTGGGACGCTCTGCTACAATATATATATATATATATATATATATATATATACCTCTTGTCCCCATCAACAACTAGGTGATAATCTGCTCCTACTTGCTCCTCTCAGTGCTAATCAGGCGGTCATAAACTTACTTGACTCTTGAGGGGTTGACACAACTCTACTGCCTTTGAGCAAAGATCTTTCTAGCTTGTGAGCTCCGTACACCCTTAAAAAATATTTATATATAATATATTGCAGTCTAAGCTCCCGTACACGGTTGGAAATTCTGACCACAAAATCCGTCCGATTTTTTTCCAATGGATTTTGTCCGAAACTGGTGTTGCATACACACGGCTGGACAAAGTTGTCGGAAAATCTGATTGTTCCGAACGTGGTGACGTTTGTTGTGTACTACGGAGCTACGTACAGGCTAGTAGCCAATAGCTTTGGTCTTGTAATTTGATCTGAGCATGCGTGGCGCTTTGTCCGTCGGAATTCCCTACACACGATCGGAAAAAGTCAGATCGGATTTTGTTGTTGGAAAATTTGAGATCCTGCGCTCAAATTTTTTCAGTCCGATGGAAAAAGCCCACACACGGTCGGATTTTCCGACAACATAATCCGATCAGACTTTTTGCATCGGAATATCTGACCATGTGTACGGGGCATAACACTCTTTACATGTGGTTGCTGCATTAGTGTTATTTTTGTTTTTTAGGCTAAGAAAATTTGCTGTAAGTACAGAAACCTGTTGATCCTGAAAAACTGTGTCCTTGTAACTTCCTGTGGATTGAACTGATATCTCAAACAATGTTATCAGCTTTCCCAATTATCTTTTTTAAACTGCACAACCCCTCCTATGTAATGGAGAGGAAGAGGTTTTTGTAGAATAAATCAAGAGAGGAGCCCAGGGTGACAGAGCTGCTCCTTCAATGATACAGAGTGGCAAGGACGCATTGTCATCCTAGCACAGTACAGTGGGTATAGAAAAAAAATTGCCCCCCCCCCCCCCTTTAAAATCACATTTTGTTGCTTTGCAGCCTGAAATGAAGACAGTTTTTGTTTTATCCAGCTGTATTTACTAGTGCAAATTATAACATCCAAGTAAAAGATATAACACCAACCTGTCAGAACAAAAATAAATTCAAAAACAGAATCACTGAGTTTGAAAAATGATCAGCCCCCTTATTACTGTATTTTGTTGGACCACCTTTTGCTTTAATTACAGCCTTTAGTTTGTTGGGATATTTCTCTACTAACTTTGCACATCTAGACTGTGCCATATTTGCCCACTCTTATTTGCAGTACTGCTTAAGTTCAGTTAAATTTGATGATGACAGTTTGTGGACTGCAGTCTTCAAGTCATTCCACAGATTTTCAATGGGGTTTAAATCTGGGCTATGACTAAGTCATGCAAGGACACTCACCTTTTTCTCCTTCAACCACTGTGTGGTAATGTTTGTGGGTCATTGTCATGTTGAAAGGTAAACCTTCCCATTGACAACTTTCTGGCAGAGGGCAGCAGATTTTCCTCAAGAATGTGAGTGTTTTGCCCCATCCATTTTCTTCTATCCTGAAAAGTGCTCTGGTCCCTGCTGCAGAGGAACGCCCCCATAACAGGATGTTACCACCTCCATGCTTTACTGTAGGAATGGTATTATTTGGATGGTGAGCTGTACTGGATTTCCAAAAGACATATTGTTTGGTGTTGAGGCCACATCATTCAATTTTAGTCTCATCTGACCACCTTAAACACACCTTAAAGATTCTGAAGCCACATGGAAAAAGGTGTTATGGTTAGATGAGATTAAAATTTTATTATTTGGCCTCAACATCAAATGATAAATCTGGCCGAAATAAAATACAGCTCATCATCCAAATAACGCCATTCCTACAGTAAAGTATGGAAATGGTAATATCATGTTTAGGGGTGTTTCTCTGCGGCAGGGACTGGAGCACTCGTCAGGATAGAAAAAAAAATGCATTGGGCAAAATATCAATTTCTTAAGGAAAATCTGCTGCCAGAAAGTTGTCAAGAGGAAGGTTTACCTTCTAACATGACCATGACCCAAAGCACACAGAAAAAATTACCACACAGTGGTTGAAGGAGAAAAAGGTGAATGTTCTTGCATGGTCTAGTCAGAGCCCAGATTTAAACCCCATTGAAAATCTGTTGAATAACTTGAAGACTGCAGTCCACAAACGGTCACCATCAAATGTAACTGAACTTGAGCAGTTCTCCAAAGAAGAGCAGGCAAATATTGCAAAATCTAGATGTACAAAGTTAGTAGAGTCATATCCCAACAGACTAAAGCAAAAGGTGGTTCAACAATATACTGACATAAAGGGGGTGATCTTTTTTCCAACTTGGTGATTTTGTTTTTTCTAACATGTTGGTGTGATATCTTTCACTTCAATGTTATAAGATGAACTAGAAAATTCAGCTTGGAAAAAAAAAAACTGTCTGTCTTTATTTCAGGCTGCAAAGCAACAAAATGTGATTATTTAAAAAAAAAAGGGGGGGGGGGTATTTTCTATACCCACTGTATGTGTGTTAGTACTGGATAGCTAAAGAAATGTTGAAAAAAATAAAATGAATGAAGGCAGCACACCATAGTACTGATAGGCTGTGATGGGTTTTAAATACGCTTTAAGTTTCATAAATCACTGTAGGCTACAAATGTTAAAAACAGCCAAGACCTATGACGCAAGGGTCATTCTGGTGCCCTACAGATTTGCCATCCTAAACCTAAGTTTATATTGTCTGTCCAAAAATTCCCAACCTAGAGAAACATACTGACGTGAACTGGTTGTCAGTAATGAATGCCTAAATAAAACAAATTCTAGCTGCCTTGGAGAAATGACAACTGGATTTGTTTGGCTAATATAGCCAATACTATTTTATTTTTCACAGTTTGTGTCCATGAAACCTTGTAACTAGTTGTAAGAAATGGTACAAAGCTCAATAATCCTTTTGTTCATTTTCAAAATAATTATCTTCATTGTACATTTTCTTCAGTTAATGCTTAAATTAATTTTCTGTTACTTAGTTACACAATATGTGAGTATGTGAGTCTATGAGCTAAAATAATTCAAAACTCAAGGCATATTGAACTGATTAGAAAAATTAAAATAAAATTTTCTTTCCAATAGGAGATTAAGTGCTAGGCTGGAACAACACTCTCCTGTCCATTGTAAAACCTGACTGGGCCACATTCGTCTGGCACAGACCGTGCCGATAAAGCATACTCTTTTTTTATAAAAATTATCTTCCAACAAAAACATGTTTAGACAAGTAAAACGCTATTAGGAGAGCAAAATTGCTCCTTTAATAATCAAATAGTCATGTTGAATTAATGGGAATGAAGATCTTTCATCCAAATGTAATGATGAGAAAATTAGGTTGTGTTAGGCAGGAACAGCACAAATTGTATTTAGTAAGGAACACAGTGTAAGAAACGCTTAAAAGAGAAGTGTGGGATATGAAAAAAAAAAAAAACACATTCATACTCGCCTAGGTGGATGCCTCTAAGACTGAGAACTGAGCGATCAAAGACCGCTGATCGCTCAGTTCTCAGGCTTCAGTGAGCAAAGAGTGGTGACTGTCAGTCACCAGCTCTCTGCTCTGCCCCTCCAGTGCTCACTGGAGCACTGGGCTTTGGAGGGGGTGGGAGCTGCTTGCTCAAGGGGCACGCTAAGAGGCTAAACCAGCTGCCACCCAGGCATCTGGGTGGATCAGAATTTCTCCAGAGCCTGGAGCAGCAGGAGTAATGGAGTAATGTCAGCTGACAGTGGACTTTAGCCCGCTGACATCTGAATACAGCTCACAGGAGTGCAGAACGAAGTGCACTCCTGTGGTCTCAAGGAGAAGTAGGGCCAAAGCTCTTTCATTTTTGTGGTGGCACATTGACCCTGTAGAAAGCGTACCCAGAGGTGAATCTACTGTAAGTGTATTAGCAGATGAATCTCTTTCATGTAAGGTGCCAATTTTGAACCTGAATTGGAGGCAGACCCCTAAATACATAGTTAAAAATTAATATATGCAAACCGTTTAATCTACCAAAGGATTTGTAGGTGTGCTGGGCCCGGCCAGTAATCTGTGCACACTTGCAAAACAGCATAGCCTGGTCACTGACCTCACTTTTGTTAATTGTAGTAAAGCAAATAATGCTTGGTCACTACCCCACCCAGCTTGTGGCTTGGACAAGAGATAAGCAGCAGCACACTGATGAGATCTTCACTATGCTCTTTCCACTCTCTCCTTCTGTCAACAAGCTGACAGTGTTAAGTCGATAACAGTGGGGTTGATTTACTAAACTAGAAAGTATAAAATCTGGTGCAGCTCTGCATAGAAACCAATTGGCTTCCAGGTATTTCGGTTTGTTTTTTGTCACAGCCTAATTTAGCAAGCTGAAGTTAGAAGCTCATTGCCTACCATACACAGCTGCACCAGATTTTCTCCAGATGATGTCTATATATTTCTGCACTCCTTTGACCCATATTCAGCTGACAGTAGGCTAAAGTCCATTGTCAGCTGACATCACTCAGCCTGTCCTGACTGGAGAGATTCCAACTTTAATGTTGGGACCCACCCAGATGTATGATCAGCAGCTGGCTCATCCTCTCAGCGAGTCGCTGAGAGGATGAGTCGGCCGCTTCCACCCTCTCCACAGCCTGTTTTTTTTAAAGATATTTTAATTGCATTTTTGAAACATACAGACAGAAAACAAGAAAACAGACACAACTACAACACACAAAAATAGAATGCTCCTAATCCTGCATCTCATAAAGATTTGAGCAGTGTACAAATTATATACTAGGTAGTATATCTGATAGTGAACATGCACATCAAGCAAAGTAGTATGCATTGGGGTTATATTTATGAACATCTTGGATATATCAGAGGACCCTGCATAGTACAACACTCACAAAGTGAATATCTTTCATGGCAGTGCAGGGGAGAGGGTCAGTGGTCTAGCTAGCCATCTATTCCATCTTTTGTGGAATGCTTTAGTCCTCTTACGGATGTCAAAGGTAAGTTTATATAGAGGCAAGGAATCATTGACAAGTTTCAGCCACATATTACGTGTTGGGATCGTTGACCCCTTCCAAGTTAGCAGAAGAGACTTCCTTGCATAGAAATAAAAGATGGGATTTAGCCTGAGATGGAACAGTTAAGTCACCAAATATACCCAGCAGACGGTTTTCAGGGTTAACTATATTAGGCAGACCTAGTGCAGAAGATATAAAGGAGCCTATGTCAACCCAGAAGTCGTGTACCAGTGGACAAGTCCAAAAGCAGCAGTTTGGCCGCATCCGTGGAAGCAGTCAGCAGAAGTGGATAGTCCCATTTTATACAGTCTAGCTGGGGTAAGATGCGAGTGGTGTAAGATTTTGAGTTGAATCACTTTGTCCCTCAAGGAGATAACAGAAGTTTTGAATGTATCACCGAACTCAGACCAATCCTCTTCCGTTAGGGATATCCAAGGAGGCCCATTTCACTTGAGCCTTCCGAAACCGAGGGTTAGTGCCTGACATGAGAGCGGAGTAATATGTAGAGATAAGTTTCGTCTGGTCCGGCTCCCTCAGCGTTTTTTCTAGGTCAGGTGTCTTGCTAGGACTGTGCAGAGAACTAAACTTTTGCATTTGCAGCATGTCTGAGTTGGTAATAATAAAATAGGTAAATTTATGGGATGTCAGTCTGTCTGCAGTTGAGAAAAGGATTTAAAACCCTGAGGAGTATATAGATGACATAGGTATTTCATTCTCTTAGATGTCCATCTGATGGGGTCAGGTATAGAATATAACTCCTTAAGGTTAGGGTTGAACCACAAGGGACTGTTGGGGGAAGTCTGCCAAGAATCAGTGACGATTTTTGCAGTTACCATTTGGAATAGGGAGAAGGAGGTATGGATTATAGACATGCCCGGTCCAGGTGGCAAGCACCCCCTATAGACAATATTGTGCAGCATCTCAAACGAGGAAGCCATGGCTTCCTCAGTAGTGGAACAGGCATTATCAGTGTTAGGGTGGAGCCCATCATGAATGTTAACCACCTGGGATGCTAGATAGTAAAGGTAGAAGTTGGGGAATGCCAGACCTGCCATATGTGAGTGGAGGCGCAGTGTTTCTAGCGCAATTCTAGGGGGCAGTACAGATTGAGTAAACCCTTTTAAAAATGGATTTAAGGATTTTGTAAGGGGAATTGGCCATAACATATAGTAGTTTAGATAAGTAAATCATCTTAAGGACATTGGCCCTCCTCATGAGATCCAGAGGTAAATCTTTCCACTGTTTGGTCTGTGTCTGTAGTTGGAGCAGTAAGGGGCATAGGTTATTGGCAATATATAAAAATAGTGGTAATTGAACCATAACCCCTAAATATCAAAAAGGGGAAACGACCTGCAGTCTAGAGTTTGGGTGAATCAGTTTGATCTAATGGCAATAGTATAGATTTATCCCAGTTCACCCGGAATCCAGAATAGTCACCAAACGTGTTATTCTCAGACGAGATTATTAAGGGAGGTATGAGGGTCTGCTAAGTAGACTAGAGTATCATCTGCAAAGAGGGATATACGCTCTTCAATGTTATTTATGGGAAGGCCCTTGATAATCGGAGAGCTGCGGACCCTTACAGCAAGGGGCTCCATAGCCAAAGCAAACAGGAGGGGTGAAAAAGGACACCCCGTCTGATGCCTCTAGTAACCGGGAAGGGTTCAGTAACCTGAGAAATAATTCTCAGTCGGGCAAGCGGTGAAGTATAGAGTAGCTGCACCCATGCTATGAGTCGAGGGCCAAACCCATACAGTTGTGACACCTGAAACACATAGGGCCACTCTACACTATCGAAGGCTTTACAAGTATCTAGTGATGCAATCACACAGGTAGTACAATCATGGGGATAAGTCAAGTTGTGGGACAATCTACGAATATTCATTCTCGTTGAACGGCCTGGTATAAGTGCCCCTTGATCACTCCCAACCAATTTCGCAGCAGCCTTATTCAGACAATTGGCCAGGACCTTGGCCAAAGTTTTAACATCCACATTAATGAGAGCGATAGGTCTATGAGTCACATTTAGATGGATCTTTCCGAGGTTTGACTATTAAAATAATTAATGCCTCTCTCATAGAAGGAGGGAGCACCCCATCTTTCAGGGCCTCATTATCGTTATTAAGTAAGATGGGAACCAAGAGGTGTTGGAACTTTGTATACCATTCAGCTGGAAAGCCATCTAAGCCAGGCGTCTTATGAGTCGGAAGTTGCAAAATTAGGTATGCAAGTAAGCGACCTGCCTTATTGCCATGTTCAAACAACTTCTGAGTGACATAGAGCATATGTTTTTTTAGTAAGGTACAACAGGCGGAGCTCATATTCTTTTCGACTGTGTAGCCATGAGGTCGGAGTGGTCGGATCAGGGTTCACTGCATATGCTGCTTCTGCAGCTACCATTGTTTTTTTTCTAAATCTTCAGTGCACTGCTGGGTATTCTTGCGCAGAATACCAGTAATGGACATAAAGGTACCTCACAGCACAGCATTGGAAGCCTCCCAGGCAGTTGAGGACCCAACAGTGCCCTGATTTGTATTCCAATAATCTACAATGCTCTTCCAGCAGTCATTCTGTATTATCTCATCCTCCAGCCAATGGGAGCTCAACCGCCAAACATAAGTGCTCGAGTTTGGTAAGAGGGGAAGATCCACAGAAAGGGGGGTATGATCAGACACCCCTCGCGAGAGTTATGAAACTGCCTGCACAATAGGTAGTACTTTAACAGTAGAAAACGCCATATTTGTACGAGACATAGTGTGGAAGGAGTCAGAGTGGCAAGAAAAATGGTGCTCCTCTGGATGCTTCCACCGCCATAGCTCAGTAACCTGGGTCCAGTCAATAAATGAAGGATAGGGTCTACCCCCACCCCCCAAGCGGTTCATGGCAGGATCAAGAACAGCGTTAAAGTCCCCAATGTAGAGCAGGGGGGCAGGGGACCTAGACAGCAGCATCAGGGACAAATTATCAATCACAAAAGCATGGGACAGTACCTTCATCCCAAAAACATCTTGTAGCCAGGAGTGAACAAACCTTTTAGGGTGGGCCCCCTCTGAGCGTTCGGGGAACCCCACAAAACAGAGATTATTCCTGCGAGAGCAGTTCTCTAAATCATCCACCTTGGCTCTGAGGGATACCAGCTCGTCAGTAGCTGTACGCAGAGGCAGTTAATAGGTGTACTGTGTCGTCTAGAGAGCTGATACATTCTTCTGCCCCCCATCTGCTCCCTTAAGTTTTTCACATCTTGCTTCAATAGGGAGAAATCCAATATGGATGCTTTCCATTTAAACAGTAAGGGAGGGCTTGCAGTCTTTTATAGCCAGCATTATTTCAGCCAGAGTGGGCTCCTCTTAGGAAGTGCCTGGAGAATTACAGTCTCCTGAGCATGTAAGAGAGTCTAATGGAGCTAAGAGCTCCTCCTGGGTGTAATATACAGCAGGCAGAGAGTCACTCACCCTTCACGTAGAGAGCTGTGCTGAGACAGGAAAGGGGTTGCAGCGTGGCACCAGGCCTGGCTGGGGGATCGGTGCCATCTAGCCAGCGATACTTAGCCAGTTGTTCTGCCGCCGACTGGGATGCGGGTGGCCCATATTTATTTACCATCATGCCTGCACCGGACTCCGGCTGTCTTTAGGAAGGATTCGGTGCCTTTTGAGAAAGGATTGGACACAGGATGCCTGCAGGATGTCTGTGTAGAGCCGGAGCTGTGGATCTAAGTAGCCACTCTCATGGACTCCAAGCCACGCCTACAGCCTGGTACCCTAGTGAGTACTGGAGAGGCAGAGCAGCTCACTAGCTCTCTGCTCACGGAAGATTGAGAACTGATCACTCGGTTCTCGGTCTTAGAAGCAGCGGAGGACAGTTGCAGCATCAGATCGATACTGCATTCACCTAGGTGAGTGTGTAAATTTTATAAAACCCCCATACTTCTCTTTTAACACTTACAGATATTGTCACTCCATCTATCCAAAAAATTGGATAGTTTCATACACATGCATTACCGGAAATTACATTTGTGTAGCACATGAAACAGTCAAATCCTTAGGTGAGTCACCTGTCTGACAAAGTTTTGTGGATCACAGAACTATTAATTTGGTATTGTTTTATAAACAACTGGACTTAATAGGTACGTATAAAAAAAGTATAACTTTTAATAATTCACATAAAGTACATATATAACAAAAATGTATTCTATTAAAGCACTACGGGACACCGTGTACAGTCCCAGAGGTAACACTACAATGATACTTCCTGTGTGGCAATATGGAGAAAATACCCACACTGTTGCTTAGCGTTCCTCTTGGTGAGTCCCACAGTTCTCATAGATTAAAAATAATTGCTCGCTCTACATGTTTTGCGACCTGTTGTCGCTTCTTCAGGAGTTTCAGTAATTCTATCTAGAGAGATATATCCAGAATTAAAATACAATACACCTTTAACATAGTAATACAGAAGTGTGTATGTACATGAACTCACCAAAAATTATATGGTGCTTAAAAAGGATAGTTTCAAGTTTCATTTGCACCGAGGTGATGACCACCAAATACCCTCTCCAAATGGAATATGACCATCAGGGCCTGCCACACGGTAGCCACAACGGAGTCACATATAGTTGGGGTTTAGGGATGTATGCGTACTAAATATAAAGAAACAATGATACTATTGGAATACTGGATTTACTAAAACTGGAAAGTGTGAAATCTGGTGCAGCTCTGCATAGAAACCAACCGGCTTTCAGAATTTTTTGGCAAAGCCTAATTGAACAAGCTGATTAGCTACCATACACAACTGCACCAGATTTTGCACTCTCCAGTTTTAGTAAATCAACCCCAAGGTCTTGTTTCAGGGGTGTTAAACCATTTAACCTTCCTGGGCCACAGTGGAAGAAGAGGAATTGTCTTGGGCCACACATAAAATACACTAACAATAAGAAACGCTGATGAGCAGAAAAGTTGGGCAGATCACAAGTTAATGATCACTGATATAAATAATGTTCGTATCTGAGTAATAGAACATTTTTAAAAAAAAATTTTTAATATAAAAGTAAAAGAGGGCAACATAACACTAGTGCAATATTTGACAATGTTTTCAATAAACTAATGCATCTATATCTGATTTGATGGATGTAGTAGCAATTCTCAAGGTGCTCATTTCTGCTCTAATTTTGCTCTTTGTGTGCTTCATCCTTGAAAATAGTTGCTCACAGATATAGGTGCTGCCGAAAACTGATGGCATGAATAAGGTGCGATTTGTGAAGTGGGATATTTTTCTTTGCAGAATGTGCTTGCTAAGTGTAAAATAAAAAAAAAAATTATGTTTTTGTGTTGGGCTGCATTCACAGCCTTCTTGGGACGTAGGATGGATACCCCTATCTTGCATGTTTCATGCTACACACAGTGATTTTTCTGAATCTTTAAGACAGTGCTGTGTCTAGGGTGAAATGCGTAAGGTTCAATTCCTGTTGCCATGATAAATAAAGATGTTTCCTGCAGTCTCGAATGCAGTAATCCTTTTATGTATTAGCTTCATGCAGATTAAAAGCTGTGATATTGATAGACTGTGTGTGTGCTCCGGATCAGAGTATTGAAGTCAGGGAAATGCAAATGGCATTATTATAATGAGATCTTCCTTTACATTTTTCTTCAGTGGACTTTTCAAAAGGGCAACTTGCAGAATGCAGTCAACCTATCAGAAATGGTCTTTCGGTGATATGTTAAAAAATCCATCTATTTCTATAGTTAATTGTACTTCTCTCCTTCGTTTTCTTATTTGCATTTCTTTCTTGAAAAAGCCCAATAGGTGATTGTTCAACATCCTAGTAAGTATTTTTCTGCAACATGAATACATACATTAATGTGAAAAACAGATGAAAGCAAAAGAGAATAGAGTTACAACATTGAAAAGTCATGCTTTCATTATAAGGTACAACGCTTCCGAAGCTGACCCGTTTTTTCCACTTAAAACACCATCCAACATTACACTGTTAATATGAATTGCATTTTTGCTCAACATCGAGCATGGACAAAAATAAACAATGTTACAGATGTCTGAACTTCCTGAAAAAAGTTACCATCGATTGGATTTCCATGTCCAAGATAGAAAAAATCTGTTTCTTCGTTCTTTTGCTTTTTTTTTTCTTAACCAAAGGTTGAGTAAATGCTTTAACTTTTGGAATGAACATCAGCGGTCTTCAGGGGCCAATGACACAATTTCCTTTCGCCCGATTGGAGCAGAATCCAAATGTTTTTAAAACAAGGTTCCATTTCCACTGATCTGGGAATGGAAAGTTGGGAAGAGGGGGAACAGCTCGAGGCAATGGAAGGGTACGGTGCTTAGAATTGACTCATCGCGCCTGACTCATTCAAAATGGAAACACGCGGTCATTATATTTGTGTTCTGCTAGGAAGGAATGCTTCCAGGTAGTGATTTTTTTTTTTACGTTCCATTGGGATAAAAAAAAAAATATATATATATATATATATATATATATATATATATATATATATATATTTAACCTATTTGCCGCTTTTCAGTGGTGGCAGCATTGGGTTGTTAAAACAACTTAGTAATTTAGCTAGTAAACCACTTACTAGATTTTTAGCTCCTTGAAAACTCTCACAGTTTTGTGAAAGTCAGGTCTAACTTTTCCATGAAAGCGGTTATTAACATTTACAAATCCAGTTTTTAAACAACTATTGAAAGTTTCTGCCATTCAGTGCAGTCTGAGATTTGGAGGTTGACCAGTCTGAGCAGAGACTGGTGGTCTGGTGTGAACTTAACAAGACAGTTTAAAGATATTTAATGAATTATCATTCTTTTCAAAAGAAGTATAATTTCAGTGAGATGTTATAATTCAACTGCTTACCACACATGTTTTGATTATTGCATTACATATCTACTTGTGTAAACTGCCCCAGCCTCCAACCCTGAAGTGGCTATCTGTTATAAAAGGCAGCCAGTGAGCAACCTGATAGAGATTAACATTAAAACTGTATCTCTTGGTTGAACTTGCAAATTTCTTTATGTACAATGTAGGTGGATCCTTTGGCTTTCCTAGCAGTTTTACCCTTTTTTACAACATTGGGAATTTTGGCGGGATTGAAACATTTTGGATGATAGTCATATGACTACAGCAAAAAGATCCTTCCACTTAGGCAATAAGAAGTGATTGGAATACATGTGTGAGTTCACATTCCACTTACCATCCTGCTTCCAGAACAATATTGAGTCTGACCATTTTTTTTTTTCCTCTGATTTGCTGAAGCAGAGCGGCTGGAGGATAACCTCACAATTTCCACCTCAGCCAATCAAAGGTAGCTATGTATTCATTCATAGAATACAAAGCTTCCTGTGAATGGTTGAGCAACGATCAGCCCAACTCGATATTGTTCCCATATTGTAGCTGAGGCTACATACAGTTTAGGCCTCATGCACACGAGACGCTGTTAAACGCGCGTTCAGAGGCAGTTAGACACTTTTTTCAACTGCCCCTGAACGCATGCAAAGTTATCCAATGTGTCCATGTACACAGTCTCGTTTTTTCACGTTTTTATGCAGTTGCATTTAACCTCGTTTTTCCAGAAGCAAAAAAATGGGTTCAGACACTTTGCTTTTCCACGTTTCAGATGCAAAACGTGGCTAAACGCGGCACCCGCGTTTAGCCGCGTTTGCGTTTATAAGCGGTTTTAAAGGAACCCAATTTTTTGGACCAGAAAACTCAGAAATATGATGGTAAACCATAAAAAATACAAAAAAAATTGGTTTAAAATGTCGTAATTACTTTATATAGTTCATAGAGCATATATTAAAAATTGGAAAAATCTGCGCTCAGTGGATTATAGTCAAGGCAGCTGAACACTAAAACCCAGATACCGGGCAAAAACTGTGACAAAAGAAAAAAAGTGCAGCGCTCAAAATATGAAATTAAAAAAGTGACTAATCAGTGTGTACTTCCAACACCTGATGATGCTGGTGAAAAATATCACTGAAATGTGATCAAACCATACAAATCCATACCCAAATGGTGTAAAAAAACATACATTGAATGAAAACTTATGCATGCACATAAAATGAATACATTCAGATTGGTGCAGTGAAGTCCAAATAAATGTCCATGAATCCTAGAAAATGCAATATAAAAAACGTGATATAAACAAAAAAACTCCCAAAGTGAAAAAACATTCAGACGTGTATTTAGAGATATCATGGGTAGTGTTCAGATTGACCACGTAGATCTCATCATCTATTCATTAGGTATAAAGTGGAGGCTTACCAGAATGCTGGTCTTTAAAGGCGTATCAAGATGAATATCAGATCGATCAAAGTCATCCGGGTGCCAATCTCTGCATCAACCGTAACCTGTTCCCAGGAACTGAACGCTGATGGGTGAGCCTAACGTGCAGTGGGAAGGCCTTCAAGGTTCAAGGGCCACCGATGTTGCAACAGTGGCTGCAAGAGCCTGGTGGTGTATAGGGGCCTGGATCGTCTTCCGTGTAGTGGATGTGTCACCAGTGTAGACCAGCAGGTTAACGGAAGGTGTAGTCAGTTCAGCTGATGCAGACAGGAACCAGGATCAGGAAGCAGGTATGTGCAGCAGGTATGATCAGGAAGCAGGTATGTGCAGGAGACACTGGAGTCAGACAAGCCAGGTTTGGTAACAGACGATCAAGCAGATATAAACGACAAGCAGAGAATAGTCAGGATGCAGGCAAGGTTCGACAACAGCCACTGTCTGATCTGCAGCTTGTACCTGTGAAACCCTGTTTCTGAGATCCTGATCTGATTCCTGTATTTCCCCGGCTTGTTCTGACTACATTTGCTCTCTGTTATCCTGACCCCAGATTGCCTTGTTGACTACGATTACCTCTCCACTACCTGATATCCTTTTGTCGAACCTTGCCTGCATCCTGACTATTCTCTGCTTGTCGTTTATATCTGCTTGATCGTCTGTTACCAAACCTGGCTTGTCTGACTCTAGTGGCAGCAGTTTTTTAAATACTCAGACCAGCCCGTCTGGCACCAACAACCATGCCACGTTAAAAGTCACTTTAATTCCCATTTCTTCCCCATTCTGATGCTTGTTTTGAACTTCAGCAAGTCGTCTTCACCACATCTGTATGCCTAAATGCATTGAGTTGCTGCTATGTGATTGGCTGATTAGCAATTCGTGTTACCAAGCAACTGAACAGGTGTACCTAATAAAGTGTCCGGTGAGTGTATATCACTATTTACTGTTATAAGAATAAGATAAAATAGAGAGCAAAACAGAGTTGGGTAAAAAAAAAAAAAAAAAAACAGCAGAAGCTGATAGGATAAAAAAAATACACAGAGATAGCATAGACATATAAAAAAGACTAAATTACATTTTTTTCTGTTTAAAGTTGCTTATTTAAACTCCATTTATTTTAGAGTTTCTTATCTACTTGTTCCAATGTCATGAGGTCAGTGGAACATTGACTCAAGATACCCTCCTTTATGGGTTTATTATTTTTAAATAATCACACTTCCAGGAAATCTCAGATCCAGAACGATCTAATTTATCTATCGCTAAAATGGGCTCTTATGGTCATGTTCCATCAAGGTCTAATGGTCTCGTAAATCAGTGCCCTCCCTGTTCCAGAGAAGTGAACAAACTTATCTTCTGAGGAACGAGATGATCCCAGAAGTTCCAATGAAAAGTCTCAATCATTGTACATGCTTGTCAACAAACCTTTGTATCAGAATCTTTGCTCACGTTGTTCTGTTGCATTAGGGAAAGCATTTTAGGAGAGACAATAGGGGGACAGTGAACTTTTAATGTACCGTATATACTCGAGTATAAGCTGACCCGAATATAAGCCAAGGCACCTAATTTTAACACAAAAAACTGGGAAAACTTATTG
The DNA here is from genome assembly GCA_028564925.1 of Lithobates sylvaticus. Classification (NCBI taxonomy): domain Eukaryota; kingdom Metazoa; phylum Chordata; class Amphibia; order Anura; family Ranidae; genus Lithobates; species Lithobates sylvaticus. The sequence continues at coordinate 65,886,198 of CM053028.1, forward strand.
ACTCGAGTATAAGTCTAGGGTGAAAAATGCACAGCTATTGTAAGTGGAAAAGAGGGTCAACAATGCCCATTTGCAGCCTCACTGTGCCCATTTGCAGCCATAGGTCCCCCGAACTTCAAACTTGGTAGTTAAGGGTTCCTAAAATTTGGGGTCTCTGGACCCAAAGGGTCCCGAAATTACATTGCTGCAGGTGGACACAGTTGACTGACTTTGGGGCCCCGTATCTCGGGGTCACTTGGTGCTAGGAACCCCAAATTTGGTGTGCAACCCCAGTGGAACTAGCACTACAACATATTTAAAGATGAGATTCCTAGCACCGAGATACAGGGCCCCAAAGTCAGTTCAGAAAGTGTCAAGCACTTTTCTGCAGCAGAGAATTACATTTTCCGACCCGACTTTGGGGCCCCGTATCTCGGGGCCACTTGGTGCTAGGAACCCCATTGGCTATGTTGTAGTGCTAGTTCCACTGGGTTTGCACTCAAAATTTGGGGTTCCTAGCACCAAGTGGCCCCAAAGTCGGGTCAGAAAATGTATTTCTCTGCTGCAGAAAAGTGCTTGACATTTTCTGAACCGACTTTGAAAATGTCATTCTCTGTTGCAGAAAAGTGCTTGACTCCAGTACAAGCCGAGGGGGGCATTTTCAGCACAAAAAAATGTGCTGAAAAACTCGGCTTATACTCGAGTATATACGGTACTGATAATGTCTTTCTGCCAGGACCAGATGTAATAAAGACCTACATAAGGTAATAGCTCCATATGTAATTAGAACTTCTTCTGAAGCTGTGAAAAGATTGTTAAAGCTGAAATCTGTGCACAGAGACTTTCATTTAAAGCAGAGCTCCACCCAAAAGGGGAACCTCTGCTTATCTGCTTCCTGTTTTCGACAGGTACCCATCCCCACTTCCAGGAGACCTGGCTGCGGCGAGGTTCAACCCCCCCTCCTTCCTCCTCCGCCACCAAGCCAGTTCTAAAGCACAGCGCACTTTGCACGTGCGCAGTAGGGAACTGGCTGGGAAGCCGAAAGGCTTCACTGCCGGTTTCCCTTACCACAAATGGCGATGGCAGCACCTGAGAACCGATCAGAAAATCGGCTGGGGTGCCGACATCATGGGATCCCTAGACAAGTAAATGTCCTAATATTAAAAGTCAGCAGCTACAACTCTTCTTTAAATATATTCCTCAAAAGCCACAAAACATACACAGTATCTCGCAAAAGTGAGTAAACCCCTTACATTTTTGCAAATATTTTATTATATCTTTTTATGTGACAACACTGAAGAAATTACACTTTGTAGTAAAGTAGTGAGTGTACATCTTGTATAACAGTGTAATTTTGCTGTCCCCTCAAAATAACGCAACACACAGCCATATCTAAACCGTTGGCAACAAAAGTGAGTACAAGTGGAAATGTCCAAATTGGGCCCAATTAGCCATTTTCCCTCCCCGGTGTCATGTGACTCATTGGTATTACAAGGTCTCAGATGTGAATGGGGAGCAGGTGTGTTAAATTTGGTGTTATCGCTCTCACTCTCCCATACTGGTCACTGGAAGTTCAACGTGGCACCCTCCTGACAAAGAACTCTCTGAGGATGTGAAAAAAAAAATTGTTGCTCTACATAAAGATGGCTTAGGCTATAAGAAGATTGCCAAAACCCTGAAACTGAACTGCAGCACGGTAGCCAAGACCATACAGCGGTATAACAGGACAGGTTCCACTCAGAACAGGCCTTGCCATGGTCGACCAAATAAGTTGAGTGCACGTGCTCAGCGTCATAGCCAGAGGTTGTCTTTGGGAAATAGATATATGAGCGCTGCCAGCATTACTGCAGAGGTTGAAGGGGTGGGGGGTCAACCTGTCAGTGCTCAGACCATACGCTGCACACTGCATCAAATTGGTCTGCATGGCGTCCCAAAAGGAAGCCTCTTTTAAAGATGATGCACAAGAGAGCCCGCAAACAGTTTGCTGAAGAAAAGCAGATCAGGGGCATCGATTACTGCAACCATGTCCTGTTGTCTGATGAGACCAAGATAAACTTACACTTTGGTTCAGATGGTGTCAAGCATGTGTGGTGGCAACCAGGTGAGGAGCACAAAGACAAGTGTGTCTTGCCTACAGTCAAGCATGGTGGTGGGAGTGTCATGGTCTGGGGTTGCATGAGTGCTCCCGTCACAGGGGAGCTACAGTTCATTGAGGGAACCATGAATCCCAACATACTGTGACATACTGATGCAGAGCATGATCCCCTCCCTTCCGAGACTGGACCACAGGGCAGTATTCCAATATGATAACGACCCCAAACACACCCCAAAGACAACCACTGCCTTGCTAAAGAAGCTGAGAGTAAAGGTGATAGACTGGCCAAACATGTCTTCAGACCTAAACCCTATTAAGCATCTGTGGAGCATCCTCAAACAGGAGGTGGGGGAGAGCAAGGTCTCTAACATCCACCAGCTCCGTGATCACATCATGGAGGAGTAGAAGAGGACTCCAGTGGCAACCTGTGAAGCTCTGGTGAACTCCATGCTCAAGAGGGTTAAGGCAATGCTGGAAAATAAGGTGGCCACACAAAATATTGACACTTTGGGCCCAATTTGGACATTTTTACTTTACTTTTTTTCCCAGTGGTTTAGACATTAATGGCTGTGTGTTGAGTTATTTTGAGGAGAAAGTAAATTTACACTGTTATACAAGCTGTACACTCGCTACTTTACATTGTAGCAAAGTGTAATTTCTTCAGTGTTGTCACATTAAAAGCTATAATAAAATATTTACAAAAATGTGAGGGGTGTACTCACTTTTGTGAGATATTGTAATTTCACCATATGCCTTTAAAAACCTGGTAATTACCTTGTAAAAGTAGCAGTGACTAATCACTGTGCTGTACATAGCCTGTGCAGAGAGCAGAGCTGTGGAAGGGACCCAGCAGGCCCAACCCACTACAGACTGCCTGCAGAAAACTACAGCAGGGGGTGGAGACAAGACCAGTCACCCTGCACAAGGAAAGAGAGCAGCAGTGTCTGGTCTTGGGCCCCGTTTACACTTGAGCAACACTGTGTTGCCTTTTTAGTACTTTGTGCATGTTTTTGGAGCTGCACCATTCATTTGAAAGAACTTCCCTCCATTCTAAAAATGCACTAAAATGGTCATGAACCAAAATTTGGATATGAGCCAAACAGTTTTTGCGCTGTGCGTTTTTTATCATACCTGCATTTGGGGTGCCATTAAGGTATTCGGCCGCTAGCGGGGCGGTTTTTACCCCCCGCGAGCGGCCGAAAAATACCCCGCAGAGCGCCGCCGTAGCGGCGGTATTACCGCGGTGTCCCATTCAAATCAATGGGAAGGAGCGGTATAGGAGCGGTGAATACACCGCTCCTATACCGCTCCAAAGATGTTGCTAGCAGGACTTTTTTTACCGTACTGCTAGCGCACCGCTCCAGTGTGAAAGCCCGCCGGCTTTCACACTAGAGTGAATGGGGCCGGTTTTTTCAGGCGGTGTACAGGAGCTATTTTTAGCGCTGTACCGCCTGAAAACCGCCCCAGTGCTGGTATCCTGTAGAGCAGATATGACAAGATATTTGTGGAGCGGCGTAGACCACACTGAAAGCTAGGTGAAAATAAATGTGATTTATTAGGGAAACAGCACAAGTGGCAAGCATAATTACAGCAATCAATATAATTATCCATATACACCAAAAATACAAAAACACAGTGAACCTGTATAAAAGTGAACCTAAACAGTAGAAGTGAACCAACTAAACCCAACAGGAGTACACATGCCTAAAGTAAGTAAGCTATTGTATGTACAAACAGCAGAATTAATAGGACAGAGCAGGATCAGGCTGGGGATTGATGACCCAGAATAGGGAAAGGTACCTGGGAGCAGGTACAAGCAGGTAGGTTTACATGTTACAACAGAGCACATGGGCAAAATACAGAGGCACTGTGGAATGCTGGATGAGGGGCTAAATACCTTCCCAGTAGCCATCATCAGGTGGGGACTAATTGCTGGGATTTGCTGGCTACTGGGAGGTAGACACTGGGACTACACCCTTCAGATCCAAGAGCCACAGTGTCACCAGCAGGTGATTCAGTTCCTCACATCGAGATTCAAATGAGAATACACGTTCCTTACATTTCGACAATATTTAACTGTCCTGGAGTTCAGTTTTAAATCCATAAATTTTCTTCCTGCTTCTCTAAGGTTCAATATTTTGACGCAAACGATAAGGTAAGTACCTCCCATAACAGAAAGATGTGTTGCCACATGCTTGCCTACAGTGCCCAGAGCACTGGGCTTCCACAAAATGGTTCCATAGTTCTCTCTCAACTGACGCTAGCATACATCAAGTGAGAAAGGGAAGTGTACCTCACAGCCTCTATAACCAACATGTTGCTGGCTTCTGACCAGGGGGGCATAGTATCATTGTATCTAAAAAGTGGACACCTTTTTACTATGGATGAAATGTTAGGCAAGGCTATATTAAAAATATGTTGCGCTAAATAATTCATCTTGGGGCAGTATCTCCACCTGTAGCCTCATATTGACACTACTTATGTCACTCCCTCCCCCCAACTCCTAGACTCCTAGTTGGTGCATTCTAGAGGCCAGAGGGGGATAAGAAGGGTAAATTCATTGTGTGGTTGTCCAGAACTCTTATCCATACAGAATCATATCCACGTCTCCATTTATAACCATTTTAAAGCCATCCTGATCACATGACCTTTTTTTTAGGGAGACTTCCGTAATTGAGTCACTGCCAGGAGGGGGGAGCTGAGCTTCTGAGAGAACAACTTCAGAGTCTGCTGTAAATTTTGAGGATGAACTGTTCCACAGTGCCTGCAGCCACAGAGATTACTTGCTTTTAAAGCCCTTTTACTGCTTTATAAGAATATTTTAATACTCAGATATCCATACCTTGGCCACAGGTTCACTGTAAACATTGATTGACCTTAACTACAAGCGTTTATGCTTTTCTAAAGAGACAAATGCCTCAATTCCCATTTAATATGTTGTTTGTTAGTATTTTCATGGAATGCATTAAAACAAAATAATTTGGCACAGCCTGTTCATGTTAATTTTTCTCTAGAGGATAAAGTGAGCTAGATTGAGTTCTCATTTTCATTAGCAGTACAAAGTAGACCAAAATAAAAAACAACCTTAACACAGATGTTCTTGTAAATTGATGAAATGACAGCTTGAATACTTAGTGAGTCACCAAGAGAACGTGAAGTCATTGCTGATCTTCGTTCTCTCTGCTTATCGTGCTTCGTCTTAGGCCAAACTACTGTTAAGTTATGAGTATTAGTCATTACGCGGGCTGTTCACCCTCATAAAAGGATAAGATTCCATCCGTCAGCAGGCCAGTCATTACCATAGCAAGATAGAATTTGTCAGGGGAGAAGCTCCCTTATCTCATATTCCTGCAGTGTTAATTAGCGTGCAATTCTCCGCAATGTAAGATGTTAAGCAGGCTTTCCCTGTATATGGTCAAAATATCAAAAAATTTAGAATGGAGCAGGCAGCTCTTCTCATGATATAATATCAGAGTCACGGCTGTTTTATGCTGTATAAGGGTATGTACGCATTTCTGTTTTTTAAGAAAGCATAGAAAGGATGCCTTAAACGGTTCACAAACTCTATTCAGTCCCACAAATCATCAGGGAAGTACTGTAAACTGTAGCGACAAGCAAAAATAACAAACAAAAGTGCACCAGATAATAAATAAATAAATGAAAAAATTGCATTGTTGCATTCACATACCTCCTAACCATCCCTGATTCGCCGGGACTGTCCCAGGATTTGATCCATGTCCCGGAGTCCCAGCGAATCAGGGTCAGGAGTCCCGGAATGCGCGCGGTTTGTGCGGGGTGTCTTGGTTCCCGCAAGAAACACTTTGTATGGTAGCCGGCATCTCTGCCTGCCTCTGACACACACACACACACAGTGAAGACTGCATAGCGGACGCACTGAGCCTGCCCCCTCCTCCTCCTATGATGTTTTTCTGTACAAAGAGGTGGAGAAGGGGAGCAGGCACACTACTATGCCTGAACGGCGCTAATCTGAGGCCTGTAATGAACTATGTAAAGTGAGACTTGCAGAGGATGGGGGGAGAGAGGATATGTCCTTGGGGGCACTTTAGGATTGGAGAGGACTTGTGCTACTAGAGGGATTGGATAAGAAATCCACCCCCCCCCCCAGCAGAAGTCTTCTCCTCTCACAAAGTGTCCCCTAGCACATATCCTCTCCCCCCCCCACCCCCAAAATCAAAGAGATGCTGGCTGCCACAAAGGAGATGGCCTCAGACACCCCACAAGGGATGTGGTACAATTGCTCCAGGTGCCCAAGCTAGTGCCCCCCTCCCAAGCAAGTTAGTGGAGCCAAGTGTGGACTCCAGAACACAGGGCTGGTTTAATTTGAATGGGCTGAAATCACCCAAGACCACACCAAAAGTAGTGCATGCACTACTTTAAAAAACACACAGCAATGGCATTGCATTATATTACTGTACCATGCGAGCCAACGCACTGCATTTGCGACTGTCATTTGGACGTCATTAAGTTAACATTGACACCCGCTGCAGATCACAAATGCAGTGCATTTTCAAAGCGGTGCGGAAAATGAGCATGGAACGTAAAGGTAGGCGGGATTTGGGGGTTGGAAGAAGATTTGTGCTGGGAACAGGGAAAAGGATTTAAGTTGGAAGAGGAGGGATTTGGGGGGAGGGGAGAGGGGATTTTTGCTGGGAGAAGAAATTTGTGTGGATTGTTATGCTATGAAGGGGGATTGGGGGGAAAGAGGATTTGTGCTGTGAGGGGGAACTGAGGGGTGTGGGGATAAGTGCTAGGATAGGTAAGAAGGGTGAATTGTGCTGGGATTGGGCATTTTGGGAGGGTGGAGGAGAACTTGTGAAGGGAAGGGGGAAGAAGGTTTGCGTGGGAGGATTTGTTCGGGGAGTGAGAGAGGATTTGTACTGGGGGGGGGGGGGTTAGTGTGCAAATCGGTGCTGGTTTTTTGTTTGTTTTGTTTTTTTCTTTTTTTTTTAGAGGGAGTATGATTTTTGCTGAAAGGGTAAAGTGGGGTTGAGTGTTGCTTGTGGGGGAATTTTGCCCTTTTCTTACCCCTACACTGTGCATTACACACCCCTGATTCCTGCACTCTTTTTGTTTTGTACTCCTGACTCTTACTATGCATTACATATTCCTATCCCCTGCATTCTGTACTCCTGGACGGTGCTCTCTGTGTGTCATTTACTCCTAAACCCAGCACTGACTACAGCCCTCTGTGTGTTACATACTCCTAAATCTTGAACTCATTGCATTACACACACTGGCCCTCTGCACTCTGTGTTATGTATCCTAACTCTGAAACTGACTGCATTGGGCATCCCCAACCCCTATGCTCTGCTGTACACACTCCTGCACTACACGCACAATACTGTACATTATATACTTCTCACCAACATCCATCCATCACGTTCATTGTCTCAACAGTTGCTGGTTGCTATGCAGTCCCTGACTATTTTTAATGAAGTTCTTCTTTAAGGTAGGCTCAGACAAAGCAATCAAAGCATATTTTATAGGTACAAGGAAGCCTGGGTTTTGTTTAATCCCATTCCTTAAGCCCCTCCCACTGCTAAGCGCTACACGTACCGCAGGTCTTATCCCTCCTCCAGTGTCCCTCATTCTGAAGTTCAAAAGTTGGGAGGTATGCATTCAAGAATTACAAAAAGATATGAGGATCTATGACACAGAACCATCAACAGTCAAGTAATTTATATGAGCAATGACAATCCACTTTACCTCAGTAAAAGCCGACATCTAAGGGTTAAGGAAACTGACCGCAGCTTGGGCATAAGCTAATTCTGACCACAGATATCAATAAATGAATTAGCCAGCACAGCTTCCACAGCAGCTTGATGTGACATGCTCGAATCAGGAATGCCATTACTCCTCAGTTGCTAACCTCCTCTTCTGAAAACACTACCTACCTGGCTACAATAGTAGAAAAGATGTAGCTGGATAGCCGCACTCCAAATTATTCAACTTTATTTCAAAAAATATAATAAAATCATAGCATCTAGGCTTGTGTACAGACTAACTGCACAGCTGCTGACATGTTTCACACCGAACACGGTGCTTAGTCATAGCTCACAATGGCTACAATACTGATCAACCATTCTTATTACTTTGGGAGTAAATGACCTGGAATAAATGGTGTACTTGTTGTGGATTAGTGACTCGAAAAGTGTTGATGCCAAAGTGTGAACCACTCTGTACTGATGACCATTGTCACCATAAAAGACGGGGAGGGTGGACTCCAAAAGTGAGTTGTTGCCCGAACCAAAAGCATGTGGGAAAATGTGTTATGGTCTGATGAAACCAAGGTTGAACTTTTTGGCCATAATTCCAAAAGATCTGTTTGGCTCAAAAACACCACTGCTCATCACGAAAAGATCACTATACCCACAGTGAAGCATGGTGGTGGCAGCATCCTGCTTTGAGGCTGTTTTTCTTCAGCTGGAACAGGGGCCTCAGTCAAGGTAGAGGGAATTATGAACAGTTCCAAATACCAGTCAATATTTGCACAAAACCTTCAGGCTTCTGCTAGAAAGCTGAACATGAAGAAGAACTTCATCTTTCAGCAACGACCCAACGCATACATCCAAATCAACAAAGGAATGGCTTCACCAGAAGAAGAGTAAAGTTTTGGAATGTCCCAGGCAGAGCCCCGACCTGAATCCGATTGAAAATCTGTGGGGTGATCTGAAGAGGGCTGTGCACAGGAGATGCCCTCACAATCTGACAGTTTTGGAGAGTTTATGCAAAGAAGAGTGGGCAAATATTGCCAAGTCAAGATGTGCCATGCTGATAGACTCATACCCAAAAAGACTGAGTGCTGTATTAAAATCCAAAGGTGCTTCAGCAAAGTATTAATTTAAGGGTGTGCACACTTATGCAACCATATTTTTTTAGTTTTACTTCCCTCCACCTAAAATATTTCAGTTTGTTGTTCAACTGAGTTGTACAGATTATAGGTCACATTAAAAGTGTAAAAAGTTCTGAAATTATTTATCTTTGTCTCATTTTTTTACATCACAGAAACCTGGCATTTTAACAGGGGTGTGTAGACTTTTTATATCCACTGTATGTATCTCTAAACCAGACTTAAAGTAACAGGTTTACAAAGTTGTCGGAAAATCCGATCATTCTGAAAGTGGTGACGTTCGTTGTGTACGACGGAACTACGTAGAGGCTAGTAGCCAATAGCTTTGGTCTCGTAATTTGATCTGAGCATGCGTGGCACTTTGTCCATAGGAATTCTCTACATATGATCGGAAAAAGTCTGATCGGATTTTGTTGTCGGAAAATTTGAGAACAGGATCTCAAATTTTTTCTGTCGGAAACTCCGACGAAAAAAGTCTGATGGAGCCCACACACGGGCGGATTTTCCGACAACATGGTCCGATCGAACATTTTCCGTCGGAATTTCCGACCGTGTGTATGGGGCATAAGAGTTGTCCCTCGAACAAGAGGTGAAAGGAAAATTTTCCAACGTGGAAATTTTTTCAGGGATAATTGTCTAGGAGGGGAATTCCCCTCACTTTGGGAGAATTCATCTAATCTTCTGTTGTGTCTAAGCCCCCGTACACACAGTTGCAAAAAGTCCGATGCAGCCCACACAGGGGCGGATTTTCCGACCACATGGTCCGATCGGACATTTTCTGTCGGAATTTCTGACCGTGTGTATGGGGCTTTAGACAATAAAGGAAGGGAAATTTGGAAATTTCCCCAGCACTTTTATTCAACGAATCCTTTGAGCTGAAATGTAGCCTTACCTTTAGTCTTACACAGTTGTACAGGCTCCTCTCCTGTACTGAAATAGCTTACTCTGATTTCACTGCACACTGTAAGCTTTTCACAGTGTGCATTAGAAGATCCAGCAAGTCAAATAGAGCCCATGGGGAAGGGAGAAGTGGAAAAAAAAAGACCCGTGATGTCAGACAACTAGACCAAAGAGGGGTGGAGGACTGGAAGAGGGTGTTGATATTGGGATATGAAGTTGAGCTTTAAGTGGCGTGTTTTTAAGACCAAAGTATGAGCTGAAAGTAAGTCTACTAGTATTCTTCTGTGTCTGCCAGTAACATATTTTTGAGCTAAAAAGAAAGAAGGCATTGAGGCAATCGAAAATAATGTGATTTTAGCTCTCATCAAATCCCTACTTACACCTCATTTTTAGTGAGAAAATTAGTTCTGGACATCCTGAGAAAGAACACGATGAAACTTAAAATAGTTTAAAAAGATCAACAAAATAAAGGGAGAATTTATGGGTAGAAAAGGAGAATTTCTTACCATCAAAGGCTTCAAATGCTCATGGGCACTATGCCTGTTTGAGATATGTTCATCACCATTAAAAATTATTTGGGTTATCTGATATATCCTAGAATAACTGGTGCACCACCAAAGCTCTTCTATTGGAGGACTTGTCTGTAGGCCCAGCGCTTAAAATATTTAGGGAGTTATTCACGAAAGGTAACTCCACTTTGCACTGCAAGTGCACTTGGAAGTGTAGTCGCTCTAAATCTAAGGGGTAGATCTGAAATGAGTGGAAGCTCTGCTGATTTTATCATCCAATCATGTGCAAGCTAAAATGCTGTTTTTTTATTTTCCTTGCATGTCCCCCTCGGATCTACAGTGACTTTACTTCCAAGTGCACTTGCAGTGCAAAGTGGATTTGTCTTTAGTAAATAACCCCCTTAGAGCGCTACAACTTGAATATTCTATTCCCCCATCGGAGTTCTATAAATATATCCAAATCTCCCACTTACTGAAACATGACAACAAGCTAATCACCTACCTACCCTGGCAAGTAGCCTTATACTATACATCTACTAACACAAAAACCAAAGGCACGTCACTAATATATACAGTAATTATCTACAAAACAAACAGGTATTCAGTAAAACATCCAATTTACAAGCCTGGGAAAGGGACTTTGGGAAAGAATACACTGAGGACCAATGGAAGAAAGCCCTTAGTATAACATATGCATCTACCAGAAGTGCCAACCTGTTGGTACTGTATCATAAAATGATGTTGCGATGGTACCTTACCCCATATCGCATATCAAAATTAGCTCTTTGATCATCCTCGGAATGCTGGAGGAATTATTGCGGGGGGGCCTGGGACACTACCGCACATACTGTGGTCCTGAAAAATACTGGCCTTGCATCTTCACTATAATTTGTCAGGTTATAGGCATACAAGTTACACCTTCCCCGGGTATGGCACTTCTATCACTAGGTATAGACTTAATTCCAACCAGGGGCGGACTGACAACTCATGGGGCCCCCGGGAAATAGGAGATTATGGGGCCCCCGGGCAATAGGAGATCATGGGGCCCCCGGGCAATCAGAGATTATGGGGCCACACAGTATACACACACAGTATACAATCACACAGTATACACATACATGTACACACAGTATACACAGACATGTTTCTATTGGCTGAGAAGGTACCGGAGAGGTGGGGCAGCTATAATCTCTGCATTTTTAGACCAAAAGGATGTCGGTAAGAGACATTTCAGAAACAGATGTAAAAAAAACACAGATTTTTACATACTGTCCCTGGTTTTACTGAGGCTGGCAACCCTGATGGGGCCCCCTAGTGGTCCGGGGCCCTCGGGAAGTGCCCAAGTGGCCGAATGGTCAGTCCGCCCCTGATTCCAACCAATATGAGGACAATAGTATCTCATATACTTTTAGCAGCCCGACATAATATAGTCAGACATTGGAAGGATAGCACACCTGTTAACGTGACAGAAACCCTGCAAATAATAAACACACACAGTGCATATGAAATACAATTTGCATATAGTACAGGTAATCATTTCAAGATTACTGGACTTTGGTGCTCCTGGAAGAAATGGTATCCACAGCATATGTGGCCATCAGCTCCTAACATGAATACGTGCATGGATAGCTTGTGGTATCAGACTGTAACTAAGGGGTTAATATTGTTGTTTTCTTTTACTCTGGTCGGTTACCTGACATTTCATTTTTCATTTCTCTTACTTTTCACTGTTCATTTATCTTATGTTAAAGAAGTATATTGATTTTAACTAAAAGGATGATATGGATCACTAGATTATAACTGGAATTTGTGTCAACTAGTGCATCATCTTCAACTGTACCCTACTGTATGTGGGACAGAGATACAGTGGTGTGAAAAAGTGTTTGCCCCCTTCCTCATTTCCTGTTCCTTTGCATGTTTGTCACACTTAAGTGTTTCGGAACATCAAACCAATTTAAACAATAGTCAAGGACAACACAAGTAAACACAAAATGCAATTTGTAAGTGAAGGTGTTTATTATTAAAGGTGAAAAAAAATCCAAACCATCATGGCCCTGTGTGAAAAAGTGATTGCCCCCCTTGTTAAAACATACTATAACTGTGGTTGTCCACACCTGAGTTCAATTTCTCTAGCCACACCCAGGCCTGATTATTGCCACACCTGTTCACAATCAAGGCATCACTTAAATAGGAGCTGCTTGACACAGTAAGGTCCACCAGAAGATCCTTAAAAGCTACACATCATGCCGAGACCCAAAGAAATTCAGGAACAATTGAGAAAGAAAGTAATTGAGATCTATCAGTCTGGAAAGGGTTATAAAGCCATTTCCAAAGCTTCGGGAATCCAGCGAACCACAGTGAGAGCCATTATCCACAAATGGCGAAGACATGGAACAGTGGTGAACCTTCCCAGGAGTGGCCGGCCGCCCAAAATGACCCCAAGAGCGCAGCGACGACTCATCCAAGAGGTCACAAAAGACCCCACAACAACATCCAAGGAACTGCAGGCCTCACTTGCCTCAGTTAAGGTCAGCGTTCATGCCTCCACCATCAGGAAAAGACTGGGCAAAAATGGCCTGCATGGCAGAGTTCCAACGAGAAAACCACTGCTGAGCAAAAAGAACATCAAAGCTCGTCAAAATTTCTCCACAACACATCTTGATGATCTCCAAGACTTTTGGGACAACATTCTGTGGACCGATGAGACAAAAGTGGAACTCTTTGGAAGGTGTGTGTCCAAGTATATCTGGCGTAGAAGGAACACTACATTTCAGAAAAAGAACATTATACCAACAGTAAAATATGGTGGTGGTAGTGTGATGGTCTGGGGCTGTTTTGCTGCTTCAGGACCTGGAAGACTTGCCGTGATAAAAGGAACTATGAATTCTGCTGTCTACCAAGAGATCCTGAAGGAGAATGTCCGACCATCTGTTCGTGTACTCAAGCTGAAACGAACTTGGGTTCTGCAGCAGGACAATGATCCTAAACACACCAGCAAGTCCACCACCGAAAGGCTGAAGAAAAACAAAATGAAGACTTTGGAGTGGCCTAGCCAAAGTCCTGACCTGAATCCTATTGAGATGTTGTGGTATGACTTTAAAAAGGCCGTTCATACTCGAAAACCCTCTAATGTAACTGAATTAGGACAATTCTGCAAAGATGAGTGGGCCAAAATTCCTCCAGGACGCTGTAAAGGACTCATTGCACGTTATCGCAAACGCTTGGTTGCAGTTGTTGCTGCTAAGGGTGGCCCAACCAGTTATTAGGTTTAGGGGGCAATCACTTTTTCACACAGGGCCATGATGGTTTGGATTTTTTTTCACCTTTAATAATAAACACCTTCATTTACAAATTGCATTTTTTGTTTACTTGTGTTGTCCTTGACCATTGTTTAAATTGGTTTGATGTTCCGAAACACTTAAGTGTGACAAACATGCAAAGGAACAGGAAATGAGGAAGGGGGCAAACACTTTTTCACACCACTGTAAGTAATATAAATAATTATTATCCACTTCATTTAATGAACCATGTCTGTTATGCAACAATAGTGGTTGGGACTAACCACTATAAACACCATGAGTTGCGGCGCACGCCGATGCGCAACGGCCGTTTTCGTATTTACAAAACATTTGCGCCTGTAACACAGCGCAATTCCCAATTTACTATTGTATTATCGGCGCATGGGATGCGGCGATCAGTGCGCCACTATAGACATGGCTCACAGCATCTTCAACACAAAATTTAAAGAAGCTGGAAGTGTCAATATTATGGGGGTGATGTGGGGTGATGTGAGGAAGTATAGTTATAACTGCCCAAGTAACAAATATGCCCAAAATAGAATGAGAAAGTAATTTTTTCTGAACAAGCCTGCTGCGCCTGCAAGTACATTTAAAACTGCGTGAGGTCAATTTATGCACTTGCGCACATTCAAATGCTTTGGTTCACTGCGCCGGCAAAATCTTAGTAAATGTCAAGCAACGTAAATGCATTTTCATAGGTTGAACGGGCGCACCTTTTAAACTTGACTTTTTTTTAACGCTGGTTCACATTTATGTTTTTTTTTTAAGGATATTTACACACAAGTCATGTTAGCATTAGGGATGAGCCAAAACAGCATTAATAAAGAAACCAAAATTAAGAAAAAAAAAAATGCGTGGGGGTCCCCCCAAAATTCCATACCAGGCCCTTCAGGTCTGATATGGATGTTAAGGGAAACCCGCGCCAAAAAAAAAAATGGCGTGGGGGTCCCCCTCAAAATCCATACCAGGTCCTTCAGGTCTGGTATGGATTTTAAGGGGAACCCCGCTCAAAAATAAAAAAAAAAAGGCGTGGGCTTCCCCCTCAAAATTCCATACCAGGCCCTTCAGGTCTGATATGGATGTTAAGGGAAACCCGCGCCAAAAAAAAAAAATGGCGTGGGGGTCCCCCTCAAAATCCATACCAGGTCCTTCAGGTCTGGTATGGATTTTAAGGGGAACCCCGCTCCAAAATAAAAAAAAAGGCGTGGGCTTCCCCCTCAAAATCCACTCCAGACCCTTATCCGAGCACGCAACCTGGCAGGCCGTAGGAAAAGAGGGGGGGGCGAGAGATCCGTACCAGGCCACATGCCCTCAACATTGAAAGGGTGCTTTGGGGGTAGCCAAGCACCCAAAGCATGTTGATGGGGACAAGGGCCTCATCCCCACAACCCTTGCCCGGTGGTTGTGGGGGTCTGCAGGCATGGGGCTTATCGGAATTTGGAAGCCCCCTTTAACAAGGGGACCCCCAGGTCCCAGCCCCCCCCTGTGTGAAATGGTAAGGGGGGTACAAAAGTACCCCTACCATTTCACAAAAAAAGAGCCAGTTTTTGACAATTCCTTTATTAAAGTCTTCTTCTTTCCATCTTCTTCGGGTCTTCTTCCTTCTTCCTCCTTCCTTCCTTCATCCTTTGGTTTCTTCCTCCGATCCTCTGCTTCTTGCTCCGGTGTTCTCGTCCGGCATCTTCCTCCACGGCGTCTTCTTCCCCGCTTCGTTCTTGGGCTGCTCCGCATCAATGGGAGGCTCCCGCTGTGTGATGCTTCTCTTCTTCTGACAGTTCTTATATAACAGAGGGTGGGGCCACCCGGTGACCCTGCCCCCCTCAGACGCACAATTCCATTATCTAAGTGTCCCCTTGTTAAAGGGGTCTTCCAGATTCCGATAAGCCCCCCGCCCGCAGACCCCCACAACCACCGTGCAAGGGTTGTGGGGATGAGGCCCTTGTCCCCATCAACATGGGGACAAGGTGCTTTGGGGGGCTACCCCAAAGCACCCTCCCAATGTTGAGGGCATGTGGCCTGGAACGGTTCAGGAGGGGGGGGCGCTCTGCGGCCTGCCAGGTTGTATGCTCGGATAAGGGTCTGGAATTGATTTTGAGGGGGACGCCCACGCCATTTTTTTTTTAATTTTAGCGCGGGGTTCCCTTTAAAATCCATACCAGACCTGAAGGGCCTTGTATGGATTTTGAGGGGGATCCCCAAGCCATTTTTTTTTTGGCACGGAGTTCCCCTTAATATCAATACCAGACCTGAAGGGCCTGGTATGCTCTTAGAGGGGAACCCATGTTGTTTTTTTATTTAAAATTAAAGTCGCCTCGCCTGGGGGCGACTTAAAGTCGTGTTGTAAGTCGTGTTGCCCCTGTTTGAATGGACTCTTAATGATACGGCGTGCACTATTATCAATGGCATATTATTATTGCAGTTGCGCTTATGCGTGCGCCAGTTCACACGCTCAATTAATGATTTATCTGGCGCACCAATTAAGGTATGAACCGACGCAGCGCATTCATCTTATGTCTTGTACTTCTTACTTGTTTATGGAAAAACAATAAAAACGTATTGAAATTAAAAACTCTTTTGTTGCGTATGCACGATCGGAAATTCCGCCAGAAAAAGTCAGATAAGAGCTTTTGGTCGGGAAATGTGACCGTGTGTATGCTCCATCGGACTTTTGCTGGCGGAATTCTAGCCAGCAAAAGATTGAGAACAGGTTCTAAATTTTTCGGTCGGAAAAAAGTTTTAAAATTCCAAATTCCAATTCGACGTGCAAAATTCCTACGCATGCTCAGAAACAATTTGACGCATGCTCAGAAGCATTGAACTTGATTTTCTCGGCTTGTCATAGTGTTGTTCGTCACCGCGTTCTTGACGATCGAAATTTCAGCGAACTTTTGTGTGACCGTGTGTATGCAAGCCAAGCTTGAGCGGAATTCCGTCGGAAAAACCATCCAAGATTTTCAGACGGAAAATCCGCTCGTGTGTACGCGGCATTACTCTATACATGAAAAAAAAAAGTTTGCCTTATAGTTCTAATTTAACCACTTACCACAAACCGCCGTAGCTGTACGTCGGTTCTTTGACATAGAATACCGGGGTTATGGCAGCAGATAGCTGCCATAACCCTGGTATTTTCTGCAATGGTGGGCGGTTCTCTTTACGATAAAAGTGGCCTTTACAGCGAATTTGGCGCAAGATCACTTTTATCCGCGCCCCCCTCCCACCACGCTCTGGTCAACTCCACTGCTTACTGGAGCCACTGGTAGCAGCAGAGGTGATCCGATGCTGTCCCCTCAGTAGCATGGAGCTGAGTGAGGGAAAGATGGCCCCCGACTCGGCTCCATAACATTGGATGACGGAAGCAATGTTAAACTTCACTTCCGCCCAATGGTCTTAAAGTGTTACTAAACTCACAACAGTATAATCAGTCTGTATATGCAGCATAGCATGCTTGTTATACTCACTGTGGAATTTAAGGGGTTAATCCTCTGCAAGGCTGTTTTATCTGGTATGCATATATCCTCCCATCCCTGCAATGTCTATCTGGGGAAAACCAGCTAACACACAGGCAATAGCCAACCTGCACATGCTCAGTTGTGACTTTTATGCTGGAGAGATCAGTTTCTTGTTCTCAGAGATAGCCAGGTCACATGATATTGACATCACACATGTAGGCGGGTATCCAGGCTGCAGTGAAAATCTCCACCTTCCTGAACTCTCAGCACTGTGGGGGGGAGGGGTTAACTATTTTCATAATACTGAGTTTAGTAACACTTTTTTTTTTTAGCACCCTGGTCTTGTACAGGGATGCTGTCAAATATAGTTTGCAAGGTGGTAACTCACCTAGCCAATTGTTAGGGGTTCCCCGATTTCTTTTCCTACTTCTGAGTTTGATGCACTTCTCTCCTCTACCACTGGGTGGCATTGTTACCTATGTCATTGGAATGATAAGGTGCATATGAACTTGAAATATGAGTGGATAGGTTGCTCTAGCCAATTGGCAGGGGTTTTCTTGGGCCCCATAGCCTGCCAGGAGAGCCTATTTATTTGGGAGGAGTCAGGTGATCGGGATTCGGTGCCACTTGGGCGCCTGTTTGGGTTGATATGTGTTGAAAGCTCCCGGCTGCTAGGCAGTTGAGGCCTATCCGGGAGTCCCCTGGTTTCTAGGCAGTTGAGGCCTATCCAGGGACAGTAGGAGCAGCGTAGGGTCGGAGCTTTATGTTGGAAGCCTGATCAAGTTGCACGGGTTCTGCCGGCCGGAGAACCCCTCGGAGGTGAAGGGACAGAGTTGCTAACAGAGGATAACCATTCCTGTCGCCAGAGGTAAAGCTTGAACCAAGGTCGGAGGTAAAGGGGAAACTGTCGCCTTCAAGGGACAACACTCCTATCACCAGAGGCCAAAGTTCATAGTCTGAGAGAGATTACCAGAGCAGCCTTTTTCACTAACCTGGAACGGTGAAGAAACTGGGAAAGCCTCAGCAGAAGTCAAGCCAGGCACCCAGCGGGATAGCAGGGGTGACGCTTGCCTAGAAAGTTCAGCAGTTGGGCTGAAGAGTCAAGTAAGGAACCCAGCAAGTCAGCGTGGGTAGTACTCGGAAGATATTGTAGAAACTTTTAAACGTCGCCAATGAAGATTTTTAAGTTTGTCGCCATTCCACGAGTGGGTGCAATTTTGAAGCATGACATGTTGGGTATCAATTTACTCGATGTAACATTATCTTTCACAATATAGAAAAAAAAGGGGTTAACTTTACTGTTGTCTTATTTAATTCAGAAAAGTGTATTTTTTCCACGCTTGTAAGACCACTGCGCAAATACGGTGTGACATAAAGTATTGCAATGACCGCCATTTTATTGTCTAGGGTGTCTGAAAAAATATATATAATGTTTTGGGGTTCTAAGTAATTTTCTAGCAAAAAAACCTGATTTAAACTTGTAAACGGCAAATCTCAAAAAGAGGCTCTATCCTTAAGTGGTTAAAGCCTTTCCATTTGCCCTGTCCTTACTCCTTGGAAATATCCCAACAGTATCCCAACAGTATTTTCTGCTCTTTTTATATTCCTACCTTTTCAAATAAATTCAGACTGATGCACAAGATTCCCTTTCCTCTTTGGATCCCATCCCAAAGGGTGCCGGTTCTTAGTGATGCAAAGAACAGCATTGAGTTGATGATATCAGTACTTCTCTCTGCATAATTGTATTTGTATTACAAAGATTTTATTGAGTTTTTGAATGTTTTACAAAGTGCACAAAACAATGTGTGCAGAACAGTGTGACAAGAAGAACAAGATGAAATATAGTAGAGGCAAGGACATGGTAAGTCCATCAGGACATGAGGGTAATATATGATAAATCTTCACTGAAATAAGTGATTGTGTATACAAATCCTGCATCAACCTAACTCATGAGGTTATCGGGTAAGAATGTACAGCATATTGCCTAGGAAAAGGCTGGGAATAGCCACCTATGATCTTCAAAAGCTTACGGAGGGAAGAAAGAGAAGCCAGGGGGAGAGGGGAGTTCCTGTGTGATCCAGTCCACTGCCCCACCCTAATTCAGCTTGTATGGGCAGTCGTATAGCTAGCAAGGAGCGGTCCAGGTCTAGGTGGTCATTGAAGGCTATCCACAGGTCCCAGATCTTCAGGAACTTGGAGTGGATATCCATAAGGATAGATGTGAGATTCTCATGCTCCGTAGTTCCCATGAGCCGTTGTGTGACCTCAGCAAAGTTAAGAAACGGATGGCGCCAGACTCTGGCCAATGTCTGCCGAGCCGCCAGCAAGACAAACCCCACCAGCTTCCTCTGGGCTTTGGTCCATAGTTGTATTTGAATGCAGGAGGCTGTGGTGGTGCCCCTTCAAAAGGGCCAAGTCCTTTACTCCCTGTACTCAGGGTATTAAGTCTTTAAGGTTAAATGACACTGGGCATCATTCTTTCCAAAAAACTGAGGGCATCTACTGACAGATAGGAATTAGTATAGAAGACAATGCTGGAGAGAAGGTGAATTAAGCAGCCAGATATTTCTTTTGTTTTAAACTTCTGTTTGGGAACTATATAAAAAAATCCTTGGAGTTTGCCTTTAGAGCTTCATGACCCCAAAATACTCAAGGCCTGTCCCTATTTTGCTCCCTTGGAACCTGGGAAAGCAAAGAGCAATCAGGCATTATTGGCAGACATTTAAAAAATGGCTCCAGTACATTTTGATTCTGTGAAGCCAAGCTGTTTTTAGGTTTAGCAAAGACATGTGGCACAAATTAACGCAAAAATAAGTGCATAAACGGATGAAAAAAAAATCACAGATAACACTTTCTAAGCTGCGGGCCACAGGACGTTTAATCTGAAGCCTCTCCTCTCTGTATAAATGATTATGTCATAGCATGTGTCTTCAATTACTACTCCTTTTCCAATAGTTTGACTCATAGCATGTTTGGTTAACCACAAAACATGAACTACAAGATTTTCTGTATAGATTCCCTTTTTTTTTAACATCTAAGTACGAAAACATAAATCCCCCAGCTCCTGAAAGCTTTATACAGGCTAATTATTATTATTATTTCCTCAATCGAGATAAGGATCTCATGGATTGCTCCCATTTGCCGAGCGCCGGTGCAGGCTACTCCCTGGGTTCCGAGTAACTTTTGAACTTCAGTCCTGCAAGTGCATCGTTAAATTCAATCAATGTAGCTGTGGAATTTTCCCATTGCTCACTTTTCTCTTGGCATAATTATTGTTCATGACAGATTAACAATGGAATGTCGTGTTTACAAATTGAATTTTCATGTATTTAAAAAAAAAATTGAAAGCCAATTTCCAATATAAAAAAGACCATGAGAAATTTCACTGAAAGATTAATATGTTTACGTCACCAGATTTCACTGCTTAGTGATATGTGATGCCGAATTTTTGTTGCTGTTTTTGAAATTGGTTTTGATTCTGGGATAGTTCAGATTTGAGTGATTACTGGGGGATTCAGACACTCACAAGTATCTTATAACATGTCTCAGGGACATTGTCAGAATTTTCTCCAAATGTGGTCACCAATATGTGGTTAGGAATTGGACTTTCCCTTCTAATTTTTTTTTCATTTATTTGGCTAGAGACAATATTAAAGCGGTAACAAACCACTGGGAAAGAAAAAAACTTGAAAGACAATGGCATAATGTGCTAGTATGCATCGCATACTAGCACAATATGAAAAACTCACCTTAGAACAAAGCCCTTCCAGTGGCGCTCAGGCACTGATGAGAGGGCTGGCATCTTCTCCTGTCCTTCCTTTCAGGATTGCGAGCTCCGGCCACTCAATCTCGGACAAAAGGACAGGAGAAGATGTCAGCCCTCTCAGATGACCTCACTCCCGCGCATGCGTGCGGGAGTCCTCGGTTCCGGCATGCCGGACCTTCAGAGCTTATGTGTCGATGGTGTCAGCTGCTGCATGCAGGGTGAATATCTCCTAAATGGTGCACGTTTAGGAGATATTCATTTTACCTACAGGCTAGGTAAAAATAGCAAATCAGGATTTACTACTGCTTTAAAGTGATACTAAACAAACACTGTTTAATTTATATTGTCCCTTCTATTTCTGTTTGTGGATGATGGCATGGTAGATATTTTTTTAAAAAAAAGCATGTAGCTACCTTTTTCCTAATCAATATAGAGCTATCACATGACCTCAATCTTTCCCAGCCTGTCTGCAGGGAAACATAAGCAGGAGGAGCTTCTAGTCCTCTGCTGCTGGTCACATGTTCAAAAAAAAAACAGCCTTTGGAATACAGAGCAAAAATAAATAATTATTATCAATAAACTGTTTTAAATTATTGCACAAAGATATATTTAACATACAAGCTTTATTATTTTTTGGCAATAACATGATGTGGGCAGATTTCTGCCAGTCACATGCTGTGTCACACCCATCCAGCCTGTGTCTTAGAAGAGGAGGGAGGTGAAGCCTCCATCAATCCACATATAATATCCCACCCCCATTGTGTTTTGCTGGTTAGTGGGCAGGGAGGAGGAGGGAGGGATTGGTCTGTCATATACCACTGTATATATATATATATGTGTGTGACTATAGTCACATGGGCTGCTCAGATGTGATAGGGAGGGAATGCTCAGCATAGAAACTCACTGAAAACTGAGCATGTGTAGAGCTGCCAACGCTGCTCTGCAAAATCTCCAACTGCAGTGGGTTCATGGACAGAAGGGGGAGACAGAGAACAGTGGGATCAACCAGGTTTTTTGCAGAATACAGAAAACGAATCTCATAGTGACTGAGTGAGTATGAACAGCATGTAATACACCATTTATTAAGAGTTTTTAATGATGTGGGTTCGATGACACTTTAAGAAAGTCGCAGAAACATTTCTTGAAGACACCATTAATTTCAAAACCAATCTTTCTATAAGGTTTATATGTGCAATAATAATTTTGGCATGTTATTTACCTGTAAAATCCTCCATTGTGTAGATATCCAAAATCCCTGTGACCTTCTGCTAGGTGCCTCTATCTTGGATGTAATGTCAGCAGCCCCAGCAGACTAAAGCCCCATACACACGGTCGGACTTTTTCATGGATTCTGTCCGATCGGACAATGTTGTTGAAAAATCAGACCGTGTGTATGCACCATCGGACAGTGTACGTCGGATTGTCCGACGGACAAAGTCTTATCTCCTGCTGGATAGGTTTGCCGACAACACGGTCTGATCACACCAAATCCGATCGTGTGTACGGTTGTCCGACCGGACAAAGTGCTACGCATGCTCAGATCACATTACAAGACCAAAGCTATTGGCTACTAGCCTCTACGTAGTCCCGTCGTAGGCAACAAACGTCACCACGTTCAGAATGATCGGATTTTCCGACAACTTTGTCCGACCGTGTGTACGCAACACCAACATCGGACAAAGTACGACGGACAGGATCCGACCGACCTGGTCCGCGGATAGTCCGACCGTGTGTATGGGGCTTAAGATCTGCCACTCAAGTGTCATGCTAAAGTAATTTCCTTCACCCCTCCCCTGGCTGTTACACTAACACCTTCCCACCAATGTAACACATATATGTGGCCCGACTGCACTGTGCTTTTTTCCATGGGGCCGCATAATATATGTGTATCTCTCTTTGTGCTAGGAGCACACTGCACAGCACACTCCCAGTACAGAGACTGGAGTCTCACTGGGATCTCCGGGGCCCAGTAGTAACAATCTGGACCCAGAATCGAAAGTTCCTCTGATTGGCTACCACGGTGATCAGTCACTGTGAAGCCTGCCCCTGTGTTTCTCTCTGTAAATGGAGAGGAAAGATACAATGTATCTTTCTCTTTCCTGTTAGAGAGGGGGAAAAAAGTGTGTGTAAAAAATAAAGAAAATATAACTAGATCAAGGTTTGATCTAGGTTAGAGCCAAGGTCAGGGTCAAAAGTCAGGGTCAGTATGTTTTGGGCAGGATTTTTTTTTATAAATTGGCATCAGTATTTTTAAATTAGCATCAGTGTCAGTTAGTGTCAGTGTTAGTGTGTTATAGGAAATCTCATCAAAGTAAAGGGAAATATCCTCTTAGAGAGTTGCCACCACGTTGCCTGGTGACAACTGTAAAATTTTAGATTTCCTAACGCTTTCTAACACTGAGATAACAGTTACTGGGTCAGAAAGTGATGAAAAATCCAAAACAGACAGCAATAAAATCTTAACATTGTTTTTTTTTTTAACACTTACATCTAATATCTAAAACTAAAAATAAAAAGTTTGAACTTTATGTAAAGTTTACTAAACAAGAATGTATGTCGAGGAAGGCGATGGGCATAACAAGGTGGAAAGTTCACTTTCTGCATATAGGTACACACACTACAAATGCTCATTATTATGGATGAATTTTAGATTTGTCAAAATTGGGCAAAAAAGCTAGAATATTTCAGCAAAATGTTGCATATTGGCTAATTGTCAATTTTAAAACAAAATAAAGGTGACTTTTAATAGTTCGATGGGCTTTAATTGACTCATGGTGGTAAGGGAGGCTCATTTTAAATATCTAGGACCTCTTCCTGTGCCAAAAAGGTCCCTTGCATGCTGCCAATATGATGTATTGTAACAATTACCAGTTTAGCTGCCAGCATTTTTTCATAATTGTCTATTTCCTGCCTGTGCATTGTAATGGTTGCCTGTGTATTGTCACATTTGCCCTTTTCTTGCCCACAGATTTCCACAATTCCCACCTGCTTTTCCCACATAACCATTACTTGTTTGTTGCCCATGTGTTATCAGAATTGCCATACTTTGCTTGTGTATTGTCTAGTCGCCACTTTTTAGAGGACTATATTACTATCATTTAATCTTCAGCAGGCCTGCAACTATCAAACTAGGCCATCATTATCACCATATTTTGACACTGTTTAATACTGTTAAATCGTTCAGTTCACTGCAGTACAGCATTCTCTGATTGGTTTTCCAAGCAAACCTCAGACCACGTGCTGAAATTAAAGGTGAATTTTGACAGGGTAAAAGCTGTAAATTGTTGCAAAATCCATTTTTCTCCAAAATCCCTTTACTTGTCCCTACTCCTACATAGAAAAAAAGGCACCTAGCATGTATCTTGTGTTTGTCTTTGTCATAAGACACCAGAGCACACCTCTGTTTTGGTGAAATCCCAACTAGGATGTGTGAACATGCCTGGACTGACAACAGAAGGTCCCAAATGCAAGGTCAGCATTGATATAAGGTCCACAAAATTCTACCTTCTGAAAAAGGGCACTGTCTACGCGACTTCAGGTAACTCTGGAACAAAATACTACAACCTTATAAATATGAGACCTGAAATCTAAGGACAGATGTGTTTAGGTAGCTTAAAGTGGAGTTCCACCCACTTTTACTACTCTTCAGCATTCCTCACCAAAGTGTGCACTGTAAACAAATTGGATATTTTTTTTCTCAGCACCTACTGTATATGTGCTGTATTAATTTTTCACTTCCTCCTCCCTGGCCGCGGCCCATGGCATCATGTCCTGTTTGCAATGCCTCCTGGGAAGGGGCGGCAACTTCCTCTGACACTGCCGTTGCGATGGAAACCTGACCTGAAACCTATTACACTGCTTGTGCTGCACTGAGCATGTGCGAGATCTGCAAGGATGAGATCCAGGATGAAATACAGTCTGGCTTCAGATGCCCACACTTAAGATGGCCACGGTCTGCTGTAAGTTTATAAAATAACAAACTACTGCTATAAACTAACAAAACGGACCTTAGTTTACAGACTAACTTTACTAGAATACATTAGGCTTGTGTATTATAGGGGTATTTTTATTTAAAAAGTATAATTTCGGCCGGAAAACACCACTTTAATGCTAACCAGGCACAACTCATATTTCTCTCTTTAAGCCTTTCGGCTGAACAAAATAAAATCAGTTGCTTCCCTCATCCACACTAAACAGCTGTTTTATTCAGCAGCCATGTCACCCATAGCTCCCTAAATACGAAGGTGCTGATATATAGTGATAGTGTTCCACCTGACACAGTCGATTTAGAAATTAGCTTTTGTTGAGCCAGGTGGTGCTTGCAGAGCCACCAATAGCTCTGATTTCCACCCATTTTGCATCCCAGAGCTGCTGATCTAATCTAGCCTCTTTCAGCTACTCCCCCTCTACGGCTGCATTCACACCTGAGCATTTTGTAGCTTGAAGCCTGAAGCTACAAAACGCTAGAGGGGAAAAAATCCATTATTCTCAATGGAGATGGTTCACATCTCCACTCCATGTCGCCTGAAGCCGAATGCCTGAAGCTCAAACAAGTTCCGGACCCTTTTTTGTCACTCGAATCAGGCAGATTTGGGCATTTTTCTTCTTTTTACATTGGTGACCTTTTGCCCTGCACAAAATCGCGGCAAAACACTGTAATAAAGCCTGCGAAATCGTGGTAAAAATGCTGCAAAATCGCTGTAAAATCACGCAATTTTCTGCCTGAAAACGCTCAGGTGAGAATGGGGCCTACATGCACTGCCGACTGCACAACATTGCACAGGTCAGACTTCCTGATGGCCATGATTGAAATATCCAAACCGGTGGTAAAAAGAGCATGTGTGGTATTAATTGTGGTCTGTGTTATTGGGTGCTGGACAGGGTTATGCCCTTTGCCTACATACTTATTGCTAAAAGTTGGCCCACAAATTTGGGAGTTATATTAATTTTTTTTTCAAAATGTTTTTATTGGAATATAGATATAAATACACACAAACAAGGTGTGAAACAGACAATAAAATACAAGTCACATAGGTAGAAACAAATATAATACCATTGGTAAATAAATGGAATTAATGGCTGGACGTGCCTAAGGGGAGTCCCCTACCACTCGTCCATATACTCCATGCCTTACAAAAGGCCTCATAGCGTTCATCGCCAAAATGCGTTCAAAAGTATAGTTATGGTCTAGTATTTTTCCACATCTGAGAGGTTGTGAGCTAACGGAGATTTCCAATTTCGGAGTACCATTGAGCGGGCTGCTAGCAATATGTGCGATACCACTGATCTGTGTGAAGGAGGGAAGAGATCTATTCCTATTTGTAGGAGGGCGAGAACAGGATTGGGTTTAGTCAAGATTCCCATGCATGTGGAGACTAGTTGAAATATTTGATTCCAGAAGCTAGTCAGGTTGGGACAGTGAGGGAGTGTAATAGGTTTCCTACCCGACCGGAGTTATACTAATTTTGA
Organism: Lithobates sylvaticus; assembly: GCA_028564925.1. Lineage (NCBI taxonomy): Eukaryota > Metazoa > Chordata > Amphibia > Anura > Ranidae > Lithobates > Lithobates sylvaticus. The sequence continues at coordinate 65,912,535 of CM053028.1, forward strand.
CAAAGGCAGAACATACTTGTGCAATGTGAATAGTCTCCATCAGAAATGCAGGTAATGAGATATAATGCAGGAGAGCAATTGGGAGGAAACAAAAAAGGGTTGTCATCTTATAACAGGAAGCGCCTGAACAAGGACCTTTGTGTCAGAATCACCAGGTATTATTTTAAAGCCCAATTCAATTCCGGGATTAGCAACCCCCCTCCTATCCCGGCCTCCCTCCTCCATCTTGCTACCTCTTACCTTCCTCTAACTGCTGGTATGAAGAAAAAAATCCAAATGCCTATTCCCTCTTCTTCAAATTACTTGTGGGGGTCCTTTTTCCGATGTCCACATCGCTTGCCTGATGTGCACACAGTACCTCATATTGGTAACAATTGCAACACTGCCTAGTTCTCTCTCATAGGCTCCAGAGGCAGGAGAACTCATGGGAGCGGTGAGAGGACTAGTGAACTAATAGATGTCGAGAAGTGAAAAAGGTCTGGTTTCCAGGCCAGGATATTATCTTTGCTCATAGAGTAAATTGTGACTTTTATCCATTGCACTGATGGTTTACAAAGAGGTGTCTGGAATCAAGACTGAGGAGTAAGCTAGCTGATGCTCAATGCACCATTTAAATTTGTATTTTTTCCTGGAGTGGGTTTTTTGAAAGATGCAGATTTAAAAAGCTTAAAATAACTTTAAATATTAGATTAACATGTTAAAAACGTTATGAGATTTTAGTGATTGGGTATACACCTACCTATAGCACAGTAGGTTTGGACTGATCCCTAGAGTACATGTATTGCTTTGCAAATTTTTTGGCAAATTAAACAAATCTCGTTCACAAAGGGGGAAGGAATCCATGCCCCATGTGAGGGTCTTGTTTACCCACACGGGGAGGCACAGGTGTTCTGTGCATCCCTGTTCAGACAATCCTTTATCTATAATTGGGATGCTGTGGCTGCACCGAAATGTGTCCTGGCCTTGAACGCCCCCTGGGTGCACCCTGTGAGTGGAGCCTTTATGTGTTTTATGGAAGTACTAGAGCTGTTCAACTGGGGGCTGCCCTTTAAGAAAAATGTTCACCCTAAGTACTACATTGCAGTTTCTCTGTGATAAAAATAATCTGATGCCAGCTCCGAAATATGCAGCAGGCCCATTCATTTTAAGGAAATGATAAACAACTGCAATATTTTTCTGGCTGGGATTGCAGCATATTCCCGTATATGTATCCGCTTTGTAACAGAGAAGCGAGGTTTGCTGTTTATTAAAGCTGACGTTAATTTATACAAGCAGCTGCCTTGCCAAATTTTGTTTTTCCTTTCCGATTATGAGAAGCGTAGTCAGCTGGCCAACTGATTCTGTGATAGAGATGCGTGTTCCAATGAATGTTTGTTGTGTTCTCTGAAACAAGAGGCGTGGCCTAAATGATCCACAGCATCCGACCAGGACTATTGCACTTATCCTAGCTCTTGGTGGAGAATTATTCTGGCATAAATGTTCAAGGCTGAACTCAAGTGGCAAATGACTAAATTTACAGATGCAATATATATATATGAGAGCTGTTTTACCTTCCAAAAGATTTGTAATTCCCTCTATCCAGGCCTACATCTTACACAGCACGGTGGCCTTGTCTAGCAGGGTAGGGGAGCTGATCTCTCTTTGCTGCAGTTTCACTTTCACTAACAGGTCTGCTCCCCATCTTATGACTGGACAGTGAAGGAGAAGCAACACACTGATGAGTTCATCGCTCTGTCACTCAGATCTTTCCTTCTATCGACGTGGCTTCTTGCACTGTAGAACACATGACTGGCTCTCTAAGCTGCTTCTCCCTCCTCCTTTCTGAGCCTCGCTGTAAAGACTGTCTCTGCCTCTGGCATCACTAGAACAGAAAGTTAGGGAAATTCTTTACAATGTAGACATGGCAGCATTCGTTTCATTTTCTGTCCTTATGACTGGTGCCACCCTGAGAAAAATTTATCCAGGGAACACAACAGTAAAAACCCGATGGAGGCTAAAACCTTACACTAATCTGTCTAAAAAAGTATGGCTAGACTTGTGCTTTCCCAACCTCCCATCACTAGAAACTCCTATGTAAATCTAAACTCTGACTTTCTGAGAACTCAGGGTAAGGCAATATTTTTTATCTTCATGTTAAGTTTTACACTCTAAACCCAAAATCCCTGTATTATATGTAAAGTTATGTTATCTCCTAGAACATCCTTGGGGCTCTGTTAGGCAATAGTTGGCAGCTTATGTGGTCAGGAGTCTGGTTCCAACCCACCCGTCTGTTAGCGGGTGAGGGACTGCCTATTCGTGGCCACAGCGGCAGCCAGAGCACCCCTAACATAAAAGACTTACCTTCCCAAACATACCAGCCCTTGCTCTGTAGTTCGCACTCTCTTCCTCTTGATTAGGGATGGGCCCGGTGCTCGATGCGAACCCACGTTCGCATCGAGCACCGGGCGTTCGCTCGCTCGGCGAGCCCAGAACTATTTTGGCCGCTCGCATCACGTTCGTGTGATGCGAGCGGCCCCGCAATGCATTGCGGCCGGCGCGGCCGGCGCAGTGCATTGCTGGCTGATGATTGGCCAAGCATGCACTGTGACCCCGCATGCTTGGCCAATCACAGCCCCGGAAACTCGAAGAGCCATAATTGGCTACAGGCAGGACGCCTGTAGCCAATTACAGCTCAGGGGCTGTAGTACACGCCCCCCCCCTATAAAAGGCCGCCACGCCGTCTGCGCCGGTCACATGCTGTTCCGGCGCAGATAGAGCAGGCTAGATCTGTGACACTCTGCTGGATTTAGTTAGTTAGAGAGATTTACTTAGAGAGATTGAGTTAGATAGATTCATTCATTTAGATTGATTTAGAAAGAGGGGCTTGTAGTGTGTTCGTGGCAGGCAGGCAGAGCTCCTATATTTTGTTCCCAGAAGCACCTATAGGACTTGTAGTGTGTTCCTGGCAGGCAGGCAGGCAGAGCTCCTATATTTTGTTCCCAGAAGCACCTATAGGACTTGTAGTGTGTTCGTGGCAGGCAGGCAGAGCTCCTATATTTTGTTCCCAGAAGCACCTATAGGACTTGTAGTGTGTTCCTGGCAGGCAGGCAGAGCTCCTATATTTTGTTCCCAGAAGCACCTATAGGACTTGTAGTGTGTTCGTGGCAGGCAGGCAGAGCTCCTATATTTTGTTCCCAGAAGCACCTATAGGACTTGTAGTGTGTTCCTGGCAGGCAGGCAGAGCTCCTATATTTTGTTCCCAGAAGCACCTATAGGACTTGTAGTGTGTTCGTGGCAGGCAGGCAGAGCTCCTATATTTTGTTCCCAGAAGCACCTATAGGACTTGTAGTGTGTTCCTGGCAGGCAGGCAGAGCTCCTATATTTTGTTCCCAGAAGCACCTATAGGACTTGTAGTGTGTTCCTGGCAGGCAGGCAGAGCTCCTATATTTTGTTCCCAGAAGCACCTATAGGACTTGTAGTGTGTTCCTGGCAGGCAGGCAGAGCTCCTATATTTTGTTCCCAGAAGCACCTATAGGACTTGTAGTGTGTTCCTGGCAGGCAGGCAGAGCTCCTATATTTTGTTCCCAGAAGCACCTATAGGACTTGAAGTGTGTTAGTCCAATCACACAGAGATCATATATTTTGTTCCCAGAAGCACCTATAGGACTTAAAGTGTGTTAGTCCAATCACACAGAGATCATATATTTTGTTCCCAGAAGCACCTATAGGACTTGAAGTGTGTTAGTCCAATCACACAGAGATCATATATTTTGTTCCCAGAAGCACCTATAGGACTTGAAGTGTGTTAGTCCCATCACACAGACCTATATTTTCTTCCCAGAAGCACCTATAGGACTTGAAGTGTGTTAGTCCAATCACACAGAGATCTTATATTTTGTTCCCAGAAGCACCTATAGGACTTGAAGTGTGTTAGTCCCATCACACAGATCATATATTTTGTTCCCAGAAGCACCTATAGGACTTGAAGTGTGTTAGTCCCATCACACAGACCTATATTTTCTTCCCAGAAGCACCTATAGGACTTGAAGTGTGTTAGTCCAATCACACAGAGATCTTATATTTTGTTCCCAGAAGCACCTATAGGACTTGAAGTGTGTTAGTCCCATCACACAGAGATCATATATTTTCTTCCCAGAAGCACCTATAGGACTTGAAGTGTGTTAGTCCCATCACACAGAGATCATATATTTTGTTCCCAGAAGCACCTATAGGACTTGAAGTGTGTTAGTCCAATCACACAGAGATCATATATTTTGTTCCCAGAAGCACCTATAGGACTTGAAGTGTGTTAGTCCCATCACACAGACCTATATTTTGTTCCCAGAAGCACCTATAGGACTTGAAGTGTGTTAGTCCAATCACACAGAGATCTTATATTTTGTTCCCAGAAGCACCTATAGGACTTGAAGTGTGTTAGTCCCATCACACAGAGATCATATATTTTCTTCCCAGAAGCACCTATAGGACTTGAAGTGTGTTAGTCCCATCACACAGAGATCATATATTTTGTTCCCAGAAGCACCTATAGGACTTGAAGTGTGTTAGTCCATCTCACAGAGATCATATATTTTGTTCCCAGAAGCACCTATAGGACTTGAAGTGTGTTAGTCCCATCACACAGACCTATATTTTCTTCCCAGAAGCACCTATAGGACTTGAAGTGTGTTAGTCCAATCACACAGAGATCTTATATTTTGTTCCCAGAAGCACCTATAGGACTTGAAGTGTGTTAGTCCCATCACACAGAGATCATATATTTTCTTCCCAGAAGCACCTATAGGACTTGAAGTGTGTTAGTCCCATCACACAGAGATCATATATTTTCTTCCCAGAAGCACCTATAGGACTTGAAGTGTGTTAGTCCCATCACACAGAGATCATATATTTTCTTCCCAGAAGCACCTATAGGACTTGAAGTGTGTTAGTCCAATCACACAGAGATCATATATTTTCTTCCCAGAAGCACCTATAGGACTTGAAGTGTGTTAGTCCCATCACACAGACCTATATTTTCTTCCCAGAAGCACCTATAGGACTTGAAGTGTGTTAGTCCAATCACACAGAGATCTTATATTTTGTTCCCAGAAGCACCTATAGGACTTGAAGTGTGTTAGTCCCATCACACAGAGATCATATATTTTCTTCCCAGAAGCACCTATAGGACTTGAAGTGTGTTAGTCCCATCACACAGAGATCATATATTTTCTTCCCAGAAGCACCTATAGGACTTGAAGTGTGTTAGTCCCATCACACAGAGATCATATATTTTCTTCCCAGAAGCACCTATAGGACTTGAAGTGTGTTAGTCCAATCACACAGAGATCATGTATTTTGTTCCCAGAAGCACCTATAGGACTTGAAGTGTGTTAGTCCCATCACACAGACCTATATTTTCTTCCCAGAAGCACCTAAAGGACTTGAAGTGTGTTAGTCCAATCACACAGAGATCTTATATTTTGTTCCCAGAAGCACCTATAGGACTTGAAGTGTGTTAGTCCCATCACACAGATCATATATTTTGTTCCCAGAAGCACCTATAGGACTTGAAGTGTGTTAGTCCCATCACACAGACCTATATTTTCTTCCCAGAAGCACCTATAGGACTTGAAGTGTGTTAGTCCAATCACACAGAGATCTTATATTTTGTTCCCAGAAGCACCTATAGGACTTGAAGTGTGTTAGTCCCATCACACAGAGATCATATATTTTGTTCCCAGAAGCACCTATAGGACTTGAAGTGTGTTAGTCCCATCACACAGACCTATATTTTCTTCCCAGAAGCACCTATAGGACTTGAAGTGTGTTAGTCCAATCACACAGAGATCTTATATTTTGTTCCCAGAAGCACCTATAGGACTTGAAGTGTGTTAGTCCCATCACACAGATCATATATTTTGTTCCCAGAAGCACCTATAGGACTTGAAGTGTGTTAGTCCCATCACACAGACCTATATTTTCTTCCCAGAAGCACCTATAGGACTTGAAGTGTGTTAGTCCAATCACACAGAGATCTTATATTTTGTTCCCAGAAGCACCTATAGGACTTGAAGTGTGTTAGTCCCATCACACAGAGATCATATATTTTCTTCCCAGAAGCACCTATAGGACTTGAAGTGTGTTAGTCCCATCACACAGAGATCATATATTTTCTTCCCAGAAGCACCTATAGGACTTGAAGTGTGTTAGTCCCATCACACAGAGATCATATATTTTCTTCCCAGAAGCACCTATAGGACTTGAAGTGTGTTAGTCCAATCACACAGAGATCTTATATTTTGTTCCCAGAAGCACCTATAGGACTTGAAGTGTGTTAGTCCCATCACACAGAAATCATATATTTTGTTCCCAGAAGCACCTATAGGACTTGAAGTGTGTTAGTCCCATCACACAGACCTATATTTTCTTCCCAGAAGCACCTATAGGACTTGAAGTGTGTTAGTCCCATCACACAGAGATCATATATTTTGTTCCCAGAAGCACCTATAGGACTTGAAGTGTGTTAGTCCCATCACACAGAGCTCCTCTATTTTCTTTGCAGAAGCACCCACAGGACTTCTAGTGTGTTAGTGGCATCACACAGAGCTCCTCTATGTTCTTTGCAGAAGCACCCATAGGACTTCTAGTGTGTTAGTGGCATCACACAGAGCTCCTATATTTTCTTCTCAGCAGCACCCACAGGACTTCTAGTGTGTTAGTGGCATCACACAGAGCTCCTCTATTTTCTTTGCAGAAGCACCCATAGGACTTCTAGTGTGTTAGTGGCATCACACAGAGCTCCTCTATTTTCTTTGCAGAAGCACCCATAGGACTTCTAGTGTGTTAGTGGCATCACACAGAGCTCCTCTATTTTCTTTGCAGAAGCACCCATAGGACTTCTAGTGTGTTAGTGGCATCACACAGAGCTCCTCTATTTTCTTTGCAGAAGCACCCATAGGACTTCTAGTGTGTTAGTGGCATCACACAGAGCTCCTCTATTTTCTTTGCAGAAGCACCCATAGGACTTCTAGTGTGTTAGTGGCATCACACAGAGCTCCTATATTTTCTTCTCAGCAGCACCCACAGGACTTCTAGTGTGTTAGTGGCATCACACAGAGCTCCTCTATTTTCTTTGCAGAAGCACCCATAGGACTTCTAGTGTGTTAGTGGCATCACACAGAGCTCCTCTATTTTCTTTGCAGAAGCACCCATAGGACTTCTAGTGTGTTAGTGGCATCACACAGAGCTCCTCTATTTTCTTTGCAGAAGCACCCATAGGACTTCTAGTGTGTTAGTGGCATCACACAGAGCTCCTCTATTTTCTTTGCAGAAGCACCCATAGGACTTCTAGTGTGTTAGTGGCATCACACAGAGCTCCTCTATTTTCTTTGCAGAAGCACCCATAGGACTTCTAGTGTGTTAGTGGCATCACACAGAGCTCCTATATTTTCTTCTCAGCAGCACCCACAGGACTTCTAGTGTGTTAGTGGCATCACACAGAGCTCCTCTATTTTCTTTGCAGAAGCACCCATAGGACTTCTAGTGTGTTAGTGGCATCACACAGAGCTCCTATATTTTCTTCTCAGCAGCACCCACAGGACTTCTAGTGTGTTAGTGGCATCACACAGAGCTCCTCTATTTTCTTTGCAGAAGCACCCATAGGACTTCTAGTGTGTTAGTGGCATCACACAGAGCTCCTATATTTTCTTCTCAGCAGCACCCACAGGACTTCTAGTGTGTTAGTGGCATCACACAGAGCTCCTCTATTTTCTTTGCAGAAGCACCCATAGGACTTCTAGTGTGTTAGTGGCATCACACAGAGCTCCTCTATTTTCTTTGCAGAAGCACCCATAGGACTTCTAGTGTGTTAGTGGCATCACACAGAGCTCCTATATTTTCTTCTCAGCAGCACCCACAGGACTTCTAGTGTGTTAGTGGCATCACACAGAGCTCCTATATATTCTTCTCAGCAGCACCCACAGGACTACCGACTACAATGGCTGGAAGACCGCCAAGGGGAGGCAGAGCGTGCAGAGCCAAGAACACAGGGCAGGCAGGCTCTGTTTCTAGTGGACGTGGCCGTGGACGTGGACGTGGTCGTGCATCGTCATCAGCACGTGGCCATGGGACACGCGCGTCTTTGTTTTCGGCAGCTGGACATGTGGAGCCGCATCATGCTGAAGGCTTGGTAGAATGGATGACCAAGCCCTCCTCATCCTCTCTCACCCAGGCTCAGGGTACTGGCAGAGCATCATCAGCCACCCCTTCCCTAGACCCACCATGTCCTCCTGAGGAGTCCCCCGAACTCTTTGAGCACAGTGTTGGGTACATGCTCCAGGAGGATGCCCAACGATTCGAAGGCTCGGATGATGATACCCAGCTTGAGGAATCTGGCAGTACTGTTCCACCAGCTGCAGCTTACTGCCAGGTTTGCTCTAGTGGTGAAGAGGGAGAGGATGATGAGGTCACTGACTCCACGTGGGTGCCTGAAGGGAGAGAGGATGAGGAGGAGGACGAGGAGGAGGAGGATGCGGCGTCACATGTCCAACGAGGCAGGGTGCCCCCTGGAGGCCAGGTAGAGGCCAGCACAGCAACTGTACAACACCGCAGAGCTCCGCCTGTGCAGGGCGCTGCCTCTGCACGTTATCAGAAAAGTTCTTTGGTGTGGGCCTTTTTTGAGACGAGTGCAGCAGATCGCACCACTGCTATTTGCAATATTTGTCTCAAGCGTATCTCGCGTGGCCAAAACATCAGCCGCTTGGGCACCACAAGCATGACCAGACATATGGCGACCTGCCATGCAGCTCGTTGGCAGGCACACATAAAAGACCCACACCAAAGAACTAAGCGGACCTCTCCTTGCTCCTCCTCAGCTGGGATCTCCATCCCCACTACACCTTCAGTCCTCTCTGAAAGCTGCTCTGAGAGGACTGAAGGTGTAGAATTAGGTGTGTCACAACCAAGTACTTGCAGTACACCGACGTCCGATTGCAGCAGGCAAATTTCCCTGCCCCAGCTGCTGGACCGTAGAAAGAAGTACACTCCCAGCCATCCACATGCCCAGCGGTTGAATGCTAGCCTGGCTAAATTGCTAGCACTTCAACTGCTGCCTTTTCAGTTGGTAGACTCGGCCCCCTTCCGTGAGTTTGTTCAATGTGCGGTTCCTCAGTGGCAGGTTCCCAAACGCCACTTTTTCTCACGGAATGCGATTCCGTCTCTCTACCGGCATGTGGAGGGCAATGTCCATGCCTCGCTGGACAGGGCGGTCAGCGGTAAGGTGCATATTACCGCTGACTCATGGTCCAGCAGGCATGGACAGGGACGGTACCTTTCTTTCACGGCCCATTGGGTCACTCTATTGGCAGCTGGGAGGGATGCAGGACAAGGTGCAGTAGTGTTGGAGGTTGTTCCGCCACCACGCCTCCAAAACGCTACTACTGCTACTGGTTGTGACACACCTCTCTCCTCCACCCCCTCCTCTTCTTCTTCCTCCAGTGCTCTGTCCTTGGAACCAGCGGTGCTCCGTAGGCGTACAAGGGGCTACGCAAGTACGCAGGCAAAAAGATGCCATGCCGTGCTTGCGCTGGTGTGTTTGGGGGACAGGAGCCACACTGGGCCAGAGGTTCTGGCAGCTCTGCAGGGGCAGGCCGAGAGGTGGTTGACGCCACGTCAGCTTAAGCCAGGAATGGTCGTTTCTGACAATGGCACCAACCTCCTCTCCGCCCTGCGACAGGGGCAGCTCACCCATGTGCCCTGCATGGCTCACGTCCTCAACCTGGTGGTGCAGCGGTTCTTGGGCAGGTTCCCAGGCTTACAGGATGTCCTGAGGCAGGCCAGGAAAGTCTGTGTGCATTTCCGCCGATCTTATAATGCCAGTGCTCGGCTGACTGAGCTGCAAAAGGAGCTGAACCTGCCCAAGAACCGCCTAATATGTGACATGCCCACCAGGTGGAACTCAACGTTGGCCATGCTGCAGCGACTGCACACGCAGCAGAGGGCCATCAATGAGTACCTTTGCGACTACGGCACCAGGACAGGGTCAGGGGAGCTTGTTTTTTTTCCCCACGTCAGTGGAGCATGATCAGGGATGCATGCACTGTCCTCTCACCATTTGAGGAGGCCACGAGGATGGTGAGCAGTGACAGTGCATGCATCAGTGACACTGTCCCTCTTGTCCACCTGTTGGAGCATACGCTGCGTGGGATAATGGACAGGGCACTTGAGGCAGAACAGAGGCAGGAAGAGGAGGACTTCCTTGCCTCTCAAGGCCCCCTTTATCCGGACAGTGTTCCTCCTGTCCCACCCATCACACAGGAAGAGGATGAGGGAGGAGGAGGAGGAGGAGGAGGATTGTGTGAGCATGGAGGTGGAGCCTGGCACTCAGCATCAGCAGCAGCAGTCTTTTAGGGATGATGTACAGTCCCAACAAACCAGTGGACTTGTACGTGGCTGGGAGGAGGTGGCTGGCGATCATGTCATCCTCAGTGACCCAGAAGACTCCGGACCGAATGCCTCAGCTAACCTACGCTGCATGGCCTCCCTGATCCTGCAAAGCCTGCGGAAGGATCCTCGTGTTCTTCGGATCAAGGAGAGGGACCATTACTGGCTGGCCACTCTCCTTGATCCGCGGTACAAGGGTAAGGTTGCGGACCTTATCTTGCCATCGCAGAGGGAGCAGAGGATGAGACATCTCAGGGAGGCCTTGCAGAAAGGTCTGTGCAACGCGTTCCCAGAAACTGGGAGGCTACAAACTCCTGGTCCTGGGCGACGAGTTGCTGAGGCTTCGGTCAGTGGCAGAAGGAGCGGTGGGGAAGGTGGACGTCTGACCGATGCGTTCAGACAATTTTTTAGTCCGCAGCCCCAAGGTATGATCGGTTCCAGCAACCATCGCCAGCGTCTGATATACATGGTGCAGGAATACCTTGGGGCAAGGTCAGACTTGGACACCTTTCCCACCGAAAATCCTCTGGCTTACTGGGTCCTGAGGATGGATCACTGGCCAGAGCTTGCACAGTATGCAATTGAGCTACTGGCCTGTCCTGCCTCCAGCGTTCTGTCCGAACGCACATTCAGTGCTGCTGGAGGATTTGTGACTGATCATAGGGTGCGCCTGTCCACCGCCTCGGTTGATCGACTGACCTTCATCAAAATGAATCAGTCTTGGATCACCACCAGCTACCAGGCACCTGAGGCGGATATAACCGAATAATTTTTAATGTCACATCACATCCCTTCAAGACTGCCTATGCTGATGCTGAGTGACTGTCCTCTTATGTTCACTGACTATCCTCTTCCTCCTCCTCAATGATCCATGCCACCACACCAGTGCCTAAGGCACAATTTTTCAGCCCCTGTTTAACAGGGGCGTGTACATACAATTTTTATAAAAAAATGCTTCGCAACACTGTGCTCCAAGTACAGTATCTGTGAGGGGTTGCAGTGTTGTGGCACCAGCACCAGTGCCTAAGGCACAATTTTTCAGCCCCTGTTTAACAGGGGCGTGTACTTACAATTTTTTAAAAAAATGCTTCGCAACACGTGTGACTGCTGTGCTCCAAGTACAGTATCTGTGAGGGGTTGCAGTGTTGTGGCACCACACCAGTGCCTAAGGCACAATTTTTCAGCCCCTGTTTAACAGGGGCGTGTACATACAATTTTTATAAAAAAATGCTTCGCAACACTGTGCTCCAAGTACAGTATCTGTGAGGGGTTGCAGTGTTGTGGCACCAGCACCAGTGCCTAAGGCACAATTTTTCAGCCCCTGTTTAACAGGGGCGTGTACTTACAATTTTTTAAAAAAATGCTTCGCAACACGTGTGACTGCTGTGCTCCAAGTACAGTATCTGTGAGGGGTTGCAGTGTTGTGGCACCAGCACCAGTGCCTAAGGCACAATTTTTCAGCCCCTGTTTAACAGGGGCGGGTAATTACAAATCTTGATCTAATAGTTCACAGCAGGGCCCATTCCTGCGCCCACCAAGAGTAACTATGAGGGCCTACAGTCTTGTGGCAACACCGTCCACCACCACCGCCAAAGGCCCAATTTTTCTGCCCTGTTCATCAGGTGCTTGCAATTACAAATCTTGATCTAATAACTCACAGCAGGGCCCATTCCTGTGCCCACCAGTCTTGTGGCTACACCAACATCTAATAGGGCAAATTTCTGCAGAGTATATACGCCAGGCCCCTACTTTCATACATCCAACTTACAAACGACTCCTACTTGCAAATGGAAAGAGAAAACAGGAAGTGAGAGGAAATCTACCCCTAGGAAGGGAAATTCTATCCTGTTAGATTTAATTTGGGAAAAAGGTATCTCCTCTCTACTGATACTTTATCACCAATCCTTGTTTCAATTAAAACCCCACTTTTTCCAAAAACATTTGTCATTGGGACGGAAAGTGAGGTGACATGTTCTGAACAGATGTGCAAAGACAGCAAATGTTACAGGGGTGATAACCCCTCCCTATGTTCTCCAAAAAGCTTAAAAATAGATTTTTTGGGATGGAGCTACACTTCATAATGTACCTGTTCAGATTCTACTTAAGAACAAACCTAAAGCCGCAAGTGGTTTTAAATGGCTTCTTTTTTTCCTTTACAAATGACATTTTGTGCAAGGACAGTTCTAAACACGGGAAACACATGCCACTTCACAGGCATACTTTAGAAACCCCCCAGGTACCATATTTAAAGGAAAATTTCACTTTTTTTTTTTTTTCACTTTATGCATCATTAAAATGACTGCTCCCGAAAAAACGTTAGTTTTTAAAAGTTCTTTTTGCATTGATATATGTCCCCTGGGGCAGGACCCGGGTCCCCAAACCTGTTTTATGACATTAACATGCATATTGGCCGTTGTAATTAGCACTTTTGATTTCGAACGTTCGCGTCCATTATAACGTATAGGGTTCGAAAATTCGCGCAAACTTTCGGTCCGTTCGAAGGTTCTGGTGCGAACCGAACCCGGGGGTGTTCGGCTCATCCCTACTCTTGATGTGCGGGTGGGGACTGGCAACCGGATCCTCTACCCACCCTCCTGGTTTTGCGTCTGTACCCCCTCACTCCCAGGGTTAACCAGACACAGGGCTTGACAGCCAGGTGATATTATTGAGAGTCCTTTACTCTCTCTCACCACATCCACTGTGATATCTGAATAACTTCACACAGAAGCTGAATGCAGATAAACTTCTTCTTTACTGAAGAACCGCAGCATAACAACAGTCACTCAGGCCTAACACAGTTCAATAGAAAAGGTTTTCTCCAAAAAAGCAGTCACTAGTTCTTTAGGGTTGGTGATATAACCCATCTTCAGGGGAACCCCTCCAGGGTAAAGGTAAAGGTTAAATCTCAGCTCCTAGATGTTGCTCCCCTTCACGGCTCTCCTTCCCATGGCCAGCAGCCTACTCTACCTACTAACTCCTCCCACCATATATAATGGGATCCTGCCAGGAAGGAAGTGAACTCACCCTCCATCCTGGAAGGATTTAAATGAGTCACACTTAGTGGGCCCACCTTAACCTGCCTACACTACCCAACCCTATTGCTGGCCAGTAAGGCCCCTATAACAGTAATGGGCCAGTAGTGAGAGGCCAGACTATTTATCACAGAATCTAGCCACTATTTCCAGTTACCAATAGCTAGTTGGGAAATTAGATATCGTTGTGATTTCAGTTCAGCTCACAGGAAGATAACAAACACAATACATTTCTGTCAGGATCAGAAGGTATTTTTTGTGCTTACGGGTAACGTATTAACCCTAAAAAAAGGAAAACGAATGCAACCACCACATCTAAGGGCGTGTAAGCTGCATTATATTACATTTTTGTTCTTGAGTTTACCTATACTTCAACCACCTCCCTCCCACACTATAGCCGAATGAAGGCTACAGCGTGGGCCTTAATTGCCAGGAGGACATCAATAGATGTCCTCCCATGCATGAGCTGCCTGTGTGCCCCGTGCAGGGCGCACGCGGCACACTCTGTAATCACCGAGTCAATGAGACTTGACTGATCACAGATCGGATCCGATCCCGACCCCTTACCACGTGATCAGCTGTCAGCCAATGACAGCTGATCACATGATGTAAACAGAAGATCGGTAAGCCGCTATTTTTTTCATTCAGGCTGACAGCGTGTGGGGGAAAAAAAAAAGCTGATCACCGTATTCTAACAGAGGGACATCAGTCCCGAACAGGGAGAGGCACTGCTGCTATGCAGTGCCCTCCAGTGCCACCTACAGGTGCATATCAGTGCCACCTACCAGTGCTTACAACCAGTGCCTCATCATCAGTGCCACCTTTCAGTGCCACCTATCAGTGCCCTTCAGTGCCACCCATCAGTGCCCTTCAGTGCCGCCTATCGTGCCACCCTTTAGTGCCACCTTTCAGTGCCCACCAGTGCTGCCTCATCAGTGCCAACCCATGCCACCTATCAGTGCCCTTCAATGCCGCCTTATGAGTGCCTGTCTGTGCAGCCTATCAGTGCAGCTTATCAATGCCCATCAGTGCTGCCTCATCAGTGCCTCATCAGTGCACATCAATGAAGAAGAAAAGTTATCTGTTTTCAAAATGTTATAACAAACTGTGAACAGTCTTTTTTCTTTTTTTTTTGTAAAAAATAATGAACCCAGCAGTGATTAAATACCACCAAAAGAAAGCTCTATTTGTGTGAAAATAATGATACATATTTCATTTGGGTACAGTGTTGCATGACCGTACAATTGTCATTCAAAGTGTGAGAGCACTGAAAGCTGATAATTGGCCTGGGCAGGGGGTTTAAGTGCCCAGTAAGCAAGTGGTTAAAGCGGTGTTCCGCCTGTGAAAAAAAATTAAAAGTCAGTAGCTGCTGACTTTTAATATATTGACATTTACCTGTCCAGGGAGCCTGCAATCTTGGCACCGCACCAATTTTCAGATTGGCTATCAGTTGCTGCCGTGGCATTCGTCATAAGGGAAACCATCAGTGAAGCCTTTCGGGTTCACAGCCGGTTCCCTACTGTGAAGCGTGCTGCACTTTCTAACTGGCCTGGTGGCGGAGGAAAGAGGTGGGGCTAAATTTCTGAGGGACGGCGCTGCATCGCTGTCTCACGGAAGTGGGAAAGGGTACCTGTCAAAAACAGGTAACCATTCCCACCTCCCCCCTGAAAGTTGCCTAACATGGCACCGGGGGGGGGGGGGGAGCAAATAAGCAGAGGTTGCATTTTTGGGTGAAACGCCGCTTTAAGGATTTCAATAACTTTAGTAAGTACAATTAATATGAAAAAATTCCCAGTAAGTTGTAGTTTTCTTTTTTTAAGTCTATATATTCAAAATCGTGGCCCCTATTACCCTTTAAATGTTCATTTTCTAATAAAATTACCAACCTACACTATTTAGGTTAGCATACCTCCCAACATTTTGAGATGGGAATGAGGGACACCTATTATCAAGCGTATGTAGGCATAAGACACGCCCCCTGCCACACCCCCTTAAAGGAGAATTAACCAAAAAAATGTTAATCAAATCCACAAGGGCTTTTTTTTACCACTACTATTTCTTTTTACTGGCTTTTAAAATTTACAAATGCAGCAATTTAGAATTTTGATTAAAAGTTTAGCACTGGGAAACACTTGTTGAAAGATAAAAATTGCATTTTATATACAACTTTATAGATCAGACCAAAATGAGGAACAGAGGGACAGAGGGACATTGCTCCAAATCAGGGACAGTCCTTTGAAATCAGGGACAGTTGGGAGCTATGGGTTAGGTTGGCTGGGGGTGACACATAAGCTGACCATGCACTGAGCAAATTTGGAACTGGACAACAGTCGATCAATGTGTGGCCTTGTCAGCACCACTCTTCTCAACATCATTTGATTGAAAAATGGAAGGAGCAGGGCTTAAAATTGTTAACTGAACATCTCCTGAATCCAATCAGATGCAGGCACTGCTCAGGAATCCTGCTCAGATATCCTTTTGCCCCTTTACCCTAACCTAAGCTAACCTGCCTACCCCCTCCACAGATGCATACTTACATCAAACTGGTAGCTATGGCTTCTGAGGTTGTTTACATCCAGTGTTGCAAGTCTCACTGTCCTGGCTGTGCCTACACAGTGCGCTCCCAGCACAGAGACTGAGCTGCCACTGACAGCTCTGTGACTCGTATAACCAATCGGGAGGTGGGAGGGCCAGCTCTTAATCACATGTTCTCTGTGATAGCCTGTGACTGACTTTCACAGTGATCAGTCACTGTACAGTCTTTGGTGGTGGGTCATGGAAATGGCAAGAAATATACATTTACATTTTTTTTTACTATGTTGGACCTATTTTCTTTTGATAATTAAAAAAAAAAACAGGATACCTCTAAGACCCCTTTCACACTGGGGCGTTTTTCAGGCGCTAAAGGGCTAAAAAGGCACCTGTAAAGCGCCTTAAACCCCCCCCCCCCCCCCGCAGCCCCAGTGTGAGAGCACTCAGGCTTTCACACTGGGGAGGTGCACTTGCAGGACGTTAGAAGAAGTCCTGCAAGCAGCGTCTTTGGATCGGTTTAGGAGCGGTGTATACACCGTTCCTCCACTGACCCTGCTTATTGAAATGAATGGGCACCGCTGCCGAAGCGCCTGCAAAGCACTTCGGCAGCAGCGCTTTTCAGTCACATTTAACCTTTTCTTCGGCTGCTAGCGGGGTTAAAAGCACCCCCGCTAGCGGCTGAAAAGCGCTGCTAAAACAACGGTAAAGTGCCGCTAAAACTAGGGGTGCTTTACCACTGACGCGGCCTTCTAGCAGTGTGGAAGGGGTCTAACATGCGGGGAGCCCTGTGCCCAGAACCTACCACCTCACATACAGCTCGCGCCTGTCCACATCCCCTGTGACCCAACCCCCACCCCCAGCCGCTATGCCTGACATGTGGAATTCCCCCCGCCAGCCAACCAAAGACTTTCTTCTCCCATGTGCCAGAGCTCTGGAGAGCATGGTGTGCTATCCTTCCCATGCTGTGTCCTGCTGGAGCTTGTCCATGGCTCCTTGTTCCTGTGAGGCCTCCAAGAGCTGCCCTCTGCCTCTATTTGAGCAGCAAGCTCTCTGCCTGCATCATCTGCTTCAAATTTGTAGCCAGGGTTGCCCCATCAGAGTTTATCCATAGATTAGTTGCCCCATCACAGTTGCCCCATAGGTTAGTTACCCCATTAGAGTGTCCTTTGAGATTCATTGCCCCATCAGAGTGCCCCCATAGATTAGTGCCCCTATCACAGTGCCCCGTCAAGTAGGTAGTTGCCCCATCACAATGACCCCATAGATTAGTTGCCCCCATCACAATGCTTCCATAGATTAGTTGCCCCATCACTCCATAGATTAGTTGCCCCCATCAGAGTGCCCCCATAGATTAATTGCCCCATCACAATGCCTCCATAGATTAGTTGCCCCATCACAGTGCCTCCATAGATTAGTTGCCCCCATAGATTAGTTGCCCTATCAGAGTGCCCCATAGATAAATTGCCCCATCACAGTGACCCCATAGATTAGTTGCCCCATCAGTGTGTCCCCATAGATTAGTTGCCCCCATCACATTGACCCCAATAGATTAGTTGCCCCATCAGATTGTCCCCATAGATTAGTTGCCCCATCAGATTGTCCCCATAGATTAGTTGCCCCATCAGAGTGTCCCCATAGATTAGTTGCCCCATCAGAGTGTCCCCATAGATTAGTTGCCCCATCAGAGTCTCCCCATAGATTAATTGCCCCATCAGAGTCTCCCTATAGATTAATTGCCCCATCAGAGTCTCCCCATAGATTTGTTGCCCCATCAGAGTGTCCCCATAGATTAGTTGCCCCATCACAGTGACCCCATAGATAAAATGCCCCATTACAGTGACCCCATAGATTAGTTGCCCCATCAGATTGTCCTCATAGATTAGTTGCCCCATCAGAGTGTCCTCTTAGATGAGTTGCCCCATCAGAGTGTCCCCATAGATTAGTTGCCCCATCACAGTGTCCCCATAGATTAGTTGCCCCATCACAGTGACTCAATAGATCAGTTGCCCCATCAGAGTGTCTTTGTAGATTAGTTGCCCCATCACAGTGACAAACCAAGGATTTACAGCTGCATGACCTAATGGAAATAATTAGTAAGTGTATTCTTTTAAAGAGATCAAACTGTTCTGACTAACATTATTAACAGGGAGAAAACAGGGAGAAAGAACAGCAAGATCCCTTCCATTCTGAGAAACGTGTACTATCCTCCCCAGTGTGCCTTTCCAAACAATGAATGGCAATAACCAGCAAAGAGGGATTGTCTTTTTCTCAGCAGAAAAGGTCCCCTCACATGAGCTCAAACCTTAGACACATGTAAAAGGCACATTAAATGCAGCTCTGTGATTTTAAGAATTACCTCTTGGAGAGTTGTCAATAAAAACCTGACAGGGGTTCTAATTCTTCCACATTTACAATTTAATACATCAATAAGTGTATTTTTGAAATGCAAATAGTGCAAGTACCTGAATTTGACTTGACACTCTCCTCTTGCAGTGTACCATACAGCAGAGCTCAGGGAAGTAGAAGGAGAATAAGTACAAGGAGTGCAATGGGGTATGCTGATAGGAGGAGTGAGTAGGGTGTCAGAAAGATGAACTACTTAGGCTGCTGCTTTTGTTGTCTAATTGCAGGGTAGGGGTAGGCAAAAGATTTATAACTGCAGCAGAGAAAAATGAGGTCCCCTCCCCTGCCAGCCCAGGTTGTACTATGTGTCAGAGCTGCGTAGTTCTTAGGACTGGATGGTCTGCTTTGGCAGGTGAATTCTGTGTATTTAGCTATTTCCTGGTGTTTAGCTTTAAAGTGGTTGTAAAGGCAGAAGGTGTTTTATCTTAATGCATTCTCTAAAAGCCTTCTGTATGCAGCAGCTCCCCCAGCACCCCTAATGTGGCGTACACACGAAGGGACAATCCCGCGGGATTATCCGCTGGACTGAAGTCCAGCGGATAATCCCCTCGTGTGTGGGCGCCGGCGGACTTTTTGGTGCCACAGTCCGGCGGACTTTTTGGCGCCAAAGTTTTAAGTTTGGTTTTAAAATTATCCGCTGGACTTGGCAGTCCGGCGGACAATCCCGCCGTTAGTAGGCAAGTCCGCGGGACTTTTGAAATGAACGGACTTGCCGCTCATCGGCAAGTCCGTTCATTTAGCATGTGACTTCAGGTTACGTAGCTAGCGTAGGCAGTAAATGCCGCCGCGCTAGCTCCGTGACCTGGCATGGATTTAAAGGGACTCCCCACGCCGAAAAAACGGCGTGGGGGTTCCCCCCAAATCCATGTCAGACCCTCATCCGAGCACGCAGCCTGGCAGGCCAGAGAAGGGGTGGGGACGAACGAGCGCCCCCCCCCCTCCTGAGCTGTACCAGGCCGCGTGCCCTCAACATGGGGGGTGCCCTGGGGAAAGGGGGGGCCGTGCGGCCCCCCCACCCCAAAGCACCTTGTCCCCATGTTGATGAGGACAAGGGCCTCTTCCCGACAACCCTGGCCGTTGGTTGTTGGGGTCTGCGGGCGGGGGCTTATCGGAATCTGGGAGCCCCCTTTAATAAGGGGGCCCCCAGATACCGGCCCCCCACCCTATGTGAATGAGTATGGGGTACGATGTACCCCTACCCATTCACCTAAGGTGTAAAATGTAAAGTACAAAAACACACACACTTTTGAAAAAATATTTTATTGCACTGCTCCGGGGGTCTTCTTCCGTCTTGGGGTCTTCTCGCCGGACTCCCCCGCCATTTACCAAGCTCTTTTACCGAGCGGGGGAAGTCCGGCTACCTTCTTCGTCGTCGCCGCCGTCGTCTGGGGGTCTCGATCCGCCTTCGGGGGTCTTCCGGGGGTCTCTTCTGTTCTTGCGGCGGTTGTCGTCTTCTGCGCCGCCGGCGCCGCCTTCTTCTTCTTGTCCTTCTTCTTGTTCTTCTTCTTCTTCCGATGTTGACCCGACGCTCTCTCTGCCCGGAATGCCTGTGCCGCGTTGCGCTGGGACTTATATAGGGGCATGGGGACAGGGTCACATGCTCATGTCACATGGTGACCCCGCCCCCTTGTGTTGTCACAGTCCCGGAGGATCACCTGATTCCATACAGTCTTTTACAATGACTGAAAAAAAGGTAATGATAGGGATTTAGCAGCTAAGACAGCCAGATGCATGATATAAAGGCTGAAAACTGTTACTGGTCAGCTGGAATACAGGACAACACATCTTGCAAGTTTTCTTCCAGGACATAGTGTGTTGCTATGGCTATTTTTATAGCATCTATATGTGTTGTTTTTTGGAAGCTAGGCCTCCCCTATAAAAGGCTAACAAACCTATTGGACTGGTCATGAAGTTTAGGGCAGGAAATTATGCTTAAGGCCAGGTTCACACTGGTACCACATGACATTCGTACCACTGTGGATCCGACTTTGTCCTGTGACTTCAAGTCCAACATGCGTCCAACTTCAATGAACAGGGATCTGACTTTGATCCCCGACAATACCAGGCACTGTTTCTGTTATGAATCTTTAGGGAAAACTCCACGCCAAATAAAAAAAAATAAAAAAACGGCATGGGTTCCCCCTCCAAGAGAATACCAGGCCCTTCGGTCTGGTATGGGTTTTAAGGGGAACCCCCACTCGGAAAAAACTGCTTGGAGGTCCCTGCAAAATCCATACCAGATACTTATCCGAGCACACAGCCCGGCATGTCAGGAAAGGGGGTGGGGACGAGCGAACGTACCAGGCCGCATGCCCTCAACATGGGGGGGTGGGTGCTTTGGGGCAGGGGGGCCCTGCACCCTCCCTGCACCTTGTCCCCATGTTGAGGACAAGGGCCTCTTCCCAACAACCCTGGCCGTTGGTTGTGGGGGTCTGCAGGTGGGGGGCTTATTGGAATCTGGAAGCCCCCTTTAACAAGGAGGCGCCCAGATCCTATTCCCCACCCTATGTGAATGAGTATGGGGTACATTGTACCCCTACCCATTCACTTGAAATATAAGTGTCAAAAATAAAACACAGTACACAGAGTGTTAAAATAATTTATTAAGGCAGCTCCGGCGTCTCTTCCGACTTCTCCCCTCTCCAGGTCTTATCCCTCTGTCCGCTGTCTTCTGCCTCTGCTGGGTCTTCCCCGCTATCTTCTCGCTCTTTTGCTGGGTCTTCTCCGCTGTCTTCTCCCTCTGTTCTTCTTCCGATGTTGACTCAACGCTCTCTCCCGCTCTAATGCTGGGTGAGCGGTGTGCCACTACTTATATTGGCATGGGGGTCACTGGAGACCCGCCCCTTATGACGTCACTGCACATCATGCCCCTGGTGGTGACGTCAAACGGGGCTGTGTGCTCGGATATGGGTCTGGTATGGATTTTGGGGGGACCCTCACGCCATTTCTTTGGCGTGGGAGTTCCCCTTAAAATCCATACCAGACTGGCTGAAGTTGGATCAAAGTCGGACCAAAGTAGTGCAGGGAACATTTTCAAAGTCGGACCGACTTGTGTCGGACCAGTTAAGATGGCTCCTATAGGGAAACATTGATTTTCACACGTCATGCGACATGAGCTCCCAATGTCGGAGCGTTTGTCTTACCAGTGTGAACCTGGCCTCTGGAAATAGAAGGGAGGGGAAAGGATTTGAACAAGCCATGGGGTGAGAGATAAAAAGAAAGTTGCTTGCAGGACTCTGAGAATGAAGTAGCCATAATAAGACTCCTTTAAAGAAAGGCCCAAATTAAGTGTATGTTTAGTGTACTTATTGCATATATTGTACATGCTTATTTGTTAAGAAAGATGGATAGCTTGTTCATGTCGAAGGCATATATTATGATACTTTGTATGCAGTGAATTGTTTTTTCTATAGTTGCATGTGCAGCTTCTCTGTTTAGTAAAAGGCACATTATTACACTACTTTGGTTTCATTGCTAACTTGCTTATACTGCAAAGTAACCTTTAAAGCAAAACAAATGGGGGCTTGTCCGGGATTTGTACTAAAGTTTACTTGTAGCAGACCTGTTTTCTGTGGTGTTTTCTATTGCTATTGATAGGAAGATGCTGCGTACACTGTTTAGAAAGAGCAAGGCTGCAGAGGCTTCTGCTGTCCAGGAGAACATTTGAAACCTGCCTACCTGCACTAGTCATCGGTTCAAATCCCAACAACAGCACTACCTACCTGGACTGTTCTCCCTGTATGGGTTTCCTCCGGGTACCTTGGTTTACTCTCACACTCCAAAGACATGCTGGCTTATTTGGCTCCTGTTGGAGACCTGTTGAAAGAGCAACTTGCAGTGACGACCGAGTGTTTGCAAGACACTAAGCAAGGCAAAAGATTTAGAAAGTAGGGTACTCAAACTGAAACCTGCCATGAATTCAAAGTGTGTTTAAACCACTGCAGACAAAGCTGAAGATTTGAATGTGCGGTGTGCAGCCCTCCCGATCAAGACCATACCTCCCAATATTTTGAGATGTGAATGAGGGACATCTACTAACAAATGTATGTAGGCATAGCACACGCCCCGCCACACCCCCTTAAAGAAGAATTAACCAAAAAAAAGGTTAAAGCGGAGCTCCACCCGCACCAAAAATATTAAAAGTCAGCAGCTACAAATACTGCAGCTGCTGACTTTTAATAAATGGACACTTACCTGTTCCAGGTTCCAGCGGTGTCGCCAGAATGTGACGAGCGACCGCTCGTCTCTCGGCTGCCCCGCCGCCGTCCTCTGTCAGGGAATCAGGAAGTGAAGAAGCAACGTCTTCACTGCCCGGTTCCCTACTGCGCATGCGCGAGTCGCGCTGCGCGTCTCTATTGGTCCCCGTTGTGTCCTGGGGACTGTGTTTCCCAAGACACAACGGGGCATCTGCGGATAGGGGTGGGGCAGCTCCGGATAATTCGTCACGGAAGTGGGTGCAGATACCTGTATTATACAGGTATCTGCACCCCCCTCCCCCCTGAAAGGTGCCAATTGTGGCACCGGAGGGGGGGAGGAATCCGATAAGCGGAAGTTCCACTTTAGGGTGGAACTCCGCTTTAATTAAATCCACAGGGACTTTTTTTTACCACTACTATTCCTTTATATTGGTTTTTAAAATGTACAAATGCAGCAATTTAGAAATTGGATGAAAGGTTTAGCACTGGGAAACACTTTTTGAAAGATAAAAAGTGCATTTTATATACAACTATATAGATCAGACGAAATGAGGGACAAATGAGGAGGAATGAGGGTCAGAGGGACATTGCTCCAAATCAGGGACAGTCCCTCCAAATCAGGGACAGTTGGGAGCTATGCAAGACTAATAACACCCTAACAAAAGACAAATGCCCACAGCCTGTAAGCAGAAGTAGGACATGTGCCACTGTTACTTCCCATAAGCAGGAAGTTGTGAGTCTGATCAGCTCAAATAAAGATGGAAGAGTTGAATCAGATAAAAGGAAGGCAAGGCCTATGATTTCTAGGAGACAAATGTGGACTGATTTACTTAAAGGGGTTGTAAACCCTTACAGACCACTTTTACCTACAGGTAAGCCTAGATTAAGGCTTATCTGTAGGTGCAAGAAATATCTCCTAAACACGGTTTAGGAGATATTTGCAAAAGACAGGCACCGCTGCGCATGTGCCATAGACAGCGGTGCGCAGGCACACTGAGCGTGCCGTTGCTAGCGGCGATCATGTCCTTTGTGTCGGCTCTCGCGGCTCCGGCCAATCACAGCACCAGAGCCGCGATACCCGGAAGGAAGATGGACGCTCCGTGGAAGAGGGGACAGCGGTGACATCGCAGGCTCCTGTGTCAGGTAAGTGACACATAATGGGCTACTATGTGATGCATAGTAGCCCATTATGCTTTACCTTTGCAGGGAAACAAAGAGGAAGTAAAACCCATCAGGGTTTACTTCCTCTATAAGGAAAGTAGAAAGGAAATAGATGGGGTTCCTACGCCAGCTTTGCTTAAAGCGGACCTTCATAAATTTTTTTCATCTTTCCATCTATTAAAACTTTTGCCTTTGTTGTTTTAACTTTGGATAGTAAAAACATTTTTTTTCTGACAGTAAATACCTTATATACATACCTCCCAACATTTTAGGATGGGAATGAGGGACACCTACTAGGAAAAGTATGTAGGCATAGGACACGCCCCCTTAACCACTTTCAGACCGGACCAATTTGCAGCCAAAGGACCAGGCCCCTTTTTGCGATTCGGCACTGCGTCGCTTTAACTGACAATTGCGCGGTCGTGCGACGTGGCTCCCAAACAAAATTGACGTCCTTTTTTTACCACAAATAGAGCTTTCTTTTGGTGGTATTTGATCGCCCCTGCGGTTTTTATTTTTTGCGCTATAAACAAAAATAGAGCGACAATTTTGAAAAAAATGCATTATTTTTTATTTTTTGCTATAATAAATATCCCCAAAAAATATATAAAAAAAAATTTTTTTCCTCAGTTTAGGCCGATACGTATTCTTCTACATATTTTTGGTAAAAAAAATCGCAATAAGCGATTATTGATCGGTTTGCGCAGAAGTTATAGCGTTTACAAGATAGGGGATAGTTTTATAGCATTTTTATTAATAATTTTTTTTTTTATTATTAATGGCGGAGATCTGCGATTTTTTTTGTGACTGCGACATTATAGCAGACACATCGGACATTTTTGACACATTTTTGGGACCATTGTCATTTTTACAGCAATTAATGCATTTAAATGCATTGATTTCTGTATAAATGACACTGGCAGTGAAGGGGTTAACCACAAGGGGGCAGTGAAAGAGTTAAGTATGCCTAGGGTGTGTTTTTTACTGTGGGGGGGCGTGGCTGTCAGCTAGTGAATGGTGATCTCTGCTCCAATCACAGGGAGCAGAGATCGGCGTCACTAGTTACTAGGCAGAACGGGGAGATGCTGTTTATCTCGGCATCTCCCCGTTCAGCCGCTCCGTGAGACGATCGCGGGAGTCCCCGCGGCGATCGAGTCCGCGGGGACCGCGGCCAGACTCACGGGGGTCCCGACCAGCGTGGGAGCGCGCCGCTCCCGGCGTGCTCCCGATGGCACGGACAGGCTAAAGGAGGGACGTATATATACGCCCTCCTGCCTGTACGTGCCATTCTGTCGACATATATCGTCGTGCGCCGGTCGGCAAGTGGTTAAAGGAGCATTAACCAAAAAAAAGGTTCATTAAATCCACAAGGTGCTTTTTTTACCACTAATATTCCTTTATATTGACTTTCAAAATGTACAAATGCAGCAATTTAGAATTTGGATGAAAGGTTTAGCACTGGCAAACACTGTTTGAAAGTTGAAAAGTGCATTTATATACAACTATATAGATCAGACCAAAATGAGGGGGAAAGAGGGACAGAGGGACATTGCTCCAAATCAGGGACAGTCCCTCGAAATCAGGGACAGTTGAGAGCTATGTATACAGCCCACTTCCTGTTTCTTGTCTGGTAAAAAGCCTAGGCTTATGACATCATGCACAGCGCTTTCTCTCACTCTCATAAGAGTTTGCCAGGAAGGGAGGGGGGGGGGGGGCTGATTCATAAGAGTGCCAATTAGAGCTGCATGGTTGCAGAGCTGGAGGTGTGCCTGTGTGTAAATCCAGGAAGTGAATAGGCAGCAGCTTCAGCTGCCCACAGTTAAAATGGTTGCAGCCAGACTCAGTGGAGGAAGATTTCTGCAGCATGTTTGGCAAGTACAGAATCACAGTATATATAAAATAATATGCAAAGTGGTTGGAGGGAAGCTTCATAATGGCAAAGATGTTTTTTTTTTACAAATTATGTGAGCAGACTGCAGTTCCACTTTAAGAGGTGGAAGCAAGTTTCTGGGAAATTCAATCACATTAGGTGTTTTTGTTGTCATAGACTGGAGCAAATTGCCCACGAGTGCCATGCTATGAAGATTGAACAACAGCAGGTTAGTGTTCCCAGGACAGCAGAGATGCAGGTTTATTCTTTCCGCTGGAAATCTATGCCTATTCATGAGAACGTTACAAGGCAACAGTGGGCACCCTACAATAGTTCTGCATTTAGAAATGGGCATATAGAGAAATGTGAGCTATGTTTTTTGGCACAGTTGGAAAGGATATAAATTCTGCTTTTACTCTTTTAAGGTAATGGACATCGAGAGGTGGAGCAGGCAAAGCAGATGACTAAACCGTATAAGATGAGGCAAACCAGAAGAAGAGATAAGAGCATGAGGAAGATGCAGTTGATTTCCTGAAGACGGCTGAATTGGAGTGGACTTTCATCTGAGCGTTTCCTTATGGCCTGGTGGACAACGTAAACGAAAGTTTTGTTGCAGCTTTTCCAGGGACAAAAAGTCTGATCACCCAGTATATACAGGGGTCGAAAGGGAATTAGGGAAATAGGGGGATTTGGTGAGAGACAAAGGGACAGTTGTTTGCAGGATTCTGAGAAGGAAGAAGTCATATAAAAAGGGTTCATCAAAGGAAGGCCCAAGTTAAAGTGTGATTCTACCCTAAAGTGGAACTTCCGCTTTTCGGAACCCCTCTCCCCCCTCCGGTGTCACATTTGGCACCTTTCAGGGGGGAGGGGGGTGCAGATATCTGTCTAAGACAGGTATTTGCACCCACTTCCGGGCATAAACTCCCACGGGAGTCTATGCCTCTTCCTGTCCCGCCACGCTGTCTGCTGGGACAACCACGGGTCCCAGAGACGCAGTAGGGAACCGGGAAGTGAAGCCGCAACGCTTCACTTCCTGATTCCCTCACAGAGAATGGCCCTAACAGCAGCAGAGAGCCGAGCGATTGATCGGCCTCTGCTGCCGACATCGCTGGACCCTGGAAGAGGTAAGTGTCCATTTATTAAGTCAGCAGCTGCAGTATTTGTAGCTGCTGGCTTTTAAAAAAAAAAAAAAATTCAGGTGCAATCCCTCTTTAAGTGGATATTTGGCATACTTATTGCATACATTGCACATGCTTATTTGTTAGGAAAGATGGATAGCTTGTGCAGGTTGTAGGCATATTTCTTGATACTTTGAATAATTGTTTTTCCTACAGTTGTATGTTCAGCTTTTTAGAAAAAGCACAATACAGTGGAACCTTGGATTACTAGCATAATATATTCCAGGAGAATGCTTGTAATCCAAAGCACTCGCATATCGAAGTGAGTTTCCTCATAGAAGTCAATGGAAACGAAGATAATTTGTTCCACAATGACTCCTATTGCATGCAATACTGCATGTGGCCAAAGGTAGGGGGGGGGACCAGAGAGACTAGGAAATACTCGGAGACCGCTCAGATGCACTTGGAAAGGCTCGGAAACGGTCAGGAACGGAGCGTTTCCGAGTATTTACGAATGTCTCCAAGTGTCACCGGCGCCCCCGCACCTCTGGCCAAATGCAGTACTGAACGCCGCAGAGGCTTGAATCCTGCTCGTTTTGCAAGACAACACTGGCAAACCGAGTCAGGATTTAAAAAAAAAAATTGCTCGTATTGTGAAATGCTCGTTAACCGCGTTACTCGCAGTCCGAGGTTCCACGGTAATACACTACAGAGGTTTCCTTGCTTATACCGCAAAGTAACCTTCAGCCTATGTTCACACTTATTCAGTGCGGAATTCACATCGATTCCTCTGCGTTTCCCACACCGCCTCACAATCGCACTCTGTTCATGCGAACCGCTGCAGGCGTCAATGTTAAGTTAACGACACCCCAAAAAACAGGTCACAAAACACAGTGCGCTTGGCAGAACTGGATTGCATGAGTGTGAACACCCAATGTGATCCGATTCCAGTGCGGAAAAAAAGGGGAATCCACCTTTTTCATGCGGTGCGATTTGGGACATACAAAATGAATGGGCTCAAATCACACTGCAAAGAATTAAATGTGACTGGAACAGGCATGCTGTGGGAGTCCTACCCATCTATACCTAATCTCAGGGTGAATTAATCTTCCCTTAACAACCCCTCAACCTAGGACCCCCTAAGACCTCTTCCCTCCCTTGTGCATGGCTAAAACTAGAAAGCCATGTCTAACCTTGGAGTCCTCTCGCACATACAAGGGTCAGGTGACCTTTCACTAAGAAACATACTTCCACTTCGGCTAATCCAATAAAAATGGAGGTGAGCATCCTTCTTTCTGGTACACACAGACCCCTGGATGTTCATAGATGACTACAAAAACACTGAAGAACACTATCCTTTCAAAAACAGTCACATCCATAGCCAAATAGAGACCTTCACCAATGTGTACTTGCAAAACTGCACTATAATATAATATGATATATACAACTTTTAAAATTCACACTCAGAACTTTGGAATACAATTTTTTAAAGAGGGTTCTTGTCCTAGGTGGGAAGTTCAACTTCATGTTGAACTTCAACTTCTCCACCAGCTTACAGATGTCTGGAGAATCCCTCATCCCACCATCAAAGACTATTAATATTGGTACCCAACACCCACACATGCATGAATTTTTTTCCTGATTAAACATTTGTCACCCCCAACTAGCTACATACTTGGATAGTGGGAACTCTGCCCTGTCTCATTATGCCCCAGTGACCCTGGCATTGTCCTTTACTGACCCAACACCATCCACTTGGCATTGGTGTCTTTATGAGTTTCTCCATGGCAGACCTTACTAGAGAAACTGGTTTATATTTTACTACCAACACTGACTTCAATACCAAGCTTTACATTGGTTTGGAAGCCCATAAGCTATTCAAATAAACAAAAGAGGAGTAATTTTTTCTAAAAAATAGAAGGGTACTCCATCTACCCATAACGCATACGAAAAACAAAAAAGCAATAGGATAGTAGTAAATGAACACAACGCTAGCACCAAATCATCTAGCTCAAAAAACAAAAATAATAAAACATTTAAACCAGTTACTTGAACGCTCACATAAGTGCCTTAATCCCAGTATTGTACAAGAACATCAAAGTGCAAACAAATTAAAAACTTTCTTCCAGTCAAGTTTTCTTTCTAAACCACATAATTCTATTGCGTAGATTTCTTTACTGAGGAATACACACAGCTGCTCTCCCATCCAAATTTTTCTAATCCTGCCCAGAAGCCCTTTGTGCTAAGCAGTACATAAATTAAACCATTATCCTATCTTTCTCATCTTTAGGCTTCTTCCCACCCTCAGTTTGCCTACTACTGCCCCAACCTAACCAACCTTCTTGCTCTCCCCTCCCCCTACGTTTTCCCCACCTAGGACTGGGATACCACAATCTGATCCCCCACCCCACTTTATTTACTCCCTTTATCTTCCCCCTGACTTATCTAGATTGTCTACACTCCTCTTATATCTCCTCTTATATCTCTCTCCCCTAACCAAGCCATCATTGGGATCACCACTATTTACCCCCAAGTCCAATTCCCCTGTCCCCATCCATGGAAGTAGATACCTATCCCTAGTTTTCTCCACCTATTTGCTTACAAATCCAACATCGCAGGATACCGCAATTCAACTCGGTTACACTTGGTTCTACCACACCTGTATCTGCTGTGTAATAGTTATGTTTTGGACAGATTTAAACTGATATCATATTTATGCTCAGTTTATTGATGGAATATCTTTGTACCACTCTGTCTCTACCAGAAGTGTAGCCTATACTACAATTCCTTTCAGACTTTATACTTGCTATACATTGTGTTATTTTCTGATGCTTTCTTAACAAAAAAAAAAAAAAAGATTCTGTTCTATGGAAATATTCCTCTGGTTAGTGAGTTGCTGGATGGAAGAAGGGTTTTGTAGAACCTGTAAGTTAGACATTTTCTGTGATGGAGAACTGCAACTGGGCCTGTCACATAGACAACAAGTGGCCTTAACCTCTTCTTGGAAGAGCATGGTGCAGGTAACGTCCATAGCTGGGAAATAATTTTATATTCTCACATATGTGTTGAGGTAACACGTGGTTGCAAAACGCCTTACCACAAAGCATGTACCATGGCGCATGGTGTTTTTTTATTTTTAATTCATGGTGGTGGGCAAAAAACGAATCACCCAAGTGTACAAAACAGTCCATGTAAAACACACACAAAAAAGTGCACTTAGGGGTCTGTCTCTTATTCACCCCCTGAAGGAGAAGGACCTTACCCTGACACCCTGGGGCACAAGGCTTCTGACAGGTGCAAGGCCTAACTTGGTCCACCTAGCCAAAAGGCCAGGTGGACCCTTCTGCTCATGGTCAGATGAAGCCGACTAGGGATGGACTCTCCCGAATAGAGTCGTCCCCCCCGTTCATGGGAGGAAAGAACCTAATGGCCACACATCCTCTCTTAGACTTCAGGTGAGGCTGGAGGACTCACACCCTTAATCCTAGGGTGCAAGTGACAAAAGTGCAAGTGACAAAACGATGAGAAAAAAAAATATTAAACACATAGTGCCAGTGCAGGTGCACTGGCTAGGCCTTGTGGCTTGGTAGCAAAAAGTGCTCTGGACTTAATGGGTATCCCATAGAGGCCCTGTGCAGGAAAAAACTTAAGGACGGGGCCATGTGCTTTTTCACACAGTGAGTTTGCCAAACCCAAGTGTTACTAATGCCTCGTACACACGTACGGACTTTTCCCGGCGGACCTAAGTCCAGCGGACAATCCGCTGGACTTTCCCGCTAGGTACGCTGGACTAAAAAGCGAACGGACTTGACCACACACGATCACGCAAAAAGTCCGGCGGTTCACGCGATGACGTACAGCACGTACGACGGGACTAGAAAAAGGAAGCTCGAGATCCCAAACGACACCCTTTGGGCCCCGTCAGCTAATCTCGTGTGTATCGCGTGTTAGTTGACGTTTGGTTAGAGACGATTCGCGCTTCTCAGACTTCTGCTTAATTCGTTCGCTTCTGCCGTTCAGTTTGTGCTTGTGAGGTTTGTATCTGGCTTTCAGTGCGTGTGGATCAGTTCCTACCTGTTCTCAGGCCGTTCTGGTCCGCTCGTTCCTGTTTTTCAGGTCGTTCTTCATAGGCCTTGCTGTTCTTCAGTGCGTTCTGTTAAGTTGTTTGTTTGATCAGCCGACCGTTTTGAAGCCATGGAGTGTGGACGTACTCGGGAACGAGTTCGTGCTGTGCAGGGGCTCGGTGTTGCGGTTAACACCTTGGCACGAGCCCGGTCCATGAACAGGGTGAGGAGGAGTTCATGGACCAAGAATTGGTTGCGCCAGCGTGACCAATTCTCGCATATGCCTTTGCTCCGTGAGATCCGTGAGAATAATCCTGATGATTTCAGGAATTATCTCCGGATGACGGACCCCATTTTTCACCGTCTGTTGGCTTCGCTGTCCCCTTATATTACCAGGCAGAATACCTGCATGCGGCAAGCCATCAGTGCGGAGCAGAGGCTAGTCGCCACGTTGCGTTACTTGGCGACGGGGAGAAGCTTGCAGGACCTCAAGTTCACGACAGGCATCTCCCCCCAGGCTCTGGGGCTCATTATTCCAGAGACCTGTTCTGCCATTATCCACGTCCTGCAGGAGGAATACATTAAGGTAAGTCTTCTCTTTTAAAATTACCTATGTCTTGTATGTTTGCTAATGTAGTGCATCAATGTCATCATTAGCTAATTACCATGATAGGACTATTCTATGAATGTCCCCTATTCCTTTTTTTTTTTGGATTTTGTTTTTTTGTCTAGTATTTTATGGTTGACTTATCGAAATAGCTTTAAGAATGTATTATTTAGTGGGTCACATGCATATTTGCTTGCACCAACCTCCCCAGCATGGAAGCTTGGCCCCCTAAACACCCCTAGCCTAGTCACTTTCTTTGGTTAAAAATGTATATTACCAGCTCCATTGTACAGCTTTACTCACCCCCCCTTTCACCCCCCTTGACCCTCAATTTTAAATTGATTGCATGTGGTTTTGGTCAGCTTGTAATTATCCCCACCCCCACACCCCCTGATAATTAATAGCATGTGGTTTTGGTCAGCTTGTAATTATCCCCACCCCCACACCCCCTGATAATTAATAGCATGTGGTTTTGGTCAGCTTGTAATTATCCCCCCCCCACACCCCCACACCCCCTGATAATTAATAGCATGTGGTTTTGGTCAGCTTGTAATTATCCCCACCCCCACACCCCTGATAATTAATAGCATGTGGTTTTGGTCAGCTTGTAATTATCCCCACCCCCACACCCCCACACCCCCTGATAATTAATAGCATGTGGTTTTGGTCAGCTTGTAATTATCCCCACCCCCACACCCCCTGATAACTAATAGCATGTGGTTTTGGTCAGCTTGTAATTATCCCCCCCCCACACCCCCACACCCCCTGATAATTAATAGCATGTGGTTTTGGTCAGCTTGTAATTATCCCCCCCCCCCACACCCCCACACCCCCTGATAATTAATAGCATGTGGTTTTGGTCAGCTTGTAATTATCCCCACCCCCACACCCCCACACCCCCTGATAATTAATAGCATGTGGTTTTGGTCAGCTTGTAATTATCCCCACCCCCACACCCCCTGATAATTAATAGCATGTGGTTTTGGTCAGCTTGTAATTATCCCCCCCCCCCCCACACCCCCACACCCCCTGATAATTAATAGCATGTGGTTTTGGTCAGCTTGTAATTATCCCCACCCCCACACCCCCACACCCCCACACCCCCTGATAATTAATAGCATGTGGTTTTGGTCAGCTTGTAATTATCCCCACCCCCACACCCCCTGATAATTAATAGCATGTGGTTTTGGTCAGCTTGTAATTATCCCCCCCCCCCACACCCCCACACCCCCTGATAATTAATAGCATGTGGTTTTGGTCAGCTTGTAATTATCCCCACCCCCACACCCCCACACCCCCTGATAATTAATAGCATGTGGTTTTGGTCAGCTTGTAATTATCCCCCCCCCCCCCACACACACACCTTTAATTAATTGCATGTGTATTGTGTGACCTTACAATTATTTACTCCCCACCCACATCCCCATTATTATCTTCTCTGGTCCATCAGAGGGGTCATCAATCAGAGATTTGTCCCTTTTATCCTTAATCTTTTGGCTTTATTTCAAGGATTTACAAAATAAATACATATGTTCTTCCAAATTGTTTGTTAATTTGTTGCATTTAGTTTGGTGTTTTGCCTGGTTTATAATTTAAATTGTATCTTTCTGTTTGACTTCACAGTGTCCCTCCACGCCACAGGAATGGCAGACTGTGGCTTCCCAGTTTGCTGCCCGTTGGGACTTTCCCAACTGCGGAGGGGCGATTGACGGCAAACATGTGCGAATTGTGCCCCCACCCCATTCGGGGTCATACTATTGGAATTATAAGGGGTTCCATAGTATCGTGTTGATGGCGGTGGTGTCGGCACAATATGACTTTCTGTATGTGGATGTGGGGAAAAACGGCCGGATGTCGGACGGAGGAGTCTTCAACCACACGGAGTTCGGTCATCGTCTCCAGACTGGTGGGCTGGAGCTGCCACCAGATGAAGATAATGTGGAGGGACTCCCCTTCGTCTTCATTGCCGACGAGGCGTTCGGTCTGGGTGACCATCTGATGAGGCCATTTCCCCAACGATCCCTCACCCCTGAGAGGAGGATTTTTAATTATCGGTTGGCCAGAGCAAGAAGGGTGGTGGAAAATGCCTTTGGTATTATGGCCAACCGTTTCAGATTGCTCCTTACATCCCTACATCTGGCAGAGTACAAACTGAATACTATTATTCTTGCATGCTGTGTCATGCACAATTATTTACGGAAACATTCAGGAACATACTCCTTACCAATTGGCCCTGAGGCCGGAGTGGAAGGCAACATGACAGGGCTGGATAATCGCCCTCTTGGTTCGGCACCACAATCAGCCCAGCAAGTGCGGGACCTTTATTTACAGTATTTTAATGGTAGGGGGGCCATTGAAATGGCAGCAGACCCTTAAACCATCTTTTTGATTTACAAAGAATAAATACAGTTATTTATGTTTGAAATATTGGTAGTTTCGTATTGTTTTGCTTTTAATTTGGCCTGTTTTATATGTTGTCCTAGTGCACATCTTAATAGTGGCAAACTTGTTTAGCGTTTAGTAAATAAGCCCCTTTGTCAATGAACCACAACATGTTTTTGTCAAACTGGTAGTATTTAAAAAGAAGAAGCCACACATTTTTGAATTTGTGCAAACATTATTTTTTTTATTATAGTGCACATCCAAAACTTTTTTTTGTTTTTTTTTTTTTGTTTTTTTTTTTTGTTGTTTTGGTATTTTTGGTTAATTTTTATTTTTTATTTTTTTTTAACAAGATTTTTTTTTTTTTTTTTATGTTATCTTTTTGACATTTTTTTGGTGTTTTTCTCACAACATATTTTTTTTTTTTTTTTGGGTTTGATTTTTTAAAACAAACATAAAAACATGTTTAAAAATGTTAAAACATTTAGGCTTAGCATTTGAAATTATTTACACAATGTAAAAGTCCAGAACTTACAAAGTTCAACAGGTAACCCATGAACAGTAGAAGCCAAATTTTGAATATGCACACTAATTTAACTGGAAAATGGGTAATGTCAACATGTGCTATGTTCCATCATGGGGAATCAATGGACGTGTTTTGTGTGTGAAACCCCTTCCCTCTCACCTACTAGCATTAGGGGTTGCAAACACCAAATGCGTCCATTGAGATCCCCTGATGGCACATAGCACATGTTGACATACCGTGTGCATATTAAAAATTTGGCCTCTAAAATTAGTTAAACAGCGCATCAAAAGGGGAATGAAGGACATGATTGATGTTAAGAAATGTAAAAGGGGTCTTTAGATTCTCCCCAAAACATCAATCATGTCCTTCATTCCCTGCTGCATGGTGGCCATCTCCTTCTGCATATTTTCCAGCTGCAGATTCCAGGCCATGATCTGGCCAATAAGCCTGTGGGCACTGTCAGTGGAAAATGGCTCCGCAGCTTGTCCTTCCACAAACAGATCAGCATCACCTAAAAGTTGGGTAGATAAAACACAAGAAAAAAAGTGTCAAAAACATGCAGACCTTAATTTATTAGCTCAATCTGTGTTCTGAGACACTCACTTGGTGGGGTGCAGATTTGATCCACTTCAACGACCTGTTCCGCCACATCCACGCGCGGGCTTGGGCTAACTGCCCAATTAGTCTGGTGATGCCGGGAGGTCCTCGTAGGTTCGGACTGACGTCTGAGTCTTTTGCCCCCTATGGTAATGGAACACAAAAAGGTACACTTTTGAATCACACTGATATTTGAGTGCCAAAATAGGATTAGTAAACATTGTTTAAAAGTCTTGCCAATTATTAGCAGTTTGTTAGAAGATCCTACTTGAAGACAGAATTGAAATGTCTATCTAATGAAACTCCAATACTTAAACCGCCCTTCAACCCTAAATTTGAACTTCCGCTCATTGGATCCCTGCACCCCTGTGGTGTCTTATTTTGAACCTTTTAGGGGGGATGGGTTGCAGATACCTGTGTAAGGCAGGTATTTGCACACACATCCGGCCCTAGACTCCCACAGAAGTATACGCCACATCCCGTCCCACCGTGCTGTCTGCTGGGACACACAGGGGTCCCCGAGCTCGCGCGGACCAGTCCTATTGCATTGCGCAACTGGCGCATGCCCAATAGTGACCCGGGAAGTGAAGCCGCAAACATTAATTTCATGATTGCAAGATCAGAGATTGTAGCTGCACCATCCAAGGGACAGGTGAGTGTACTTCTTTGAAAAGTCACCACCTACAGTATTTAGAGATGATGAGCATTTTTTGGGAATTGTGAGCATGAGACCCTGCTTAACATATTTATCCCCCCCCCCAAAACAGCCTCTGGAGTCCCTGTGTAAGTTACCCCTAAAACCCTTACTACAGCAGTAATTGTATAGATAGTGACAATAATAAACAACCTTACAACTCCAACAACCCAAAGCCAGGTAAACTCAATAAACGTTATGAAGACAAACGGAACTTTCATCAAATATGCGCAAGTTTCACGTACGAATGGTAATTACATCTGCGCAAGTTTCAGGTACGAATGGTAATTACATCTGCGCAAGTTTCACGTACGAATGGTAATTACATCTGCGCAAGTTTCACGTACGAATGGTAATTACATCTGCGCAAGTTTCACGTACGAATGGTAATTACATCTGCGCAAGTTTCACAGACGAATGGTAATTACATCTGCGCAAGTTTCACGGACGAATGGTAATAACATCTGCGCAAGTTTCACGGACGAATGGTAATAACATCTGCGCAAGTTTCAGGTACGAATGGTAATTACATCTGCGCAAGTTTCACGTACGAATGGTAATAACATCTGCGCAAGTTTCAGGTACGAATGGTAATTACATCTGCGCAAGTTTCAGGTACGAATGGTAATTACATCTGCGCAAGTTTCACGTACGAATGGTAATTACATCTGCGCAAGTTTCACGTACGAATGGTAATTACATCTGCGCAAGTTTCACGGACGAATGGTAATTACATCTGCGCAAGTTTCACGGACGAATGGTAATAACATCTGCGCAAGTTTCACGGACGAATGGTAATAACATCTGCGCAAGTTTCAGGTACGAATGGTAATTACATCTGCGCAAGTTTCACGTACGAATGGTAATAACATCTGCGCAAGTTTCAGGTACGAATGGTAATAACATCTGCGCAAGTTTCACGGACGAATGGTAATAACATCTGCGCAAGTTTCACGTACGAATGGTAATAACATCTGCGCAAGTTTCACGTACGAATGGTAATAACATCTGCGCAAGTTTCACGGACGAATGGTAATAACATCTGCGCAAGTTTCACGTACGAATGGTAATTACATCTGCGCAAGTTTCACGTACGAATGGTAATAACATCTGCGCAAGTTTCACGGACGAATGGTAATAACATCTGCGCAAGTTTCACGGACGAATGGTAATAACATCTGCGCAAGTTTCACGTACGAATGGTAATTACATCTGCGCAAGTTTCACGTACGAATGGTAATAACATCTGCGCAAGTTTCACGGACGAATGGTAATAACATCTGCGCAAGTTTCACGGACGAATGGTAATAACATCTGCGCAAGTTTCACGTACGAATGGTAATAACATCTGCGCAAGTTTCACGTACGAATGGTAATTACATCTGCGCAAGTTTCACGTACGAATGGTAATAACATCTGCGCAAGATTAGACATATCAAGTATAACCATAGTAGCGCACGTGCTTGACTTACTTTTTTTGATGGCTTTTCGAATTCTCCTGTACTGATCGTGCTCCCTGGATTTGATGTCGGACCATCGCTTGCGCAGTTGATCCTTGCCCCTTCGTACGCCGAATTTCTGCTCCAGGGTGCTGACGATTGTAGTGAGAATCTTGTCCTTGCGTAAGTTGGGTCGAGGGTACGGGCCATTTTCCCCGTCGTAATCTTCCCTTTGGAGGATGTCCACCATCTCCACCATCTCTTCAAAGGCCATATTGGTGGCCTTATATCTGCTGCTGGATGCAGATGTGTTGGCTTCTTGGCTTTCCTCCGCGCTACTGGCTGAGAATGTGTCCGCCATATTCATGAATTTATTCACCAACAATGCAACGAGGGGAAGCGGGGCGGGGAATACTCGTCAGGAGGAACGTCATGGGCGGGCGACGCGGAGGACGCAGGCGGACTTCGACGCGTGCGCAGTGTATATAAGGCTGTTTGAGGGGCCCACGTGTTCCCGAACGGAAGTAGCGAGCGCTCTGTACGAAGGTAAGTGTTTTCTAGGATGCATTACTGTGTTTTTTTTGGGGGTTTTGGGCCAGCATTTTTTAAGGATATGTGTGTGTTGCTGCCTGTGTGTAGGGGTTGCTGCCTGTGTGTAGGGGTTGCTGCCTGTGTGTAGGGGTTGCTGCCTGTGTGTAGGGGTTGCTGCCTGTGTGTAGGGGTTGCTGCCTGTGTGTAGGGGTTGCTGCCTGTGTGTGGGTGTGTTGTGTAATGTTTGGTAAGAAAAACTGGTTGTGCGTTTTAAGTAACATTTGTGTTTTTGGTCTTTTGTATTGCCATTACTAACAAAACAGAAACAAACATGTCAGCACCCCAGTTGAATCCATTCAAGGACCAGCAGTTCATGTCCGAATTCATTGCCCTGTACAGAAAAAAATACCAACCTGTGGCAGCTCAAGAACCCTTTATATGGCAATAGGGATGTCCGGAAGGCAACACTGGGGCCACTTGTGGCTTTTGTGAAGACTAAAGTCCCCAACGCAAACACCAAGTTTGTGGAAGCCAGAATTGCAAGTTTAAGGCACATGTACAAGCGGGAGCGCAAGAAGATTGAGGAATCAGTCAGATCAGGAGCAGCAGCAGAGAATGTTTATGTACCCAAGCTGTGGTACTACAACCAACTGACTTTTATAGGTGACCAGATGGAACCCAGGCAATCACTGTCCACTCTTCCCTCCACTCTTCCCTCCACCCCAGCTGAGGCTTCCACGGAAGGAGAAGACCCCTCCACCTTGGAGCAGGCTGATGCGCCCAGCTGGAGCCAGGTATATATTTAGTAGCCTAAATTGTGATTGTGTGAATATTAATGCTGTAAACGTTAAAATGTGAAACAATTAACACCCTGAACTCAGAATTGTGAAAAAAACTGACAAAAATTCAGCACACTTCTAAAAAGTGTTGGTGCAACATATCGATACATATATAGTGTATACATACATCCAGTAGTGGCAAAAAAAGCGTTAGACAACATTGGTGATCTGCTTGGAAAATGCAGGGGTCCAAATGATAGCCTTTTGGATCTTTTGGAAAATTTAGATGCTCGTTCCTAAGTTTACAATTGGATGATTGAGGAGGCCAGAAACCACAAAACAGGTGTTTGATTTTTGTTTTTCATTGCACACAGGATGAGCTGACCCAGGATGATGCCGGGACAAGTGGTATGGAGGAGGAGGACATGACCAGCGAGAGCCAGGAGGTGGCTGGGCCCAGCACGAGCCAGAGTGACAGCCAGACCCAATTAAGAAGTCTACCTCCACCCCTGCCCTTACCCCCAAGAAGGCCCAGGAGGATGACCATTGTTGAGGAGGAATCACTCCAACTGATTCGGAAGGCGAGTGCGATTCTCGACAAACCCCCCCTTCCAGAAGAGGCCTATGCCAGCTACTTGTCCAGCAGGTTGCTGGAAATGGAGAGGGGCCAACGGCACCTGTGTGAGGGCCTCATTTCTGAGGCAATTAGGGGGGGTTTGAGGGGTGAATTACGAGAATCCACCCGCCTGACCCATGAAGGCCCGACACCAACTTCTCCTCCTCCTCCTCCTCGTCTTCCTTCTTCTCCTCCTCCTCCTCCTCCTCCTACTCCTCCTCCTACCACAAGTCAGCCTCCAAGGAAGCGTGCAGGGAAGACTGCAGGGAAGAGTGCAGGGCAGCGTGGTGGGAAGAGTCGGAAGTGATTGCCTGGCTTCAGTCTGGTCTCACAGAAGACACAGGCTGTTGTAGTGCCACAGCTTGGGGACATAGATGTCATCTGCTGCTGTTCCTGGTCTGTCTGATTCCTGGTCAATCTTCTTGTGCTCCCTATATTGGATGAAATGTGCCCAAGCTTAATTTTTGGCTTCACAAACTTGGTGTCTGCCGTTGGGGCAAAAAGTCTTCACAAAATCTACAAGTGGCTCCAGTGTTGCCTTCCTATTTTGTTTTGCCTTGTTTGTTTTAACCAGAATAAATGGTCATTTAATTTTCATCAAATAATGATATACGTGCTTGTTATTCAAAAACATAGTTTCTTTAGGAGTAGGCAGGTACATGTCTAAACATTCATTTGACAATACAAGTGTAAAGTGCAACTTCAATGGAACTGCAAGTGCAGTCGCTGGAAAGGTGAGGGTTAAGATCTGAATTAAGGGCAAGCTCTGCTGACTCCACAATTGTATCATGTGTAATAACTAATCCTTTTGATAACCAACAAATAATAAAAAATATCTATATAGAGATATATGTACATATATAATATATATATATATATATATATATATTTTTATACACGTATAGATCTATATATCTATATATATTAATATATATATATATATATGTAGATATCGATATATATTTTTTTGGGCTTATTGAGAAATATAGATATATTTTTCATTTGGTGATTTGGATATCTATATCTATATCTATATCTATATCTATATATATATATATATATATATATATATATACAGTGGTGTGAAAAAGTGTTTGCCCCCTTCCTCATTTCCTGTTCCTTTGCATGTTTGTCACACTTAAGTGTTTCGGAACATCAAACCAATTTAAACAATAGTCAAGGACAACACAAGTAAACACAAAATGCAATTTGTAAATGAAGGTGTTTATTATTAAAGGTGAAAAAAAATCCAAACCATCATGGCCCTGTGTGAAAAAGTGATTGCCCCCTAAACCTAATAACTGGTTGGGCCACCCTTAGCAGCAACAACTGCAACCAAGCGTTTGCGATAACGTGCAATGAGGCTTTTACAGCGTCCTGGAGGAATTTTGGCCCACTCATCTTTGCAGAATTGTCCTAATTCAGTTACATTAGAGGGTTTTCGAGCATGAACGGCCTTTTTAAGGTCATACCACAACATCTCAATAGGATTCAGGTCAGGACTTTGGCTAGGCCACTCCAAAGTCTTCATTTTGTTTTTCTTCAGCCATTCGGTGGTGGACTTGCTGGTGTGTTTAGGATCATTGTCCTGCTGCAGAACCCAAGTTCGTTTCAGCTTGAGTACACGAACAGATGGTCGGACATTCTCCTTCAGGATCTCTTGGTAGACAGCAGAATTCATAGTTCCTTTTATCACGGCAAGTCTTCCAGGTCCTGAAGCAGCAAAACAGCCCCAGACCATCACACTACCACCACCATATTTTACTGTTGGTATAATGTTCTTTTTCTGAAATGCAGTGTTCCTTCTACGCCAGATATACTTGGACACACACCTTCCAAAGAGTTCCACTTTTGTCTCATCGGTCCACAGAATGTTGTCCCAAAAGTCTTGGGGATCATCAAGATGTGTTGTGGAGAAATTGAGACGAGCTTTGATGTTCTTTTTGCTCAGCAGTGGTTTTCTCCTTGGAACTCTGCCATGCAGGCCATTTTTGCCCAGTCTTTTCCTGATGGTGGAGGCATGAACGCTGACCTTAACTGAGGCAAGTGAGGCCTGCAGTTCCTTGGACGTTGTTGTGGGGTCTTTTGTGACCTCTTGGATGAGTCGTCGCTGCGCTCTTGGCGTAATTTTGGGCGGCCGGCCACTCCTGGGAAGGTTCACCACTGTTCCATGTCTTCGCCATTTGTGGATAATGGCTCTCACTGTGGTTCGCTGGATTCCCAAAGCTTTGGAAATGGCTTTATAACCCTTTCCAGACTGATAGATCTCAATTACTTTCTTTCTCAATTGTTCCTGAATTTCTTTGGGTCTCAGCATGATGTGTAGCTTTTAAGGATCTTCTGGTGGACCTTACTGTGTCAAGCAGCTCCTATTTAAGTGATGCCTTGATTGTGAACAGGTGTGGCAATAATCAGGCCTGGGTGTGGCTAGAGAAATTGAACTCAGGTGTGGACAACCACAGTTATAGTATGTTTTAACAAGGGGGGCAATCACTTTTTCACACAGGGCCATGATGGTTTGGATTTTTTTTCACCTTTAATAATAAACACCTTCATTTACAAATTGCATTTTGTGTTTACTTGTGTTGTCCTTGACTATTGTTTAAATTGGTTTGATGTTCCGAAACACTTAAGTGTGACAAACATGCAAAGGAACAGGAAATGAGGAAGGGGGCAAACACTTTTTCACACCACTGTATATATATATATATATAGAGATAGAGATATAGATATAGATATATATATATATATATATACAAATATATAACTTCACTAAAGAATGCTGAAGAAAAAACGTTCGGGAGTACTCTGCGTGAATATACAAGCAGCAAGGCAAAATCATTCTTCAAGTACGATAACATACAAATCCCGCTGTCAGAAAAAAAAAAAAAAAAAAAAAAATTCAGCAGCGTGACGATTGTGCGAGCTTCAAAACGAAGGCTAGTTTTACCAGACCGAGCGAGTCCGTGACATAATAGCTACTGAGCATGCGTCCTTTTTGGTACGCCGGACCATACTACACACGACCGGATTATCCGCTGGACTGCCAAGTCCAGCGGATAATTTGAGAACAAAACCTGAAACTTTAGTCCGCCGTACTTTGGCCAAAAAAAGTCCGCCGGCGCCCACACACGAGGGGATTATCCGCTGGACTTCGGTCCAGCGGATAATCCCGCGGGATAGTCCCTTCGTGTGTACGCGGCATAAGAGCACCCCTGGGGCAACAAACTCCCAGGGGGCACAGACACACAGATTCGCTGCCTTCCCAGCCCATAGCCAGACAAGGTAAACCCAATTTAAATCCGGAGAATTCCCAGAGGAATTACTCCCATGCCCCACATCCCATGTGGCCAAGTTTCTGTTCCAGTTGGTACTAGCCTTCAGAGCCCCCATCATACCAGCAGGGACATTATACAGCCAAGCATTACTGCCAAAGGAACAGAATAGTGGCGCAGCACCCCTACTGGTGTCAATATTATTGAATGGAACCCCTAATGCACTAAAGCAACCCACCTCCAACGGCACAGAGTACCACAACAACCAATTTTAGGTCTGATTTGGTGAGTTGGCAGTCTATGCAAATGAATGGGCTGCTCTAATGCAGCACATATTATCAAGCAACATAACGAGTGCTAATGCACCGCACAGGTGTGAAGGGGGCCTAAGCAGTCTCTCTAAATATGCAATTAGTCTTCCATCAAGCCACACCTATTCAGTCATATTGCCCAGTTTGAATGGGCATGGCCCAGGTTTGTTACAGGTTTAGTTTAAAACAGAATATACTGTTTATCCTTACTTAAAAAAAAGATCACAGTCCTTCTGAAACAGAAGTCATTTTTAGATTGGAAAAATAAATCCAGTGACATCAGGCAGAGGAATACATTGGCCTCTACGTATATCAGTCACTTTGCAATCTTCTAGATTCTGTGGCCCCTTTACCCGGGAAGGGAGCTGGAAAATCATGATCGGGTTACTCTTTGTTCTGCTGAAAAGTTTAATGTACTTCTAAGTCCTACGAGTGATGGCTTTTTAAGCCCCCCAGTACATTAAAGCTAGCGTCCCAGTAATTTTATTGGGCAGGAGGTGGCCATAATATGTGATTACAAGCTGGGATTGTATTTGTAGAATGTGCTCATCATATCTCAGTGTCGTAAATAACCACAGGCAGCATTACATAATCTCGATAAATCACTGAGAGGGGGTTTTTCCAATGGAAGAAAGATGACATCATGTGGTACACTGTCTACTGAAAGGAGAACAAAGCCTGGTCGTAATTAAACCTGTGCTTGATTCCAGCATGAGACTGATTTAGCCACAGCTAAAAGTCTATTATTAGTCATCTCCTGACCCTTGGTTAAAGGGCATCTGACCCCATTTCATTTTTTTAATTTTAGCATTGCATATGTCTGTTATAATTATTAACGGACTGTATGCTACTTGCGTGCTACTTTTAACGTATATAAACCCAACCCCTCAAATCTCGTATAAGCGTTAACACGTAATTTCAAAAGTCATTTTCAATATTTTAAAATCTGCAGCTTTCATTAACCCTATACTATACTACTAATAATGTTACAACCCCCTCCTTTGCAGAAAATTGTTTTTATTTTAAGTGATGATTTGCTTGAAATGTACTCATGCAATAGTATACCAAAATTAATTTTATACATATATACTGTATATATATTTTAATATAGATAATGCTTTCTTTGGTGGTATTTATCATTCAATGTTTTTTATTTACTATATAAAAAAAAAAAATTGTTGGAAAAAAAAATTCTGTTATAAACAAATTAAATAATATTTATTTGTGTAGATCAATGCTCTCCAAACTGTGGCCCGGGGCCAGATGCGGCCCTTTGCTTGCTTTTATGTGGCCCTTGTGGTGCCATTTATTTTACCTACACCAATGAAGGGCACAATTCCTCCCAGT
This sequence comes from Lithobates sylvaticus, assembly GCA_028564925.1. Lineage (NCBI taxonomy): Eukaryota > Metazoa > Chordata > Amphibia > Anura > Ranidae > Lithobates > Lithobates sylvaticus. Next base: position 65,956,431 of record CM053028.1, read on the forward strand.
GGCACCAACGATGGGGCACAGTTCCTCGTAATGACACCAATGATGGGGCACAATCCCCCCAAATGACACTAGAGATGGAGCCTAATAACACCAATGATGCAGCACAATTCCTCCCAATGACACCAACAATGGGGCCCAATTACACCAATGATGGGGCACAATTACTCCCACTGACACCAATGATGGGGGATTATTCACTCCTACTGATGCTGAGACATTTTTTTTACTCCTGGTGGCCACAGTCTGGCCCCCCTAAATTCTGAAGGACAGTAAACCGGCCATTTGTTTAGAAAGTTTGGAGACCCCTGGTGTAGATCAAAATGTATGAGTCTACAAACTATATCTATTTGAAAGCTAAGTCAGTATATCAATATTATTTTTGTAGTGAATGATAGTGATATTTTTATACAAGCTGAGGTCTGTCGGCATGGACCATAAGATTTGTTCTTGGATAGAAAACTGGTTACAGTGTGGTCATAAATAACGTGTACTCAGACTGGTCTGGAGTGGTAAGTGGGGTACCCCAAGGCTCTGTCTTGGGACCAATTCTGTTTATTTTATTGTTGCCATTCCACAAGCGGATGCAATTTTGAAGCGTGACATGTTGGGTATCAATTTACTCGGCGTAACATTATCTTTCACAATAAAAAAAAAAAATTGGGCTAACTTTACTGTTGTCTTATTTTTTAAATAAAAAAAGTATTTTTTCCCAATAAAGTGCGCTTGTAAGACCGCTGCGCAAATATGGTGTAACAAAAAGTATTGCAACGACTGCCATTTTATTCTCTAGGGTGTTAGAATAAAAAAAAATATATAATGTTTGGGGGTTCTAAGTAAAGGGAAGGAGATGAGAAGGAAAACAGGCAGGGGAATCTCCATTAGCACTCGTGGTTGTCTTGTCATACCAATGGCCACCACAAGAGGGCACTATATTCATGAAGGAACCATAGGACTGCAGAACGCTGCAAAGCCGTGGCCTCAATTACTGGCGTGGCCCAACGCGATCGCGCAGGGGGGGTTGGGGACAGTGTCGCACGGAGACACTGTGCCACCCCAGGCGCCAGGTCGCTAATTCTAGTCGCAAATGCGACCTGGCGCCTGGGGTTTGTCGAGCCCTGCCATAGACTATAAAGGTACCAAGCCATCCTCACCTGGTTACCTTTCATCTTTGTTTGAAGTTACTAGCTATACCACATAAGAGGCCTACTTGTTTGTGTTTTTTATGTTATCCTCCTCAAATCACTGTCCACCTCTGGTCTTAAAATCTTCACTGTTTTGTGAGTTTGTCTTTATTCAATAAAAATATTGTAAAAAAAATCTAACTTTGTATCTGTCTCTAGCTCTCAGGAGATACACTACACTAGATACATGAGTCACCACTGTGAGAAAGACACATCTTTTTACTCCACTTATTAACAAGTTTTGCACTGTATATGTTCCACGGAGAGACAACCGATATAAATGCCTTCTAATTTGCAGTATACATATTTATGTTGGACTTCTTTAGAAGATATAAGATTAATAAGTTATTAGAATACTATCACACACAAATAAACTGCTTGAATACCCACATTCTTTCTGAAGAACCTCTATTTTGGTTTTGTGTAAACTAAAATTGTCTATAGAAAAAAAGTGTTTGTAAAATAACCTGAGCAAGAATATAAATAAATATGCAATATAGTTTGCTAAACCTGAAAAAAAAAGCAATTCAAAGTACTGTGGGGCAGCATAGTGGGTAGGTGGTTAGCACTTCTGCCTGGTAGCGGGGCCGTCAATTGGGGGGTACCACCAAGCCTCCTGTAGGGGGCTCAGGCACAAAGGGCGGCCCGGGCAGCAGGGGGATCAGTGTGAACAGGAGGACAATTACAGAACAATATACTGTGTCTGTGTCTCTCCCTCCAGCAGCAGAAAGCCAATTTCTCCCCCTCTCCCTGCCGCCAGCTTTCAGCTGCTGGAGGGAGAGACACAGACACAGTGCATGATTCTGTAATTGTCCTCCTGTCCTACTGCACTGCTCATGTTCCCCCTTATTCCCTGTGTGCCCCCCTCACCAACTCACAGCGCTGCCGGCTTTCTTCTCCCGCCGGCTGCTGTGGGTACACAGGTGGATAAAGAGTGGAAGATGGGGCTGGTAAATATGTAATTTACCAGCCCCTTCCTTTTATAAAGTGGACACAGTGAGCGATCAGTACCGATCGCTCCTGTGTCTATTGATAACTGAGCATAGTAAACTGTGCTTACTATTCTCCAGTTTATGAATGAACAGACGCCTCTGTCTTCTGTTCATTCATCTTCAGAGTCTACAGAGAAAGGAACTGAAGTCCTCAATTCTATTCTCTGTCTCAAAGATGAGCTGTCAGGGGTCTGTATAGACCAGGGGTAGGCAACCCCCAACACTGGTGATGCAAGCGGCACTCAAAGCCTCTTTTGCCGGTGTTCTGCCGAGCTGGTTCCCCTCGGCGGATGAATGCAGATCTGTACTGCGCATGCGCAGTGAAATTTCCGAAAATTTCCGAAGCTAAACAGCTGGAAGTGAAGTGTACACCGCGCACGCGCAGTCGGTGTACGAGGCGATGCCGCACGATCGCGCTACTCTGCAAGGGGAATCTAACTAAGGGGCGGGTCTATAACTCTAAGCAAGGGGCAAAGGCAAAATAAAAAGAAATCGTTTAGCTGTGGATATAGAAGAGAGTAATAGAAAACGTGTTTTTATAGTGCTATCTGGGGGGTTTTTCCTTTCAATTAGGAGTGTATTTTTTTAATTTTTTTTTTTTTTTAAAACAAACAAAATCAGCTGTGCGGTGTACACTTCACTCGCATCTGTTTCGGTTCGGCAATTTCCGGAAGATGCCTAGTCGTTCGTACTGCGCCTGCGCAGTACAGAGAGGAACCAATCTGCCAGGGGAACCAACTCGGCAAGACACCGGCACTCGACTCCCTCTCCATCAGCGCAGGGAAGTGTCAGTGAGACACTAGTGCATTCCAATTTCAGAATTCCCCACACCGCAGCTGCACCGAGGGGGAGGCACTGTGCCCCCAAACATTTTAAAAGATGAAAAACATTGTTTGGTTCCCCTATTTTGTAGACGCTATAACTTTTACGCAAACCAATCAATATATGGTTATTGCGATTTTTATTACCAAAAATATGTAGAAGAATACATATCGGCCTAAACCGAGGAAAAAATTACCTTTTTTTAAAAAATATTTCGTTATATTTATTATAGCAAAAAGTACAAAATATATATTTTTTTTTTTCAAAATTGTTGCTATTTTTTTGTTTATAGCGCAAAAAATAAAAACTGCAGAGATGATCAAATACCACCGAAAGAAAGCTCTATTTGTGGGAAAAAAAGGGCGTAAATTTTGTACAGCTTCACACGTCAGTTAAAGCGATGCAGCGCTGTATGGCAAAAAATGGGCTGGTCATTGAGCAGCCAAATCTTCCGGGGCTGAAGTGGTTAAGAAAAATTTGCCATCTTCCTCCATCAAATTTTCTCATCACTGTGGTCAAAAACAAATGTTGATTTGACCCCACTAATGATTAGAAAATGTAATGAATGTCCTTAAAATTATACATTTCCAATGAAATTGTACTAGTGTTTCTCCAAAAATAACCCATAAATATCCACTACTTAGTGGCCCTGTAATCTATTTTTAATGAGATTGCTTCTTATTGTGTTTTTCTCCCTCTTTATAACATCCCCCATGAGTCTCTGAACCTCTAATTTTTCCCCTCAATGCATATTAGTTGCAGTCATGTGCTAGCTCTATGTACATGCCATAGTCCACAGTCCCACGTCCATCTCTGGAGCATGCAAGAGAGGGTGGCTATATTCTTAAATGTAGCGGGACCATGGATAGTAAACATAGCCACCCACTAACAGTCAGACCACAGCAGCAAAAAAATTCATTTTGGAGATTTTAAGCTTTTTATTTTTTACTTATAGCTTTCAGAGTTTGTAAAAGACCTCCCAAACCATATATTTTCTGAAAGCACATGATCAGTAGAATAAAAAGAAGGTGCTACTGATTTCTAAGGTCCCAGTTTATTTGCACATATTTTTAGCAAAACAAATTGTTGTCTAAAAATTAACTAAAATCATGATTAGCAGATAAATACACAGCAAATTTTATGAAATTCCTACTAAATATAAAAGCTTAACCTGTCTTGAGTTAATGAATAACAAATGTTTGTAACTTTTAAATTGCGCCTTTTTGTGAAATGGTGAAACGCAAAAGTGTAAATATCCAAATTTCAAATTTTAAATTTCAAAAAAGTTATTCATTTTCCCCTTACAGCTTTCAGAATTTGTGAAAGACCCCCAAAGCCATATATTTTCTGAAAGCATATGACCTCTAGAATAAAAATAAGGTGCTACTGATTTTTTAGACCCTGCGGTCTTTGCGTAAATGTTTATCAAACCAATATATTGGCAAAAAATACACTAAAACCATTATTAGCAGATAAAACCACAGCTAATTTTACCAAATTCCTGCTAAATCCCTACTAAATATAAAAGCTTAACCTGTATGGAGTTAATAAATAACAAAAAAATAAAATTTTTACATTGCGCCTTTTTGCAAAATGGTGAAAATCGAACGTACGCAAAAATGTAAATATCCAAATTTCACAAAAAATCTGAAGGTTTTAATTTTTCCCTTACAGCTTTCAGAATTTGTGAAAGACAACCAAAACCATATATTTTCTGAAAGCATATGACCTCTAGAATAAAAATAAGGTGCTACTGATTTTTTATATCCCACGGTATTTGTGTAAATGTTTATCAAAACAATATATTCACAAAAATGACACTAAAACCATTATACACAGATAAAAACACAGCTAATTTTACAAAATCCTGCTAAATTCCTACTAAATATAAAAGCGTAACCTGTATGGGGGTAATAAATAACAAATACTTGTACATTTTAAATTGCCCCTTTTTGCAAAATGGTAAAAATCGAACGTACCCAAAAAAATTCTCAAAAAATCTGGAATTTTTTATTTTTCACTTACAGCTTTCAGAGTTTGTAAAAGACGCACCAAACCATATATTTTCTGAATTCATATGACCTCTGAAATAAAACATAAGGTACTACTGATTTTTTAGGCTCAGCAGTATTTTTGCAAATGTTTATCAAAACAATATTTTTGCTAAAAATACATTAAAACAATTATTAGCAGATAAAAACACAGCTAATTTAAAAAAAATTCCTGCTAAATTCCAACTAAATATAAAAGCTTAACCTGTATGGAGTTACATAATAATACATAACAAATATTAGTAATTTTTACATTGCGCCTTTTTGTAAAATGGTTAAAATCGAACGTACGCAAAAATGTAAATATACAAATTTCTCAAAAAATATGAAGGTTTTCATTTTCCCCTTACAGTATTCATAATTTGTGAAAGACCCCCCCCCAACCATATATTTTCTGAAAGCATAGGACCAGTAAAATAAAAAGAAGGTGCTATTGATTTTTAAGGCCCCACGATATTTGCGCAAATGTTTACCAAAGCAATATTTTCGCTATAAATACACGAAAATCATTAATAGTGGATTCATACATGGCAAAATGTAAAGAATTCCTGCTAAATTCCTAGTAAATATAAAATTTAAAACTGTATTGAGTTAATAAATAACAAATATTGCCCAAGAAATATTGTTTGGAAAATATAAGTGGGTCATGGCACAGCTACATTCCAAATTTGGCACTTAAGATGGTCATGCACTATGTAATCTGATTGGCCAATCTCTGTCCAACTCGATATTTAGGCAAAATAGGTAATAGGAAGACACACTTGAACAATTAATTCAAATTATATGAAATCAATCAGACTCTTGCACTAAATCTAATTTATTTAAGATCTAACTGATTGCAGTGTATGGTCACCTTTAAAGATCAAGATCAAGAAAATATGCATTTATTGGGTTTAGAAACACTTCTCTGTTTTTTGTAATGTATTGAAAGATTTGGTTAAAAAAGGAAAAAAACGAATTTCAAAGATATATTAGAAGTGATAGGAATGAGATTAGCATCAAAATAGTTAATTAACTGAGTACACCTACTAATTGCCTAACAAGACACATCCAATGAGATGAAATGAACCAATTGGATTGGGCGTGCGCTATTATCAATGAGAAAACCGCAGTTACCCTAGCGGCAGTTGCAGTTTACATTCGCGGGTATTTATTATCGTTATTTGCGCTTCAAAGTGAGCCGGTTCGCACGTTCGGTTAATGACTTTTACGGTGCACCAATTAATGTATGGACTGGTGCAGTGCCTTCTTCTTAGTAAATAACCCCCAGTGTGCCACCAATGTAATGTTTTACGTAAATTGGCATATGACTTGGTCATTTTTCAAATTCTTTGTATTCCGAACAAATAGTTTAGGGGACTTTTGAGATCCTGTTTTTATTATTTGTAAATTATTGGTGCTCTTGAAGCAGTGGAGTCTTGTGTCGTGTAAGTTTAGGTGATACCCTTTATTTGCTAACTTGAGTTATAAAGGTGCAAGCTTTTGGGACGAATTTGGTTCTTCTTTAGGCTTTATACAATTCATTTATATTGTATTAAAAAGGAAGAAGAGACCTAATGGGTCTTGAAAGCCTTCATCATTAAAAGAGAAGTATGGGTTTGGGCTTTTTCTTAGATTAATACTTACCTATGTGGATGCAGCATCGGACCGATGTTTATGAATGAGTGAGGAATCTCTATACAGATTCCTTATTCATTCAAGTAAAGTGATACAGAGAAAATGACTATCTTTAGTCCCTTTCTCTGTCTCAAAAAAAGAGACATGGGGGTCTGTTTAGACCTCTGATATCTCACCAAAGCCGCTCCACCCAAAAAATATAAAAAAATACAAATAAATAAATAAAATGTAAAAAGTAAAAACAAAAAACCTAGTAAGACCCAGTGACTTTTTTGGGGGACTGCATTGGGTCCCCCCCCCAGGTCCGCCCGCACCCAGCCTCTCCACGTGATGGCCCCCCTCCCGCACTCACCCCTCCACGGTGACGGTCTCCCCCTCTCGCACTTACCCCTCCATGGTGGCAGTCTCCCCCAGCACTCACGGTTCCCTCGGCTTCCTGGGACCTCTGCACTGAGAACCAAGCGATCGAACATTGCCAATCACTCAGTCAGTGCTCTGCGAGCAGAGAGCTGCAGACTGTCGGTCACAGCTCTCTGGTCTGCTCCCTCTGTGCTCACTGGAGCACTGGGCTGTGGAGGGGGCAGCCGGCTCAGTCTCTCAGCGGCTGAGCCGAGTCTCGGTCCAGTCACCTGGCGGATCCAGACTCCATTGTTGTGATAATGCGGTTCCTGGAACGACTTCTGTGACGTCAGCAGAGAGCGGACTTCGAATTGCACTCCTGTAATCCATAGGAGAAGTACAGCCAAATGAGCGTTGGCTATACTTCTTCTTTAATAATTTAAAGTGTATATAAAACTAAAAAAAAAAAATTTAACATATTGCAGTTTACTACCCCTGAGATGTGGTGGCTGCATTAGTTTTCCTTTTTCAAGACTTCTTCCTTTGTTTCACCTGTTGATTCTGTCAGTAACACACCCTCAATCTTAGGTTAACAATGTTTACTCACCCTATTGTATCAGAACAACAAATTCAGGAGGGCTATGAGGGCCACTCTAAAGAAACATGGTTCTGTAGTCCTCGAAGATACAATGTAACTAATACCAATGCAGCAGATGGAGAGCATGCAGGAAGCCAACAAAATTTCTCGCAGTATCACTAGGTATTTTCTTTTCACTTATTTAACAATAGGGATGGTTCCGATGTTTGGATCGAACGTAAGTTTGATTTGAACATTGGGTGTTCGTTTGTTTGCAGACAAACCGAACATATGGAGCCTGGTATGGACTGGGGGGGGGGGCACGCTAATTTTCCCTCTATACATTACAGCCGCAAGAAAGTTTACATGACATTTAATTTTGCCGCGGCACTGTTCTACACATTGCACAGATGCGCTACTTTGCAGACAGATTAAGGGGACCCCCAGGCACGATATTTAAAGGAATATTTTATTTTTATTGTTTCACTTTAAGCATTATTAAAATCACTGCTCCTGAAAAAACTGTCGTTTTAAAAACTTTTTTTTTTTCACATTTTTTATGATAATAACTTGCATATAAGCCTTTAAAATTAGCACTTTTTGTGTTCGTGTCCCATAGACTTTAATAGGGTTTGCATGTTCGCTAGAACTTTTTGCCTGTTCGCATGTCCTGGTGCGAACCGAACCGGGGGGGGGGGGGGGTTCCCTATTAAACAAATATACATGGTATTTAACAGACCAAAGGGACCAAAAAAGATAAGTTCAAAGTCAGGATTTACATCAGGGGTGTTTAACCGGTGGCCCACAGAGCCCTCTGATTTGGCCTGTGGCCTCCTGCTCTGGGATAGTGGATCGGCAAGCTGCCTACTCGCCATTGCAGTGCATTAGAGTGGATAGAGCCGGCACCGGAGGAAGCAAGCGGCTGCAGAGGCAGTAGGAGTCGCATAAGCCAATGCTCCTGTACAAGGCAAAGTGGTATATTTGGTAACATTCTGCCTGGGACAGGAACATTTCTAACATCCAGCAATGCCAATAGAAACTGAAAAATAAAAGGTCAGTATATTACTTCGGACTGAGCTGATCACAGATTGGAGTAAAGGGCCATTCACAGTGGCACTTTACCACATGATCAGCTGTGTCTAATGACAGCTGATCACCGATGTAAACACAAGGCGATTATTGGCTTTTCTTTCCTCATGCTGACAGCGTGAGGAGAGAAGAAGAGAGCCGATAACCAGCTTGTGTTAAAGGGACATCAGCACCTATAATCGGGGCATTGATTATGAGTGTCCTAATTATCAATGCAGTCCCAACAGTGCCACCAGTGCTGCCTAACAGTGCCCACCAGTGCTGCCTATCAGTGCCCATCAGCACCACCTATCGGTGCCCATCAGTGCCCCCTATCAGTGCCCTTCAGTGCCACCAATCAAAGCCCATCAGTGCCACCTATTAGTGCCCATCAGTGCTGCCTATCAGTGCAGCCTAATCAGTGCTAACCAGTGCTGCCTCATCAGTGCCCATCAGCAGTAGTGTATTTAGGTTTTGTGCTGCCCTAGGCCTGACTAAACTTGTGCACCCCCTAATTTAAATATGACCCACCCCCCTTTCAAGAGGTCTAAGAAGATATAACCATGCCAATGGTGCAGCAGAAAACATTGAGGAAGGTTTTTGGTCCAGGATGAGAGGACAGTCAAAATTAGAAGTGGCCCCCCCCCCCCACACAGCATACCAGAAGCAGTGTGGGGGCGCTAGAATAATTTGCCTCTCAGCCCAGTCTGCCCAATAAGACTGGTGCTACACTAACAGTGTAGTGCAAGCCGGCGGGGACTCTTTCCGGCTGCCACCCTAGGCCTGGGCTAGCCTAGACTGGGCTTTGTCAGCCTAGGCCAGGATACAGCATTGCCCATCAGTGCCATCTATCAGTGCCCATCAGTGCAGCCTCATCAGTGCAGCCTCATCAGTACCCGTAAGTGCAGCCTATCAGTGCCCATTAGTGCACCCTCATCAGCGCACATCAGTGAATGAGAAAAATTACCTGTTTGCAAAATTTTATAACACACTATGAAAAAAAATGCCAACAGAAACTGAAAGATAAAAGGTCAGTATATTAAACCCCACAGTTTAGCAATGGGCATATTATGTGATAAACATCATAGTTTTGCAATGAGCATATATGTTTTTTGTCATTTCATTGTGGCCCACAACCATTTGCCAAATCACTTAAGTGGCCCCTCGCTTTCCAAAAGGTTGAGTACCCCTGGTTTACATGCACTTTAAATTAGTCAATATAATGTATCCCGTAAACTCAAAACTTTGTGCTCATGAAGGAAATACTGTACATTTAGACAGGTGTGAGGATGTAGACAGGTAACTTCCTTTATATTATAAAACACATTAAGGAGTCAATAAATTCTCTTTTTAGTATCAATAAAATAATTTATGTGAAAGAGATATACGGTAACTGTGAGATGTTTGCAGTAACACCCTGTGCACAATATATCATCCAAACTTTCACCTTGTAAAGCAGATTCACTGAGCTCTCCATCGACTAATCAGATAAGTAAATACACGTTTGCCCGCTCACAGATTTAAGGTTAATTGCTCTGACTGGAAAATAGGAGCATTAGTATTTCTTACAAGTTAATGGGTAATTTCAGCCTGCCTGGAAGTGATTAAATTTCCTGCTGGTTCGGGGAGTTCTTTTTTAATTGATTGAGTTGAGTTTGCGGTCAGAAAATGACGGTCAACTGCAGCTTATCTGTAATTATATGTAACCAAAAACAGATGACTCCCCTCTTTAATGGTGTGCTATATTGCCGAAGATGCTGTCACATGGGTGGACAGACGCCTTCTGTGGCCACTGGCTGACGGCATCATGGTGAAAACCAACGTTACCAAATTGCACCACATCCCTTTATAGCACTTAAACATAAATAAGAAATTGGGGTAACTTTATTTTATTTTTTTATTGACTCTCATTTGATTTGTTTTTTATCCACTTATAAGGAGCTTGGGGCCCACGAACTTGCTGACGGCATGTGGAAGTGCTTAAAAGGACGTCATGGAAATCATTTGATGCATTAGAAGATCCTTTTTTCATTTGAAGTAAGCTATAATGTGTGTGCTTGTAAAAACACCAGTGGTGTGTTTTCATCATCCACAGAAAAGATAAAAGTTTGAAGTAATCAGCGTTTTCCCTTGTTGCCTGAGGCTTGGCATTTAAGACTTTCTGGGTCTCTAAACCTGAAAGTAATGGGACAGTATCTGAAGCAGTTGTGTTGTGAGGATCCTTCAAACTTTGAGTTCTTGCAAATTAATTTTAGGAAACTATATATTTTTTTAAAAGTGTGTGTGTGTGGTTGAAGATGGGCTTCGAAGTAGCTGGCCCCATACAAGTCCTATCTGTTCTCAAGATGTTGTTTCCACTTTTTAACAGATTATGTACATGATTAGATTTACCCCTCACTTAGAGCAATAGTTCAGGAACATAGGGGTCCAAAAATAGAAAACCCATTTGAAGCACAACTCTACTTTAAATAGCAAGGGAGGAATGTTAGTTTTTGGTGACCAAAACCCTGTTGAGGAAACTTGCTGCAGTGCATTGGGTGCCAGCCAGGAACAAAATTAAATGTCACTGTAAGCATCTATTTCCCTCTTAACTATTACATATCCCCTATACCTATCAACACCCAAAAAATTGTCCCTCCCCCAAGTTTTAACACATATTCTACACCCTACAATTAATCCATGATTAGAGAAATAAAAATAAAAAGGAAGAGGGTGCACCAGCCTAGTGCATTATCCCACATGTATTTATTTCATATAAAAATGATTTAAAAAAAATACTCACAAGCATGAGAATAAAGATTCGCTCATACAGACCACTCATCCGTAGGTATACAGTTCTGGAATCAGTAGTCTCCAGATCATGGGGAAACAAAGCAGAGAAGAAGGAGCTTCTAAGTGCAGTAATACAATGCTTTAATGACAAGGAAGGGTTAAAAACACTTACAAGATGTAAGTGAAAAACAGACATATCAATGAATCCATAACATCCAGTGGGATGCCTCCTGGGAGTAAAGACAGCTGCAGGTGGAAGTTCCAGTTGACCAGTGGTGGTAAATGATGTGTCTCTGATCAAAGATGGAGAGCTTTGCTGTCAGGACCAGCATGGAATCCAGGCAACCGGAAGTGACATTAGAGTGGGTGGGACATGTTTCAGAGCATGCCCCTTCTTCAAACCATTGGGCATGCTCCAAAACATGTCCCGCCCACTCTGATGTCACTTCCGGTTGCCTGGATTCCATACTGGTCCTGAGAGCACGGCCCTCTATCTTGGATCAAAGACACAGTGTTGACCACCGCTGGTCGGCTGAAACTTCCACCCGCAGCTGTCTTTACTACCAGGAGGCATCCGGCTGTACTTTATGGACTCATTGAAATGCTTGTTTTTCACTTCCAATCTTGTAAGTGTTTTTAACCCTTTCTTGTCATTAAAGTGTTTTATTACAAAACTTAGAAGCGCTTTCTTCTCTGCTTTGTTTTTCCTATAAAGTGTGCTTCCCTCTTCTGAAGTGCTGCTGTGGTACATTAATTACATTTCAAGAGCCAGTCATGTACTGTTTGTAAAAGTCACCTTGTTATCCAGAGCGCACTATTCTCCACACTCCAGATCATAAGGGAACCACACAGGGGCCCTTGTTAGCTGACTGTATAGCCACAGATGAGTGGCCTGTATGAGCGAATCTTTATGCCCTGTACACACGATCGGACATTCCGACAACAAAATCCATCGGATTTTTTCCGACGGATGTTGGCTTAAACTTGTCTTGCATACACACGGTCACACAAAGTTGGTCGGAAATTCTGAACGTCTAGAATGCGGTGACATACAACACGTACGACGAGCCGAGAAAAATGAAGTTCAATAGCCAGTGCGGTTCTTCTGCTTGATTCTGAGCATGTGTGGCATTTCGGAATTGTGTACACACGACCGGAATTTCCGACGGATTTTGTCGTCGGAAAATTTTTGATCCAGCTCTCAAACTTTGTGTGTCGGAAATTCCAATGGAAAAAGTGCGATGGAGCCTACACGCGGTCGGAATTTCCGACAACAAGCTCTGATCGCACATTTTCCGTCGGAAAGTCCGATCGTGTGTACAGGGCATTATTCTCATGCTTGTGAGTAGTTTTTTCTATCAGTTTTATACAAAATAAATATATGTGGCATAATGCACTAGGCTAGTGCGCCCTCTTCTGTTGTTCATTAATCCATGATGTTTGACCAATAATGCTGAAACGTATTTGTAATTTGTAATTACAGTTCCATACAGCCATACTTAAAGGGAACCTTCGCTTTTATGGAAAAAAAATATAGCAAAAAAAAATACTATAGAATATACATTTGCTACCCAAGCCATGATGTAATTTCTGCAGCACTGTAATTTTCTTTAAAATTCCAGGTAATGTGGCAACCTGGTGTATAGAACACCTCCAAAAATGTAATCTCCTGCTTATTTAATTGTCTTACTGATTTTCCCAGAACTCTTCGCTACCCCTGAAATACAAAAATAAATTTTGGTCAGATACCCCCCAAGGTTAATAACTTCTGAAGGGATGCAGACACTGCAGCATTTCTCATTAGATCTATTAGCCCCCGTACACACGGTCGGAAATTACGACCACAAAATCCGTCCGATTTTTTCGGACGGATTTTGTCCGAAACTGGTGTTGCATACACACGGTCGGACAAAGTTGTTGGAAAATCTGAACGTTCCGAACGTGGTGACGTTTGTTGCGTACGACAGAACTACGTAGAGGCTAGTAGCCAATAGCTTTGGTCTCGTAATTTGATCTGAGCAAGCGTGGCACTTTGTCCGTCTGAAATCTCTACACACAATCGGTAAAAAGTCTGATCGGATTTTGTTGTCGGAGATCCTGCTCTCAAATTTTTTCCGGCGGAAATTCCGAAGTAAAAAGCCCGATAGAGCCCACACACGATCGGATTTTCCGACAACATAATCCGATCTGACTCTTTCCTTCGGAATATCCGACCGTGTGTACGGGGCATTAGAAAATGCTGATTATAATGAACCAGTCCCTTTTATTCAGAGTATGCGATCAGTTTGTTGCAACAAATCGCTATTTCTTCCCAGTAACAAAAGGTAAGAATCTACCACCAAGTTTGTTACAATCCCTGCAATGTACATTGATCTCTCAGAAGTAATTTCTTTCTGAACAAAAGTAGAGTTCGTATTTAAAGCTGGTATTTAATCCCTTGGAGCCGTCACCTGCCAGCCACTTAAGGGATTTAGAATGCTGGGAAGTGGGTAGGGGTTAAGGTTATGTGACCACTGTGATTGGCTGTCATGGTAGTCACATGATTGGAAAGCTTTCCATTAGCCAGTATCTGTGCCGGAAGCATGCAGGGTGTGCGATCTCGGCACAGCGCTATTTGCACTAATGCACGCAAATATGCAGTTCTCATAAATATTTGAAAAGCATTTTACCAAAGGGTTTGCATTCTGTCCATCCAGTCCTGCAATTAAACAGCTCTTTCGCATAGCACAATCCTGCCTGACAGCACAAATAAAATGATCTTTTTTCTGCAGGTTCACTTCCATTTATAGGTCTTCCCCTCATCTCCACCCTGTGTATGGGTAGTAAAATGATAAGCAGTCCACTGATTAACTCATCTCTCTGTCACTCTGCTCTCTCCTTCTATCAGCATACTCATAGTGGTGCTTCTCCCTTCCTCTGTTTAAGCTCTGCTATACAGGGACTTGCAAAAGGCTGATACCAAGTCAAATAAAAGAAATTACCATAGGTGTGTGCAGTGTTCTGTGCTGATTGGCTTCTTGTTCATTTACAAACTGAAGCATAATAAACACAGTTTACTATACTTCAGATATGAATGGACACAGTGAGTGAGCCCCTCCCCTGCTCCTTATCCTGAAACATCTCCCACAGCAGCTAGGGGGGAGAGGAGAGGAGGGAAGCCAGCAGCACTGTGGGGCCAGCAAGGGGGGGGGGGGCAGGCAGTAGAGGGAATCAGAACTGCACATAGTGATTAGGGTGTGCCCAGGCACACCTGGCACACCCCCTGCGCTCACCTATGGAAATTACACTTCTTGCATTAAAAAAAATACATTTAATGATGTATCATAGCTTACAGAGATGAATTAATTGTGCCTTTTATATTTTCTTAGAACTCAGCTTTACCAAAGATAACTCCAGAAAGTAGTTCCAGTAACCATTTGTTCAAATTATGTAAATTAAGGAGAGCACCCATGGGGGTCCCATGGTTTGACCCAAGACCTCAGCGGCATCATTTTTCTGGGCAGATTGGAGCACTTGAAAATGTAAAAAAGAAAAAAAATACTAATACTAAATTACAAGTATTGGCTGTGTACAGTAATCAGTACATCATATTTTTCATGTTAGTTATCCTATAAATATTTCAGTTTTTTATTAGCGCTTTCATGAGGACTCGTTTTCTAAGAACAGGCCCTTTGACAGACAGAGGACATCTGTGGAATCATAAAATCAATAGGAAGCTGTAAGATTTGAAGACATTCTAGGAAAGGTTGACAGGAGCACATGATGAATATCTGCTATAGTTTATGTCCTTGTTCCTTTCCCTTGATTCACGTTTTCATAACAGTAAAACATGGCACTTGGGAGTTGGAAACGTACTCATCCGTGTCAAAATTAAACAGAAGAGTTAATTGGGATCAAAACTCCTACTAGCTTGAAAAGCAGAACTTCACTTCCAGAAGGAGTTCTAGTGACTCTGTGCAATGGGTTGTTTAAAGAGTTATTCTGTAGAACTATTCATTTAAACTGTATTTTTAAGTACTTTTTAGAGTGGAGGGGCTAGCCCAGTTTAAATATAACACCATCATCCATGAAAAAAATATTTAACCAATTCAGCCCTGTAAGGATTAACCCCCATAAAGAGGAAGTAAACCCTCTTAACAAAAACGGAAAAAAAAAAAAACCTGCAAGACAAAGGCATAATTAGCTAGTATGCATAGCATACTAGCTAATTATGTATCACTTACCTGAGATCGAAGCCCTGGCATCGGTCCTCTTCTCCCCCTCCGACCGCCGACATGTTCTCCCGGAGTGACTTCCGGGTATCGCGGCTCCGGAGCTGTGATTTGCCAGAGCCGCGATGCCGTCACGCACATGCCACGAGAGCAGCATATAACAACTGAAGCATCGGCATATAGCGCCGTTGCTTCAGTTGTCGCAAGTGCGCATGTGCCGCATGACGACGGCACATGCAAATACAGGTATATCTCCTAAACCGTGCAGGTTTAGGAGATATCCTTGTTAGCTACAGGTAAGCCTTAATATAGGCTTACCTGTAAGCTAAAGTTGTAAACAATGAGCAGGCCATTGTTTGCAATACGGCTCAGCGTCGCTTCAACTGACAATTGCGCAGTCATGTGACGTTGTACTCAAACAAAATTGATGTCCTTTTTTTCCCACAAATAGAGCTTTCTTTTGGTGGTATTTGATGACCTCTGCGGTTTTTATTTTTTGCACTATAAACAAAAAAAGGCCGAAAATTTTGAAGAAAAAAAACAATATTTTTTACTTTTTGCTATAATAAATATCCGGGGAAAAAAATGTCTTCATCAGTTTAGGCCAATATGTATTCTACATATTTTTGGTAAAAAAAATCGCAATAAGCAATAAGCATATATTGATTGGTTTGAGCAAAAGTTATAGCATGTACAAAATAGGGGTTAGATTTATGGCATTTTTTTTTTTTTTACTAGTAATGGCGGTGATCAGTGATTTTTAGCGGGACTGCGATATTGCGGACAGATCGGACACTTTTGACACTTTTTTGGGACCAGTGACATTATTACAGTGATCAGAGCTAAAAATAGCCACTGATCACTGTATAAATGACACTTGAAGGGAAGGGTTTAACACTAGGAGGCGATCAAGGGGTTAAGTGTTCCCTAGGGAGGTGTTTCTAACTGTGGGGGGGTGGGACTGACTGGGAGTAGAGAGAGATCGGTGTTCTTGTTCACTAGACTGATCACTGACGATCTCTCTCTACGCCCCTCTCACAATGGGGATCTTCTTTGTTTACACTGGCAGATCCCTGTTCTGGCTCTCTGTGAAGCTTTTGCAGGTGACCGGCGGACATTGCGGCCGCCGGCCGCGCGCATCGGCTTCGGGCGCATGCCTGCTATAGCTATTAAACGAACTGCCTTACCGGTACAGTGATTCACACAATAGAGCCGCCCTGCTGCAGTACACTTTTAAGGTACACTTTTAAGTACGCAATGGGGTTTATTTACTAAAGCTGGAAAGTGCAAAATCAGGCTCACTTCTGCATAGAAACCAATGAGCTTCTAGCCCCAACTTGTTCAATTAAGCTTTGATAATAAAACCTGGAAGCTCATTGGTTTCTATGCAGAAGTGAGCCTGATTGTGCACTTTCCAGCTTTAGTAAATAAACCGCATTGTGTACTTAAAAGTGGGGTATGCCTGTATATCTGCGACGGGGGGGTCGGCAAGTGGTTAACCCTGCCGTGCCTGCCGCGATCGGATTCGTTGCAGAACCGATCAGTCTTCAGGTCCAGGCCAATGATTTCTGGCCTGGACCTGCTGATTGGTTCTGACAAATGAAATGCCTCCTCTGCCTGTGAATTGTAAACACAGGCAGAGGAAGTAATGTCACCTCCCCTTGTGGAACCCTTTTCGGTTCCAGAGCGAGGAGAGAGGACATCCAAAAGTGAGTTGCACCAACACTACACCGACACAGTACACGTAGGCACACATTTCACCCCTCGATCGCCCCCCTCCCCCAGTTAACCCCTTTGCTAAGTTATATGTAATGCTCACCCCCAGAGGGGCCACTGAGAATGACACAGGTTCACCCACACAGCGACGGATCCAAGGGGCACAAGGGGGTAATTGCTCCCCGAGAAAATATTACAGACTCTGAGGCCAAGCGTGCCCCGGATAAAGTGCAGTGGCACTCTGCAAGCGCAGTTGCTCCAGAGCTTAGTAAATGAGGTAAAACTTCACTTTGCAAAGAATACCCAATCACGTGCAAGGAAAATAAAAAAAAAACTGAATTTTTGCTTGCTTGCACATGATTGGATGATGGAAGTCAGCAGAGCCTCTCCTCATTTACTAAGCTCTGGAGCAACTGCACTTACAGTGTGCAACAGCACTTTGCAAAGTTCACAGGCTATTTGCCTTTAGTAAATCCACCCCTGTGTGCCTGTGAAGATTCGGTGTGCCTGGTTGTGCATGGGTGGGGATCCCTTTCATCTAAAGCTCTTACTTGGGATGTGCTACACTCACAATTTCCCAGGAGCTGACAGTCATCCAACTTCCACAGGTAGTTCTTCAGTGAGGGAGCTAAAATATCCTTCTCCAGACTAGGACTTTAGGACAGTGCGTTCCAGCAATAAAACATTAGTAATCTTCTCCAGGCCCTCAGCTCAGTACCTCCTGAGGCCCTGGTCTCCAAATAGCTGCTCTCCAGGGGCAGCCGCCCCAGGAGAACTGGAACCCTCCTAGCAGAGAAAGAACATTCTAGAAAGGCCTCCCTGAACATGTATCACCTCCCCAGCCACCTTCTATATGCCCCCTTTCAGGGATTGGCTGAAGCTTGATAAATATTTATCACTGGATAGCTGACCCTCCCTGCCCTATATTCTGGAAGCAGGTAGGAGAAACCAAAAAGAAAGAAAGGACTCGCTGCTCCAGGTGAGTTGAATGTGCCTGATGCAACCTAAACCGAGTTCTAGCCCCAACCCGCCTACACATCAGGTGGTTCCAAATGCCGTTTATTTATGACCCCACGAGACACCAACACTCAATCTCGTAGACACGTTTCACACAATACAAATGTGCTTAATCATTATAATGATTAACCACTTCAGCCCCGGAAGAATTTGCCCCCTTAATGACCAGGCCATTTTTTGCGATACAGCACTGCGTCGCTTTAACTGACAATTGCACAGTCGTGCGATGCTGTACCAAAACAAAATTTACATTTTTTTCCCCCACAAATAGAGCTTTCTTTTGGTGGTATTTGATCACCTCTTTATTTTTTTTTGCGCTATAAACAAAGAGCGACAATTTTTACTTTTTGCTATAATACATATCCCCAAAAAAAATATAAAAAAAATGATTTATTCATCAGTTTAGGCTGATACATATTCTTCTACATATTTTTGGGGGAAAAAATCGCAATAGGTGTATATTGATTGGTGTATATTGATTGGTTTGCGCAAAACTTATCACGTCTACAAACTATGGGATAGACTTTTTTGCGGGACTACGACATTGCGGCAGACAAATCTGACCCCAAATTACACTTTTTGGGGACCAGTGACATTATTACATTGATCAGTGCTAAAATACAGTGATCAATGTAAAAATGACACTGGCGGGGAAGGGGTTAACAGTAGGGGGCGATCAAGGGGTTAAATGTGTTCCCTGGGTGTGTTCTAATTGTAGGGGGGATGGGCTGGCAGGGACACGATAGAAATCACTGTTGCCGATGACCGGGAACAGTATATCTCTGTCGTGTCTCCTGTCAGAACGGGGATTGTTTACACTGGCAGATCCCCATTCTGCCTCTGTACTAGGCGATCGCGGGGTGCCAGCGGATATCGAGCCCGACCTGTGGGCATGCTCCGCAGCATACAGCTACGGCGATTTACGCAGGAGAGCTGACCTGCCGCCGTATAACGTATAATGTGGTTAAGCCATTTCTTCTTTACCAGGAGAAATCAAATACCCAGTTAGGAAGTCCTGACCAGACAGAAACAATAGAAATGCTCGTCTGACTACAGTGAGGCCAAAAACTAAATTTAGCCTAACAACCTACTAGAGGAGGGCCTAATGACACCTATAGAAGGGTACTACATATTCCTTTTAAAGAAAACCCTTCCACATATTTATTAAAACTTAAAGAATTATAATATTAAAAAAATATTATTATTATTGTTATTATACAGAATTTATATAGCACCAACAGTTTTGCACAGCTCTTTACAGAATGAATGTACATAGTCATTATGTTCTGGGCTATGTGCAAACAAGTTGTCTTTCAAAGATCATCCTCTTCTTAACTTCTAAACTGCTGCAAAGTTGCAGTGTACAGTCTGAGTGATCATAGGGGGAGGGAAGACTGAAGAAACATTTCCTTCTACCTGTAGCAATTTTATTACCACATTGTGACAGAATGCACCGCCTAGGCAAAACCACTTTTCTGGAACTCTTTTTTGGATGACTGCTTTTAATATATATATAGATGTAGCAATATGGACTACAAACATAAAACACCGTATCTCCTAGCATTTCAAGGAATTGCCTATCCCTCTAGTGATCAATGTATCCAGTGACATCATATCTGTGTGCCAAATAAAAGGATTTCTGGACAAATAGTTCCCCCATCAGATAATTGCTTTGCACGATTGTGTGCCAGGACTACATATGCCAGGAATCTTTGCTGTCATCTGAATAATGCTGGGAGTAGCTATAAAAGCAGCAGAACCCCGCACGGAAACTCTCTTCCTCCTGGGGCTGACGCAAGACGGACCTCTCTGTGCAACAGGGAGAGAGAGATCACGACCTACCACGCAGAGTCTTACTACCAACCTGTGGCCTGAGGGGCCTAACTCTGTTATTCGCTGTCGGACATCCTTTCCGGTACCACTCTAGTCGTCTACCTGTTGGTGTGTGGCGGGCTGCACGTCGGGACATTGAGATGGCGGATCCGCAATATGAGTATCGCTACACGAGTTCCTGTTCGGAGGATATCCATTCTTTGCCACGTTACATTGAGACATTTTGCACAGACATCTTTACTCCAAGATTCCTTTACTGCATCCTTTGAACACTGTGCTCAGACACCTTTAGCTTTGTTCACTACAAGGAATCTACTGTTTCCTCCACATCCAAACGGATTACAGTTAACAAGCTCTGACTAGCCGGTGAAGAACATCAGATCTGCAACGTGAACTTTATTGCCATTACTTATATAAAGGCCCCTATATTACTCTTCTCTAGACCCACTCTCCCCTTCTAGGATAGTACGTAGGCTGGCCAGGTTCCATCTCTATTAGTGTGGCAGTATAAGTAGTTAACTGAAACATTCGTCTAGAGGGTAACATTACACCTAAAGGAAGTGTACATATATGTATATAATACTGTCATTGTTAAATATTGTCTTGTGTCTTTCGGAGGAATTCTTTTGCTGAGTTGGCGCTGTTTCCTAGAACTCAGCAGATTTATTACCTCCTCTTGTGACAATTTCCCTTTTATTGGTTCAAGTAAAATATTCATAGAACCTAAATACATTGAGTTGTTTGATTATTGTCACACAGTGATACCAGTATGTCTGAACCCAGAGTGTCAGGTGGGTTTAAAAGTTCCCCAGGTCATGGCCATGCAGATGAGCAGATAATTCTAAGCAGTCCTCTAGGGGGCTGTGCTACATTTGGGGGCTCGTCCGGGATGCTATCTGCAGCTGGCCTTAGCCAACCTTGATCGGAGCCACAGTCTGCGTGGGAAGTTGCCTCTATGGCCGTGGTTGCTTGGTGTAGAAGCCATGGGGCCCCAACCGACAGAAGCACCTTTCTGGATTTCTCTGGAAATTAGCACACTGAGAGGGAGATCAGAAGGTGGCTGAAAAATCTGGCACCAGGACACCGGGCCTACCTGGTGGAGACAGAAGCCTCAAAGGAGTTGGATCATGTCAGGGCATTAAAAGAATGGCAGAAAGAGGTGCCAGTGTGCTTTCAGGTGGAAGAGGTCTGTCTGATGGAAGAAGTGACTGCAAGGGTGTTCCCACTCAAACTCGAAAGAGAATAGGCCGAGAAGCCACCCTCGACAAAAGCTCACGAGAAAAGTCCTGTACTTGTGGGGGCCGACCCACAAGGGGCCAGTGCCCCTCCTCTCTCTTTCTACACAGATATGAGTCTCTTGGTCTAGTCTGGTGAAGAATGGGTCTGGGAATGCTAATTAGAATTACCGAAGACTTCGATTTTTCTCAGGACAATTACCGATGCCTATGGGAGAAGACGAGTTTGAAACATGGATGAGCCAAGCTTTACAGGCTATGGAAGAGTGGAGTGTTTCAGAGGCTGTGAAACAACAACGGCTTAGTGAGAGCCTTCGAGGCCCAGCGGTTGATGTCATCCGTAACCTGAGGATGGGCAAGAGGACTTGTGTTGCCATGGATTACATCGATGCCTTGTGTGCTGTTTTTTGAGTCGAAACTACTGCTGATTTGATGTACAAATTCAACCACACCCACCAGCAGAGGGGGGAGAGTGTGTTCGAATACATCTCCCAAGTAGGGATGGGTGAACGGTTCGGACCGAGCATAAGTTCGGGCTGAACTTTCGCTGTTCGGACGTTCAACGAACAGCCGAACAAACGAGTCATTCAACCGTTTGTTCACCCCCGAACAGACCACAATGCATTGCGGAGCTGAGCATTGTCACACAGTGATACCAGGATACCAGGATCTCTGAACCCAAAGTGTCAGCTGGGTTGGAAATTTCACCAGGTCATGGCCATGCAGATGAGCAGGTAACTCTAAGCAGTCCTCTAGGGGGCTGTGCTACATATATTTATATACTGTACTGTATATCCCCTGTAAAGGCTCCTACTGTTGTCAGCCATGACACCACATGAGTCGCAGGGTTCTGCTAGAGGTAGTAAACTAACACTCATGTGAACACCGCCCCTGTACTACAGTTGTCTGATGTTGCCATCTTGTGATGTAAAATGAGGAGCGGGTGGAGAACTTCTTTTCTGTATTATACAATATTACTTAAACTCAGCTCTTCCTTGCCTCAGGCCTGGACACCAGTAGCTTCACCTGTGGAGTCACTAGATTTGAACAAATACTCCTTGCAAGAACAAATACAATACTTGCAAATATGTGTAGCGATACCCTCACTTAAGAGGGCCGCAAGTTGGATTTGGGTCCCTGAGTACAGCTCCACCAACCCCCCGGCAATCTGCTCTACCCGCTCTGGCACAGTTAATACACATATAAATATGCACACATGAAATCACTTATGCTCTAAAGCCCCATACACACGGTCGGACTTTTTCATGGATTCTGTCCGATCGGACCATGTTGTCGAAAAATCCGACCGTGTGTATGCACCATCGGACAGTGTACGTCGAATTGTCCGACGGACAAAGTCTTATCTCCTGCTGGATAGATTTGCCTACAACCCGGTCCGATCACACAAAATTCGATCGTGTGTACGGTTGTCCGACCGGACAAAGTGCTACGCATGCTCAGATCACATTACAAGACCAAAGCTATTGGCTACTAGCCTCTACGTAGTCCCGTCGTAGGCAACAAACGTCACCACGTTCAGAATGATCGGATTTTTCGACAACTTTGTCTGACCGTGTGTACGCAAAACCAACATCGGACAAAGTACGACGGACATGATCCGACGGACCTGGTCCGCGGATTGTCCGAGCGTGTGTATGGGGCTTTAGTGTAATGGACTCAAACTCACAGACAAACTGCTAACTGGAATAACTGTCTTTACTTCTTGTAATGTGGAAAGGGTAGTAACATGCATCAAATAGTTTACTTACAACACACAAGCAGGTCCCTGCAGTATGTAATACAAATATATATATATATATGACTGAACCGCAATGAGGGGGGGGGACGGAGCGCCACGTGTAGCGACCGCTTGCTAGGCACCTCTGAGGTGCAACAATCTAATTGTGACTACCTAACAGACCAGGCCTGATCCTTAACAATGGAGCTCAGTCCTTGAGTGAACACAATATTCTTCACCGGCACAAGATCTGTAGAGGTGGTGCACATATAAGATTAAGCAATGTATTTGTATTCCACAAGAAAGAAACAATCTTCTGCACTCTGAGGTAAATAGCCTTGGCAGTCTGATAGGCATAAAGTGTAAAGCAACAGCATAGGATGAGCTTTCGCTCGCTCACCACTCCGGATACCGTCCTAGGTTCTGGGACCTCCACTGGCTGTGTCCGGCCTCGTTCGTCACAACCCCTGCGTTCCGGTCTCCGTTCCGACCGATGGCGGCCAGGCGAAAGTCTCCGCGCCACTCGGGCTGGCAGTAAGGTACGAGGTTCTCCCTCAGTCTGCTGCAAGGCCCAGGCTTCAGGCCTTCAGCAGTGACGGTCCGCACAGGTGTCTCCTCTCTCTCTCGTTCCCGCGTCAGAAGAGGAAGAGGCGGGCCTTCCCCCCTCCTTACATCACCTCTCCCATCAGCCTCTGGGGTGAAAACATCCGACCTCCCGGGAGCCAGGGGGATTGTGGGAATGGTAGTCTTATCCTCTGCTTCTGCTGACTGAAGCCGCCTCCTCTCTAAAAGTGGTACACCCCCGCTACATATGTCTGTACTCATGTTCACAAATATAGTAGGGGCTGGTGCTATTATTTATATACAGTATATATATACAGTATATATTGCTTAAAGTAAAAATGTCAGTCAGGGAAAAAGTCCTCTGTAAGCTTACAAAAGGTCAGGTTGTATGCGCTTGCTGTATCTTTTTTTTTATTGGGAACAGCAGCATAACCTGAGATAAAGGGTCCACACAGATGAGTACTTATTTTTAAAGGTTGCCTTACGCTGTTTGAGTTTTATCTGGTTCCTGATAAAATGGCTGAAATGTGCTTAGTGGTTGGCCATGTCATCCACCTCCCGCCCAACATCATTTGGAGCCAGCAGAAAAATGGCAGCCAAACAGTGGAAGCATCCAGTCAAATATGTGAGTATTCTGGTAGCCACGGTCAGAATACATTAGCCCAGCAAGGGGATTCATCCATCTGTGCTGTATAGCATGGATGTAGCAATCTGTTAGATTCTAATAGTGTAAGGCCAGCATAGAAAGAGGGTTTTGATTAAGAGGTGCCTCCAGCAGAGAGGTCTTGACCATGAAATTCTGCCTGTGGGACATCCCTGGGTTTGACCCACTAGTAACAACTCAGATGTACTTGTTGAAGACTGTGTGCAGAGGTAATACTAATACAGTGGAGGCTGGTGGCCTGGAAGATGGAAGACAGAGATGAAGTTTGATCTAAGCCAAGGTCAGTGTTGTCAGAATCAGTGCCAAAATGTCAGCCAGAAGCAAGGTCTGATTCAGACTGTTGTCAGCAACAAGAAGTCAGCAGGGAAGAAAGGGTGCCAAATTGATTTGGAGCCAATAGATAAAGAAGTATGAACTCAGGTCAAAGTCAAGGGAGTGAGATCAGGTCAGGAACCCTCATGAGGGATAAGGACACGCAAAGCCAATCTGCCAACCACAGGGCTCTTGCAAGTGCTTGCTAAAATGGGACTTTTGATGCAATGGGTGTCTGGATGTGTATACACCTTAGTATGGGTACCCTGGTCCCTACACAGCCATCAAGCAATGACATTTCATATTTCATATTTTTTACTGTATATTATAGTTTAATCATAAGTAAGGACGGATAAGATCATTTACATTTATCTGATGAAAAAAAATATTACCAGTACTTTTTAGGCTCCCTAGGTACAGGGTGTCCCTCTAGATGTTTTAGAGCACCCAGGAGGGACAGATGCAGCGTCCAGGCTGAACCCTGTAGCGAGTGGTACTTGCCTTTAGAGCCCTGTGCATTTAGGGATGCAGAAGACCTGACTTTGACAGGCTGCCTGCAATGGTGCTGGGCACTGCATCTGTCCCCCCCTCCCCCCGAGTGCATTAAATGGGTCTCTCCTCCTATCTCCTTTACTGCAGATAATAAATCTGGGTTATCTGTCACGTACCTCCCTGTACTCCTGTTATTGTACAGACAAGAAAGAACAGTGGAACCCATTTCCAACCAGTGTGCCAGATGACCTGCTGAGCCACTAAACCCTAGGTTCACACCTATGCTTTTTTAGTGCAGAGACGCACTACAGTCCATTTAACATGGTTTCCTATGGTGCAAGTTCACATCTATGCGTTTTGCGGCCGGTGCGTTTCTGGAAAGGGTCGGGGACTTTTTTCTGTGTTTTGCGGGTAATAGACTTCAATGGAATCACACCACAAATGCAAGTGTTGTGTTTGTGATGCAATTTTTGATGCGTTTTGTGTTTTTCATTTTAACACTGAATGTAGTTGGATGCTAAGCAGGAGGCCGGGAAGCCGGCCGCCGTGTCCTTAACAACAGCGTGGGGTTTTACCCCAGGTCCATACCAGGCACTTCCATGCAGTCCGCCCCCCCCCCCACCCAAAGCACCTTCCCCCCATGTTGATGGGGACAAGAACCTCTTTCCAACAACCCTGGCCGTTGGTTGTCGGGGTCTGCAGGTGGGGGGCTTATTGGAATCCGGAAGCCCCCCTTTAAGAAGGGGTCCCCAGATCCCGCCCCCTCCATGCGAATGGGTATTGGGTAAAGAAGCAGTGAAATGTAAAAAAAACAAGAGCCGGTTTTTGTCCATTATATAAAAAAATAGCTCTGAGCCATCTTCTCCCACCGCTGTTTTTCCTGGTGCCGTCTTCTCCCACCGCCGTCCTCTCTGGCTGCCTTCTTTCCTGGTGCCTTCTTCTTTTGCCGCCTTCTTCTCCCGCCGCTGTCTCTCCAGCTGCTGTCTCTCTCTTCCCGGGTTCTGTCTTCTTGTGCTTTCTTCTCCCGCTGCTGTCTTCTTCCTCACCACTGGTTACCAGCTATAAAAAAAGACGTTTATCTTCTGTGGACAGCAGCGGGTGGCGGGAGAAGACGGAACCAGGAGAGATGGCGGGGGGAGAAGACGGCACCGGGAGAGATGGCGGCGGGAGAAGACAGCACCGGGAGAGACATCGGCGAGAGAAGACAGCTTAGAGCTATTTTTTTAATAAAGGGCTTGTCAAAAACCAGCTCTTGTTTTTTTTTCACTGCTTTTTGAGATGAATGGGTAGGGGTATGATGTACCCGATATCCATCCACATAGGGGCACGGGATCTGGGGTCCCCCTTCTTAAAGAGGGGCTTTCAGATTCCGATAAGCCTTCCTTCCGCAGACCCTGACAACCACCAGCCAGGGTTGTCGGGAAGAGGCCCTTGTCCCCATCAACATGGCAGAGCTCCCCAAAGCACCTACCCCCCCATCTTGAGGGCATGCGAGGGCATGCGAGGGCTCGCTCATCCCTTCCCTTTCCTAATCCCATCACCTCCCTTACCCATTCCCCTCAAAAAGCAGTGAAATATAAAAAAAACAAGAGCCGTTTTTTGACAAGCACTTTTTATAAAAAAAACTGCTCTGAGCCGTCTTCTCCCGCCAGCGTCTCTCCCGCTGCTGTCTTCATCCCGCCGCTATTACAGGCTACCCGCCTACCTCTTATCATGGTGTACCCCATCATGGTTTTCAGTCTTTTTCCCCTTTTGTACCCTGGACCTCTGTCATGTCTGTAGTTTGCATTGGCTTCATAGGATGTTCATCCTAATTATCAGTTATTAATTATATTCATTTCTTGGTATATATAATTTGTATCTTTTTTAAACAAATTTTATTGATTCTATATTGTTAATAAACCCCCCTTTATATTTATAACCAAGTTTGCTGCTTTCCCCTTCTCCCCCTTCTTGTTCCATGACAGGCACTGGTGCGGTTTGCTCCACCTGTGTCCTTCCGCGGCAGCCTGGTGAGCTCCCTGGTGGAGGAGTTGGTCCTACAATTGGGGCGACCTCCTCCTCTTGCACTGTCCATGGCAGGGACTTCGTCCCTTCGGCCTTAGGGCCAATGCGCATGCATGCGTGCGGTAATTTTGCATGTGCGCTGTGCGGGAGCCCTGACCCTGCAACGTCACGTATCGGTGTCCGCCGGCGTCATTCCAGCGTCGCATGGTTGGGAGCTACAAATAACAGGCAATAGCCTGTATTTTGACGTTCTGGACCTAGAAACCCGGGATTGTGTGTTCCAGTTAGCCCCTAGTAAGTGATCTAAAAATATAGCTTTCTTACCTCCCTGATGCAGTACCCCTTACTTGTAGGTACTAGCACTAGGTGTTTATGCCTAGGTGTTGGAACGGTCCTACCACCCATGGCTCCATCTTAAAAGGAAGAAAAGAGTGATGAGATTGATTTTATCACCTCTATTCCCCTCCAATACCACTCCCCTAGGCAAATAGGGTACGGAGAGCACACTTTGTTTTTTTTGTCCTGGGCACTAGAGGATCTTTTCTTAGCAATGTGTATTTATATATATTTTTTAAGTGCTGGGGGGACCTGGAGCTCTGCTTTTAGAACTACTCTGCCAATTTAATTAGTTGCAACACAAAATATTCATGTTTGACTGAAGGATAATAGCACATTCCCAAAAAACACTGCAAAAGGAAAATATTTTTTAATGGGAATCCCATTGTAGCTGAACATTTTGAACATTTTAGGTCGCTGAATCGTTTTTTTCTCTTGAGTCTGTGCCTCATATTACTTCCTCATTACTCTCCAGATATCCAGCCAATTGCCTCCATATATAACTCCCATAACGTCTCCACCATGCATAGTTCTGTAGTATGATTCACGCAAAATATTTAAACTCGGTCATAAATACACCCAGAACACACACAGAATCCCCTCGTTGGGCTTTATTGGTTTATAAGGTGTTTCATGTATTGCGACATAGGCCTCCACCTGGCTGCACCAAACGGACCATATTTCCTTCTCGTCGTCTTCCCAGTCTACTTAAACTAATTCTTGATTTCACAGCCTATTTATGATGGAAAATAAACTCTGATCCAAATCTTTGTTCTCTGTGTGGAGGTGTAAAGGGCTCATGGTCTGTTCATTCTATGGCACACTGATGTTTCTGATTAGGTATATAGGGGCTGTGCAGACTCACCTAACAATTGGTGCTAAAAACCCTTCAGAATTGTCTTAATCTGACTCATTCTGCATTCCCTGCTGTTGAGTGTAAAAAAGTAGTACACTCAAGGAGTACAATTTGCCTCTACTGCTACGAGTACAAACATTTTATAAAAGAATAACATGCTTGTGGAAATGAGGTTCCCACACATGTTTTATAAGATTAATCAGTAACCTAGTAATTTAAAGCCCAGCTCTACTGTTCCCTCGACCCTCCATCATCATCTCTACCTGTAGAATAAACATAGAAAAGGCACTTTGTGCAAAATGTGTTCCCCTTCTGTTGATGTCTATTTACTTATGCATATCAGTTATACAAAAAAATCCACTTAGACAAAAACATTCACAGTTTTATTGTTTTGGATTTTCATTGTGCATGTTGGTACCAGGCAAGGTCTAAGACCTGACGTTTCTCATGCTTTTGAGTATGTAGTCATCCTCTTGTAACAGCAAATATTTAGCTGTTTATGAGCTTAATCTGGTAGTCCACTATTGTGTAAATAGTTTAGTAGATGGGTCAGCCCCAAAATGATTTAATACCTCGGTACAATGTGCAGTAAAGGAATTAATCCTGGAGGAAAGAACATCACTTTTTATTTAATCGGGCCAAATACATATTCAGTATAAATTATCGCAACTTTTGCTCAGTACGCTTTTTCTTCTTCTATTGCCAAAATGTAATCTCCCACATGTCAATATATCACACGGTCAATGGTTTTACCCTCATATCTCTAGGTTTTTGGACCAAGTTATTGGTTGTGCAAAATCCCAGAATTTCATTATCATTGACCCCTAAACCAGCTGTTTGAGTCAAAAGCACCACTTTTGCCCAGGTTTTCTCACACTAACCTATTAGCTGTTAACTGACAGAAGGTTTTCAGCAGAAGGATATATTCCACACCTCCCAAATCCCTCACTTCTCCTGATGAACTGTTGCAGATTGAAGTAAAATGATACAATAAATACTATTGTACCTATATATTAATTTAGTCTATCCCTATAAATAGCTAGTCTAGAAAAACTCTGAGCACATGTTACTGTTGATTAGGAATGAGCCCAATGTTTGACTCGAACATGAGTTCGAGTCGAACACCGGATTTTCGCCTGTTCGCCTAATAGCGAACAATTTGGGATGTTCGAAAGCCGCGGAACACCCTTTAAAAGTCTATGGGAGAAATCAAAAGTGCTAATTTTAAAGGCTTATATGCATAGTATTGTCATAAAAAGTGTTTGGGGACCTGAGTCTTGCCCCAGGGGACATGTATCAATGCAAAAAATGTTTTTAAAAACTGAAGTTTTTTCGGGAGCAGTGATTTTAATAATGCTTAAAGTGAAACAATAAAAAGTGAAATATTTCTTAAAATTTTGTACCTGGGGAGTGTCTATAGTATGCCTGTAAAGTGGCACATGTTTCCCGTGTTTACAACAGTCCCTGCACAAAATTACATTTCTAAAGGAAAAAAAGTCATTTAAAAGTGCTCGCGGCTATAATGAATTGTCGATCCCGGCAATACAAATAAAAGTCCCCACAGTCCATTACCAGGTCCTTTGGGTCTGGTATGAATATTAAGGGGAACCCCGAACCAAAATAAAAAAAGCAATTGCGTGGGGGTCCCCCAAATTCCGTACCAGGCCCTTCAGGTCTGGTATGGATTTTAAGGGGAACCCCGTGGCAAAATAAAAAAAATGGCGTGGGTTCCCCCCAAAAATCCATGCCAGATCCTTTTACAAGCATGGCAGGCTGCAGGAAAAGAGGGGGGGACGAGAGAGCGCCCTCCCTCCTGAACCGTAGGCCACATGCCCTCAACATGGGGAGGGTGCTTGGGGGTAGCCCCCCAAAGCACCTTGTCTCCATGTTGATGGGGACAAGAGCCTCATCCCCACAACCCTTGCCAGGTGGTTGTGGGGGTCTGCGGGCAGGGGACTTATCGGAATCTGGAAGCCCCCTTTAACAAGGGGACCCCCAGATCCCGGCCTCCCCCGTGTGAAATGGTAACGGGGTACAAATGTACCCCTACCATTTCACAAAAAAAGTGTGAAAATGGCATGACACAGCTTGGGACAAGTCCTTTATTAAAAAATAAAAAATTAAAATGTCCCACGAAGTCTTCTTCTTCTCTTGCTCCGCCGATGGACCGAAAAAGAAAAAAAAACCTGCACCCGCCACCGATTTGCCTCAATGGGAGGCACCGGCCATAATGACCATCCTCTTAGGTGACAGTTCTTTTATAACTGTAGGCGGGGCCACACGGTGACGTCCCCGGTGACCTCGCCCCCCTCTGACGCATGGGGACATCCCTATGGCTTCCCCATATAAGCCTTTAAAATTATCACTTTTGATTATTCATGTTCGTGTCCCATAGACTTTAACGGTGTTCGCGTGTCCAAACAAATTTTTTGCCTGTTCACGTGTTCTGCTGCAAACCGAACCGGGGGGTGTTTGGCTCATACCTACTGTTGATATTACAATAATACAAGGTTAGCTATGAAACTAAACACACGGTTTATAAGTAATAAAGTCTTAGTTATTTCCCAAGGAAATAAGAAACGCTAACATGAAAGATATTATAATATTACAAACATATACCAACAATACACATCATATCAGAATATATAATACAAGAATATCAAGGATATTTATCACAAGGCTCTCTGTGAGGCTTTGTATCATCGGCTAGGCTCAGATGTTAAAGAGAGATAGCCATGTGGCTTAGGCAGCCACCCAGCTTGAACCACCAGCGAAAAAGGGGAAGAGAGAGCTCTTGGACTCGTTCAGTCCTTTTTACTCACATTCACACCCACTCGTAGCCACCCCCACTTGCCTGCTATCCAATGAGGTATTGCCAAGCAGTAGTCCTAATATATCTGCCCATTCTCCAGGAAGCCTGCTGTATTGTCCACTAGGGGGCAGCGTTTGTCCATGAATCACCACTGTTCGACCTGGGTCAAATCTTAGCATAACCCATCAGTCATCTTCGCAGCAGTGGCTCTCTTTGAAGCTTTGTTTGCAGACGTGCTAATCAAGCACAATCTTTATCACACCAGGTGTGCTTGAGCCAAGCCATTGTTATTCTGATATGCTACAAAGCTTTGATGTGTAACTGGTTACTTTCCAATATGGGGCCATCTGTCTGTATCAGCCAGGGGATGAAATACCATAAATATGATATTAAATCATGTTGAATTTCAACATAGATCTTCCATATGGAAAACATGACCTACTAAGTTGGCCAGAACCAGCGCTTGAGGGAGTCTATTACACATTTTCACAGCTCTTACTGTGAATAAGCCTTTCCCTATTTGGAGATTAAATCTATTTTCCTCCAGACATAAAGAGTGCCCCCTTGTCCTCTGTGATGACCTTAAAGTGAACAACTCTACACCAATTTCACTATATGGACCCCTTATGTATTTATAAATGTTGATCATATCCCCCCATTAATCTTTACTTCTCAAGAGAGAATAAACTCAGTACAGCTAACCTTTCCTCATAGCTGGGCTCTTCCGTGCCTCTTATCAGTTTGGTTGCCTTTCTCTGCACTTTCTCCAGTTTCCAGTATCCTTTTTAGAACTGTTGCCCAAAATTGAACTGCATATTCCAGATGAGGTCTTACTAATGATTTGTACAGGGGTAAAATGATGTCTCTCTCTGTAGTTCATACTTCTATTAATTCAAGAAAGGATTTTGCTCACTTTGGAAATCGGAGCTTGGCATTGCATTCTATTATTAAGCTTATGATCTACCAGAACACCCAGATCCTTCACCATGGATTCCCCCAGTTATACTACCCCTAGTATGTATGATGCATGCATATTTTTAGCCCCAAGTGCATAACTTTACATTTATCGACATTAAACCTCATTTGCCAAACAGTTGCCCAATTAAACAGTGCATTGAGGTTGGCTTGTAAATTGGAGACATCCTGCAAGGATTTGATCAAGAGTCGCAGAATGAATGAATGAATGACTTGTATAGCGCTACCTATGCAAACTGAATAGCCTCAGGGCGCTTTTTGCCACTGGTGTCCATCTGTGGTATAATGCGGTCCTTGCCCTGTGGGGTCCCGACACGCTTACAAACACATACACATATTTGGCCAATTTTTATCAACGGGATCTAATTAACCTACCAGCATGTCTTTGGAGTGTGGGAGGAAACCAGAGTACCCGGAGGAAAGCCACACAGGCACAGGGAGAACATGCAAACTCCAGGCAGAAGGTGTCGTGGTTGGGATTTGAACCAGCGACCCTATTGCTGCTAGGTGAAAGTGCTAACCACTAAACCACTGTGCTGCCCTGTATGTATGAGTGGGTTGCATGGAAATAGCTGGGGGTTCCCAAACATCAAGGAGAAAGTAGCTGGACTATCCTGTGGCAAAATAATTTAACTTTTTAGCACTTGAAGTAATTTAACTTGAGCCAGCATATCCTGGCCAGAGGCAAAGCATACAATCCTTTCAGTCACCAAAGTGCACCCCCAAGATGGGCAAGTTAGTTCAGCTTCTGGACCCCTGATTTTAATATTTAGGTTGTATGTTTTATGTATCTCAGTTTGTCAGCTTATGTAAGGATGCATACTATTTTACTGTGTTAGTACATATTTTATGTTTTAGCAATGGTTAACATGTTCTACTATGTTATTAGTAATGTTGATTGTGAATGATACCCATCTATACTATTGTTTTTATCATGGGTGTGCCTAGCTATGCCCTGAGAAAGATTCATACCCAATTATTAGTTGTACTAAGAAGGAGGGGGAGGAAATGTAAGGCCTGTTAGGAAGTAGGCAGGTTTAGCCTTGAGTAAGGGTAGGTGTAGTTTGTTTGGAGTGGGAAGTAGGAGCAGATTAGTAAGGCCCCTTTCACATGGACGGACCGTCTATCCATTTTTCATCCATCCGTCAACGGGTGACAATGCATTCCTATGGGCAAACGGATGACCATCAGTTACCATCCGTTAACCTCCGCTTCCGTTTTTCCAGTTTTTTTGGCTACGTCCAGATCCGTCAAAACGGATATTAACTGACAATGTCCGTCAACGTCCGATCAGTTAAGATCCGTTTTGAAGAGATAATTCAAAGTTCATACTTTGACAAATAAAAAAACAAAGTGAAATTTTTTTTATTTTAAAAGGGTTATGCAGAATAATAAAACTAAAACTGTTTTGAACATATCATGTGATTTTGTGTCTTTTTATGCTATCAAAACACAATGAAATAACCATTATTTATATATATTGGTACTGCCATGGAACTTCTCCTGATGGAGATAGAAAGTAGTCAGCAAATTGTTCACGCATGGCAATGTAGGATGGGAGGAGCAATGCTTTCTGGGTAATTTCCTTAAAGGCACAGAAACTGCTGTAAATGGATGAAAACGGATACAAAAACGGATGAAAAAAAACGGATGTAAACATGTACATTAACGGATGAAAACGGATATTAACGGAATGGAAGACGGATGAAAACGGAGATTAACGGAACAGAAGACGGATGAAGCAACGGATAAGAACTGATACGTTTTTAACGTGGCTAAACTGATAGTCCCGTGTGAAAGGGGCCTAAGTCTGAAAGGAAGTTGTAAGGAGAGCTATTAGAAGGGAGGAGTTTGGAGTCTGGGCCTAGCTTGCGACCATGTGAAACCTCTCCCTGTGGCTTCCTCTTTGG
This sequence comes from Lithobates sylvaticus, assembly GCA_028564925.1. NCBI lineage: Eukaryota > Metazoa > Chordata > Amphibia > Anura > Ranidae > Lithobates > Lithobates sylvaticus. The sequence goes on from CM053028.1 coordinate 65,990,528, forward strand.
ACATAGCTGGAACCTGTTCTCCCGAGTGGAGCTCACCAGGATAGCTGGATATAAGCTAGAGGAAGAAAACTCAAAGCAATACCCCATAATGGGTGATGTATCTGGACTGAGCAGCCACAAAAGATGTAAATTGGAACAAGTTAATGTTAAACATTGAATTGCTCTGAACATTGGACTGTTAAGTGTGACTTTTTATTAAATGCAACTTTCTAATAAGCTACCAGTTGGAATCACACTGAGTCTCTTCTTATTCCCATGGAAATGGACGGTAAGCCTACACCTGAGGATCAGAGACATGAGACCAGTTCTGGTCAGGCAGCAGGTGGTAATTTAGTTTAAAATAGAGCTTTCTTTTGGTGGTATTTGATCACCCCTGCGGTTTTTATTTTTTGCGCTATAAACAAAAAAAGAGCGACAATTTTGAAAAAACACATTATTTATTACTTTTTGCTATAATAAATATCCCCGCAAAAGTTATAGCGTTTACAAAATAGGGGATAGTTTATGGCATTTTTATTAATAATTTTTTTTTTTTTTTAAATGGCGGCAATCAGCGATTTTTATCATGACTGCGACAGTATGGCGGACATGTCGGACATTTTTGACACATTTTTGGGACCATTGTCATTTATACAGCAATCAGTGCTATACAAGTGCACTGATTCCTGTGTAAATGACACTGGCAGTGAAGGGGTTAACCACTAGGTGGCAGTATAGGGGCTAAGTGTGTCCTAGGGGCGTGTTTCTAACTGTGGGGGCGTGGCTGTGTGTGACATGTCACTGATCTCTGCTCCGATCACAGGGAGCAGAAATCAGTGACACTGTCACTAGGCAGAATGGGGAGATGCTTGTTTACATTAGTATCTCCCCGTTTTTCCTCCCCGTGAGGCGATAGCGGGTATCCCCTTGCTCTTAGAGGGCAACGTACAGGTACGTGATTCTGCCTGTACGAGCCCTTCTGCCAATGTATATCGGCGTGAGGTGGTCGGCAAGCGGTTAACTAACAATTGTGTCATCGTGCGACGCTGTACCCAAATAAAATTGATGTCCTTTTTTCCCACAAAAAGAGATTTCTTTTGGTGGTATCTGATCACCTCTGCAGTTTTTATTGTTTGCGCTATAAACAAACAAAGACCGACAATTTTTCTTTCTTTCTGCTATAAAACATATCCAATAAAAATAAAAAAAATCGAATTTTTTCATCAATTTAGGCCAATATATATTCTGCTACATGTTTTTGGTAAAAAAAAATCCCAATAAGTGAATATTGATTGGTTTGCGCAAAAGTTATAGCGTCTACAAACTATGGGATAGATTTATGGATTTTTTTTATATATATATTTTTTACTAGTAATGGCGGCGATCAGCAACTTATAGCAAGACTGCGACGTTGCAGCGGACACTTTTTGGGGACCAGTAACATTAATACAGTTATCAGTGCTAAAATATGCACTGTCACTGTACTAACGACACTGGCAGGGAAGGGCTTAATATCAGGGGCGATTAAAGGGTTAAATGTGTTCCCGGCGAGTGCTTGCTAACTGTGTGTGGGGGTGCTTGTACTGTGGGAAGGCAGAGATCTGTGTTCCTGCTTAGCAGAAACACAGGATCACTACCTCCCTTTCTCACAGAACGGCGATCTGCCTTGTTTACATAGGCAGACCGCCGTTCTGTCTCTCTCAGAAACTATTGGCGGGTCCCAGCGGACATCACATCCGCTAGACCTGGTGATTGGCTTCCACTGTGTCCAATCACAGCGGGAATGGCGCGCGCCCCAGAACTGCAGGATCATGTACAGGTACGTGATCCTGCCCAGAGGAGCTGCTTTGCCACTATATATATATATATATATATATATATATATATATATATATATATATATATATATATATACAGTGTATGGTCGGCAAGAGACACAAATATACTGAAAGCTGATTGGTTTCTATGCCGAGCTACACCAGATTTTGCACTCTCCAGTTTTAGTAAATCATCCGCAAAATAAAATTTTAGACAATTATGTGCTTCCAACCTTGGGGCAACAGTTTGAAAAAGACCCTTATATATTCCAGTATGACTGTGACCCTATGCACAAAAACAGCTCCATTTTTGGTGTGGAGGAATTTGCATGGCCCACACAAAGCTTTGACCTCAACTCTAATGAACAACTTTGGAATGGATGGGAGCTCTGACTGTGAGCCAGGGCTCATCCTGCACCAGTAATTAGCCTTTATAAATGTCCTTCTTGCTGCATGTGCCTTCCCAGGAAAGTATAGACTCTTATAGAAGACAACAAAAAATAAAGTAAATTCTTTTGGAATTAGATGTCGAGCAGGTTTATATAGGTGTGATGGTCCAATGTTCACAATGTTTAGCCATTCGAAGAGAGATTTAAAAACTGTTGCACACAGAATCTGGTGTAGCGCTGCATAGTAACCAATCAGCTTCCAGGTTTTATTATCAAAGCTTAATTGAGCAAGCTAAAGTTAGAAGATGACTGGCATAAAATATGGAGAGTAATGACAAATAGTTATATATGACATAAATGTTATGCCGCGTACACATGACCGGACTTTCCGGCAAACTAGGTCCAACGGGATTAGTCCGTCGGACAATCTAATCGTGTGTGGGCTAATCCGATAGTTTTTCGTTATAAAAATCAGACGGATCTAGAAATAGAACATGTTTCAAATCTATCCGACGGACTCAATTCCTATCGGGAAAACCGCGCTGGTCTGACGAACTAAATACGATACAAGGGAAGCTATTGGCTACTGGCTATTTAACTTCCTTTTTTAGTCCCGTTTACGTCATCACGTTCAAAATGAACAGACTTTCGAACGGACTTATGCCCAGTACACACGGTCGGAAATTCCGACGAAAAATGTCCGATAGGACCATGTTGTCAGAAAATCCGGCCGTGTGTGGGCCCCCTCGGACTTTTTCAGTCGGAATTTCGAAAAAAATTTGAGATCCTGCTCTCAAATTTTCCGACAACAAAGTCCGATCTGACTATTTCCGATCGTGTGTAGAGAATTCCGACGGACAAAGTGCCACGCATGCTCAGATCAAATTACGAGACCAAAGCTATTGGCTACTAGCCTCTACGTAGTTCCGTCGTGCGCAACGAACGTCACCACGTTCAGAATGACCGGATTTTCCGACAACTTTGTCCGACCGTGTGTATGCAACACCAGTGTCGGACAAAATCCGTCGGAAAAAATCCTACGGATTTTGTGGTCGGAATTTCTGACCGTGTGTACGGGGCATTAGTCTGTTCGTGTGAGACCAAGTCAGTTCATTCGTAAAGTCCGTTGGAACTCCGCCGAAAGTCAGTCGGGAAGACCGTCGTCCTAGTCTGCCGGAAAGTTTGGTCGTGTGTAAGCGGCATAACTTTGGCTCTTTATTCTTCATCTTTATACATTTGCCATTTGCTACTCTGTAGCAGACACAATGAGAGATCTTTTATTAGGATATATATATATGTGACCACTTTTAAATTTATCTAATTAGATTTTATAATAATCTAATATAAGACCTCCCAACTTCTTGTTCACTTCATAGAACAAGAGAAATGGGCCAAGCTGTTGGGGTCTTTTAAGGCTCAAAATCAAACTTGTTTCAGAGTTCCATGTGTTTTCTGTCTGCTGCGTTGGGATTGAGAAGCACTTTATAATGGCTTGGATATTTATCACACAAATTGTGCCAATCATTTTCTTACTTGAAATGCGTATAACCAGCCAAGCTACCTCACAGGACTCTTAAAATGCCCAGGAGACTTAATGGAATCACACATGTCAAGTTGTGCCAAAAATTAGATTCTTATATAAATCTGATTTTAAACATTATAGAAGGGGCTCTGGAGCAAATAACAATTTTTACTGTGGATGTATTATATTAAGTGCACATGGTCGAAAAGCAAATTTTTTATGATTTACTGCATGCCATTAATCTGGAAAAACAAACTGAGCCAAGAAGTGAATAAAACTTTAATACAAGGTACAAATGTGAATTAACTTGTTTCCCGATATGTTGTTTTTTTAAAGTGCCGTTTTATTGTCTTTACGCCCGTTAGCTCCTCAAATCTCGAGTTATGGGCACGATCCTGGCTTGTAAGATGCCGATGAGCACACCAGGCTATATCAGCAAGTCTTGATAAGTCTTTTTGCAGGATTAGAGTGAAAAAAAAAATGTTGCCAATGCCATATATTTGAAGAAGACGGTTTTAGGGCTCATTGAGCACAAAGTAGAGATCAAAGCCTGCAGACACACTGACTCCTAAGTAGGATAATCGTGTAAAACTTGTACCTTCTACCTATGCTTAAAAGTACTAGAATGTAGTGCTTAGTTGTTTCCTAAAATACATTAATATCATTAAACTTTTAAAGGTACACTCCAGTCAATATTTAAAGTGATTATAAACCCTAGAAGACATTATTGGAAGTGGCAGCAGAGAAGGCCAGACGATTAAATTCTTTTGTACCAGGAAGGTCCCGTTCCACCAATGTTGGTCCAGGCTCCATTCACGTCATCTACACTCTGACCATCTACATCGGCTTGGTGAGGTTGCGAGTCGTTCCACAGAGTTCATCTGCCTACCCTGGAACCTCGAGTCTGTTGGCTGTTTGGAGCTTCTCTATGCCCGTTTGACTCCCTGTTGCTGACAGGGAGTCCACCAGTTCCGGTAAGCGCACATCCATTTCCATCTGTCCCTAAATGTGTGTACCAGAGGATTCAGTCTAAGATCATTCTGGCTTGACGCCATCTTCATCTTATCACTTTGGGACATTTTGTTTATTTTCATTATTTTTTACACATTGCAGGATCGTGGAACTACCATACAGCGGGACCAGGGGGTGGAGGCAGTGCCGGGGATGCAAAGGGGGTCAAGTATAAAGTCACTTTACAGATTTTCTTCAGTTTTGGTTAAACTATTGAGGTTGTAAAACCAATGTTTGTTTGTTTTTTTGCTATCTGTGTCCTGCAAGGGGCATTCTCCTTCACTTCCTGTTCTAAAGATACCCCAGAAAGAGGAAGTCTCTACAAACTGATGGAAATTCCCTCTTATCTCTTATCTTACCACCTTATCTCTTTTTTTGGTGACACCTATTACATTTTTACTTTAAATCTTGATGATAGCAGCCACCAGGAGGAACGGAGAGGGTGGTACTCCCATACAGGGACACAGACACCGATACAGACTTGACAAGGGGCCCCCCTGACATCTTTGGCCAGTCTTCTTCTAGGTACCGATCTTTGGATGTTTTGATTGACCAGATCAAGATGATGATGGGTTCTTTCAATTAAGCAGATGCCAACATTTTTTAATTACGGTTACACTTTCCATTTGTTATCCAGGCATTGCTACAGTGGTCTACCCTAATCCTTCCTGTTGGTAATCTGGTCATCTAAAGCCCCATACACACGGTCGGACTTTTTCATCAATTTGGTCCGATCGGACAAGGTTGTTGAAAAATCAGACCGTGTGTATGCACCATCGGACAGTGTTCGTCGGTTTGTCCGTCGGACAAAGTCTTATCTCCTGCTGGAAAGATTTCCCGTCAACCCGGTCCGATCACACCAAATCCGAGCGTGTGTACGCTTGTCCGACGGACAAAGTGCTACGCATGCTCAGAAGAAATTCTGTGACGGAAGCGCTCGGTCAGGTAAAACTACCTTTCCTAATCGACACAGCACATTCGTCACGCTGCAATGTTAAAATGTCTTTAATGCAGCGCATTCTCTTTTTCTTTACAATGCAACAAGAATGACATCTTTTAGCTGCTCCTATTCACCCGCACTTCTCACAAACTTACTTCTTTATTACTTTGCACCATTTATACACTACATGTTTATTTTTACTCTGAACGGAAAAGAATCTTTGTTATTTTTTTACCATGATTTGTCTTTTTTTTTTTTTTTGGGGGAATACATATTTGAATGTTTTTTTTTTTTTTTTTTTTGGAGGGGGGTTGTGTGTCTCAAATTACCAAAAACACATTATTTACATTTGTATTTCTTGCTTACATTTACTAGGAGTTTGTTTGTTGTTGGTGCCCCTTGTTAATTCTACTTTAGGATTAGTGAAATGTACCTGCTTACTCAAAGAAAAACTGTCATTGTAGCAAAGTAAAACACAATAGTCAATGATTATTTCAAATCAAAAAAACCTTTATTTAGGTCACACCAACAAACCAAAGAGGAACGCAGCCATGGTGAAACTTGGGGAATTTGCAAAGCCTTGGCCCCCCACGGCAACCATCATTGTTCAAGCGTAGAAAATTGGGGGCCTGAGGAGTACGTATATTAAGGGGAGTGCAATCTGGTCGTGAAGTCCAAAGTATCCGGAACTGCAGCAGATGCCATCTAGGTCCCCAGGCTCTGGTACTACGAGAGGCTCCATCTTCTCTCAGACCAGACTGATTCCAGGTCGTCACTCTCAGGTCTTCCTTCCACGCTTCCTTCCACGCTGTGGCTGTCGTGCTGGTGGGGTGGCAGAAGGAGGAGGAGGAGGAGGAGGAGGTGGAGCATGGTAGCTATGGCAAACATGTGTGACTGGGGTCATCTCCCCAGCCCTACCCTTATTTAGGACATGGAGGATGAGCCCCTCACACATGTTGCGTTGCCTCACCTCCATACCCATCATTTTTGTGACAACCACCGAGCCAAAGGTCTCCTCGTCGGCGGGTGTGGCATGTAGGGAGTCTGAAGCCTCTCTTATCATCCGGAGCGCTGACTGTGCCGCATAACCCCCCCTTCTCGCCCTTTTGTACGGAGGGCGGAGGGGAGGGGTTTGGGTGTCAGTCAGGCTCCGAGGCCTAGCCCCCTCTTGGCTGCCACTACCCAGCTGGTGGCTGCCACTAACCCCTGCCTCCTCCTGACTGCCACCTTCCACAGCCACCTCCTGGCTGCCACCTTCCACAGCCACCTCCTGGCTGAGGTCTTCCTGTGTAGGAAAAAGGGACATAGTTTCAGTTATTTGTTCATCAAACACACACAATTCTCATCTAGTGACTGGTGCAAAATGTTTACAAATAGAAAACCATACAATTCTCAGCCCAGCAGTTTAGATTCTGGCCCCAAATGTCTCCCACACCACTGTCTGTTGATATGTCAAACACGTTAGGAACTAAGCAATTGGCGATCCTGAATTAAGTGAACATCATTCATTATTCCCCTAAATGGTAGCAAAACTACTATACCTGGAACAAGCTGGGCTCCTCCACCTCTTCCAGACTGGAAGGCCCAGGTTGCTCCTCGGAAGCCTCATCAGGGGTGGGCTGTGCGCAAGGAAGCGTGGAAGGAGGAGTTGAGGTTGGCTCCGTGACATCAGCCTGGTCCTTCAGAAAATGGAGACTCTGATAGTACCAGAGCTTGGGGACATAGACCTCATCTGCTGAAGTTGCAGTTTCCTCAGACTTCACGACCTTCTTCCTCTCCCTGATATACGCACTCCTCAGGCTGCCAATTTTCTTTCTAATATCATCAACAGTTGCCGTGGGGAACCTTGGCTTGACAAATTCCACAAGTTCCTCCAGGGCTGCGTGCCTCTTTGGTTTGTTGGTGTAATGTGGGTGTATACCCTGCCACAATATGGGAAAATCCCTGTATTTGGCAATGAAGAGGGGGAGAAAACTCATGTCGTTGAATCCCTTCATATCAATCTCTGCAAGACACAACAACACACAAAACCCTCAAAATTATGTCAGGCTAAACTCTCCTAATCTTCTCCATAAAGAAGCCTCAAGTTCAAATCAGTCTAGGCTAGTTATGTACCAACGTTAAATTGTACCTTCGTTTGTAGCGATCGTCTCGTGTGAGTTTTCTCTCCCCTCGTCTCCCAGATCGTGGCTACGACACAGGCGTGTGACGTTTTATATACACTGTGCATGCTTCAAACTCCGCCCGCCCCTGACGATCTTTCTCGTCTATTCCCCACCCCTTCTCTTTACGGCGTAGTGGGGAGAGCACATGGCGGGGACACAGCAGGTGCGCCACAAATATCCCACCAACGAGGAGGAGGACGAGGAAAGTCCGGAGGCAGAAACGTCCCGATCCCGGAACCTGAAATTCAAGGCCTCCAATATGTCATTTGGAGAAATGTTGGAGATGGTGGACATATTAAAGAGGAGCGACTATGATGGGAAGTATGGGCCTTACCTCAACCCCAATGTCCGCAAGGCCAAGATCATGTCTAAAGTTGTGAGAAGGCTGTACAATAATTTTGGGGTACAACGATCCAAGGAGCAACTCAGGAAACGCTGGTCAGACCTGAAACTGAGGGAGGCCGATCAGTACAGAAAGATCAAGAGAATTCTTCAAAAAAGTAAGTAGTTGTGTTTTGTGTTTGATTTCTTGCTTGCATACTGCTCCATTGTGTTTTGATTTTTACCAAGTTGTACATTCCAAAATGGCCACTTTCAGGTTCGTCTGTGCATTCGATCGTACTCAGCCTCGATCTTTCTGCCACTGTCATGGTCGTGTGTGCATTCGATCGTACGCAACCTCGATCGTTCGGCCACTTATAATACGATGTTTGGTGTTTTTTTGGGGAAAGGAAGTTTGTTCTCACTAGAAATGTCATCAAGAATGTAAAGCCAATTTATTCAATGTAAAGGAGAGGTCACTCAGTAGCTGTTTACCCATCTGGACTCTAGAGCACTAGTGCTGGGACACCCAAACCCCCTTTTTATTATGCTTTTCCACACATGTGCTCCAGTGGATACTAGAGGGGGGTCTCCATCACACAAACTTCTACCAAAAAGCTAGTCAGTTTAGCACCTTTACAAAGTGACTTCATTCATGTAGTTGACATTTGTAACTGGCCAAACTAAAATAGTGTCCGTCACTTTCAAGCAATGTTTGTCATTTCCTATTTCTGCCCTCAATAGCTTGTGTTGCTAAATCTTCCTTTTGGACATTCTCATAGGGGAGCGAAAACTTGGGCCGTCTGAGGAAACCCCCAAACCAACACCTACCAAAAAAGGGGAAAGAGCAGAAGCAGAGGAGGAGGAGGAAGGAGAGATCATCGAACTTGGAGAAATTGTCACCACAACAGGTGAGTGTGGGAGAACACAGCTACTGGTAAGCTAATCCATGTATGGCTGCCTCATTTCCAACACCCCATTTTTTTTGTTTGTGGTTTTTAGGTGACGTGGATGTTGTGGAAGAAAAATCGCACTTTACCACAGAGAGTGCCCACGTACTCATCGGAGAGATAATGGTCTGCAATCGAGATCTAGATTACATAAAGCAAAACATCAATGATGTTCAACAAAAATTGAAGAACATCATTGATGTTTTAGGAAAAATATGAAAAAGCACCAAGTAATTTACACACATTTGTGCCAGCTTCTGAACACATTTGCAACTTAAAAACTGTGTGAAATTTGGAACATGCACACATTGTGTCCACATGTGCTAGCTCCCATCATGGTGGATGAATGGCAACGTTTTTTTGGGGGTGCAAACACTTTACGAACTACGAAAGTGGTTGTGGTGAAGGGGTTGCACCCCCAAAAAACGTCCATTCATCCCCATGATGGAAAATGGCACTTTTGAAGCTTCTAGGCATGTGTTTTACCATCTAATGACCATTTTCAGAACCAAATTGTGTGCATGTTCCAAATTTCCACTTTTCGGGGGTGCCCCCCCCATGTGATGAAGGCAAGATCAAACACACTTTGAACATATAGTCATGTCTGATCTTGTCTTCACTTTACAAAGTTGAACTTTCCTACTTCATAGGTTCTGCTTAGCTCCATGCCTGGTTTTACAAATTGCGTAATCTTTGTAAATAATGTTGTAAATAACCAAGATGTTGTCAGTTTTGGCGTGAAGATTGTAAACGCACTTGTGAATGTTTTCCAAGTAAACTTTTTTATTTTTCAAAATGTGTGGCTTCCTTATTTAAATAAAACAATGCATTATGTATGTAAAATGTAAAGGATATGGGGGGCAATGGGTGTTATTTACTAAAGGCAAATCCACTTTGCACTGCAATTTCCTTTCCCAGGGAACTTTTTCAATGCACTTGTAGAGCATAGCGGATTTGACTTATGTAAATGACACCCACAGTGCTTTGTACGAAAACACGGAGCACAGCATTTTGGAGAATACACACATGTCACACCTGGTGCTGAAAAGGAGTATTTTGGGTGTCAGTTATGCAGGACAAACCTTCTCTAGACCAAAGATTAGGTAGCAAACACACATGAGAATAATCTTTTTGGGAAGAAGAGACTGTTACCTCCTTTTGCCCAGAAAGTGCATTACCACTGTCGAAGGCAAAGGGAAAAAATGTCAAAGTAAAATAAGCTAAAAAGAAGACTGAAATGACAAGAAATCAGAGGTTGGTTAAAATATCAGATTTATTAAAAAATGCCTCTCACACATCGTCAGGCAGAGCAATGGCCCCCCTACCCACAAAGTATTCCATATATTGGTCCCGGACCACGCGGGCATTGAGAGGGGGCAAGCCTGGACGTGCCACTCGAAGGGCTGTGAGGTCCGCATTTGGAGGGCCCTCCACATCTGGGCCAACGGGCACCACATAGTTCCTGTTATGTCTTTTGAGGAAGTTGTGCAATATGCAACAGGCAAGAACTATGTGGTTCAGTTTGTATTCCGCCAAGTTAAATGCCGTCAGGAACAGGCGGAAGCGGCTGGCCAGGATGCCAAAAGCGTTCTCCACCACTCTTCTGGCTCTGGACAGCCTGTAGTTGAAGACCCTCTGGTCCGGGGTGAGGGTCCTCATCGGGAACGGCCTCATCACATGGGGAGTCAGCGCAAACGCTTCATCTGCGACAAAGACGAAGGGGAGTCCTTCGGCATTCTCCTCTGGAGGTGGCAAGCACAGACTGCCACTTTGGAGACGCCAGTAGAACTCCGTGTGCGTAATGGCCCCACCATCCGATATCCGGCCGTTCATCCCCACGTCCACATACATAAACTCGTATGTTGCCGACACCACCGCCAACATCACTACACTATTAAACCCTTTATAATTATAATAGTAGGACCCCGAGTTGGGCGGTGGGACGATGCGGACGTGTTTCCCATCAATTGCCCCTCCGCAGTTAGGAAAGTCCCAACGGCTGGCAAAGTGGGAGGCCACAGTCTGCCATTCCTGTGGCGTGGAAGGGAACTGTGGAGTGAAACAAGAAAAAAAAATTTGTCACTTTGCACCTAAACATTGCAAGCAGATTAGACAATCAACATCTTGGAACAAGAGCATTGTATAAAATTGGAGGCTGGAAAGTATTTACACAGAAAAGTAGAGGCTCCCCTTCACAGATTACTCACCCCCCCATCAATCCCCCCACTTCTGATGGGACATTGGCAATAACTATGGTTTTGGGGGGGGGGGGGTGGTGGACAGGTAACCCTCTGCACTTCATTGATTGGCAAATGGCTCAATAATGTGGCCTAGTTTGGCCAGACCCTCTGTACTTAACACTATTGGCAGGCCACAGGAAAGATCAAATAACATTTCCCCCCCCCCCCCCAAAAAAAGGCAGGCACAGTGTGACATTATTAAATTACCAAGCAAGCTAATAGGAGGGAAAGAAGACAAAAAAATAGGAAATGGAATGTATGGAGGCAGTCCCTTGCACTACATGCTTGGCTGAATTCATCCCTAAAGATGCGCACTATAAAGAGGTAGGTATATAGTGTGTATGGACCTTGGGAAAGCCAGCAGATAAAGGATTGGTACCATCTGACAGAGCAGTTGGGGGAGGGGGTTCCTAATGAGTTTGCCCCCCCCCCCCCCACCAAAAGAACAAAAAAAGGGGGCTCTACATGAAGTAAACCACACAGCAAACATTTGTGCATATTTTAGGGGGTGTTTTGGGGCAAACAATACTATGCAGCAGACAAAAGACATTGCTTAAGTGAGTAGGCCATAGGTGTCTATTGGGGCAGAAGAGCATGCTGGTGAGGTAAGTGAAGGGAAAAATGCATGAAGGAGAAAAGGGGCACAGCATATTAGAACATATTGCAATCATGGTAATTAGGGAAGGAGGTCAAAAATACAAGTCATTAGCAAACAAAGCATACATAGAAGGGAATAGTAAAGTAGAAATGTTACCTTAATATAGTCCTCCTGCAGGACCTGAATGATGGCAGAACAGGTCTCTGGAATAATGATTCCCAGGGCCTGGGGAGAGATACCTGAAGAGAACTTCAAATCCTGAAGACTTCTCCCTGTCGCCAAGTACCTCAACGTGGCAACAAGCCTCTGCTCCGGAGTAATGGCTTGTCTCATGCAGGTATCCTGCCGGCTGATAAAGGGGGTCAGCAAAGCCAAAAGACGGTGAAAATCGGGGTCCGTCATCCTGAGAAAGTTCCTGAAATCATCAGGATTATTCTCCCGGATCTCACGAAGCAAAGGCATGTGCGAGAACTGGTCACGCTGAAGCAACCAATTCTTGGTCCACATACTCCTCATCACTCTGTTCATGGACGGGTCTTGGGTCAAAGCTAAAAGCCCGACACCAATTCCGCGTACAGCACGAACTCGGCGACGAGTACGCACGGGAAACATCGCTCAGAAGGTCACAAAAGGTCGGCTGGTCAGAACGGACAAACAGAAAGCACCGATAAACAGCAAGGCCTGAAAGAACGAAGTGAATACCAGCAACGAGCAGACAATAAGCAGTGCAAATCAAAGCGTCCTATATCAAGATATAGGCCGCAATGACCAACAAATGCGAACTGACTACACGCACTAATAAACAGATACGCACGACAAGCACAAACTGAAGAGCAGTAACGATCTGAGTCAGAAAACTGAGAAGCGCGAATCTTAAGTCACCAAACTTCCACTAACTCTCGATAAACACGGGATCAGCAGAAGGAGCCCAACGGGTGCCTGACGTGGTGCTGAACTTCCCTTTTGTAATCTCGTGGACGACGACTTACGTCACGACGTTCTTCCGGACCGGATATTCCGACAACGTAGTCCGACCGTGTGTACGCAACGACAACATCGGACAAAGTACGTCGGACAAAGTCCGACCGACCTTGTCCGCGGATTGTCCGAGCGTGTGTATGGGGCTTTAGAGCCCTGGCAGGTGATGCAGAAAAGAGATTTCCAAACACACCCATGGGTGCTCCTTGCCGTCATTCACCTATAGAACGATTAAAAATTATATATATATATATATATATATAGAGAGAGAGAGAGAGAGAGAGAGAGAGAGAGAGAGAGCTACTGATAAGTTTCAATTAAAATTGTTAATGTAAAATGTAAGGTAACCACTGCTTGTATATTTTTTTTGTCATGTGCCCAGCTTAAATTTCCTAAGGTTTTCTTTAAAAAGACTTTGAGTTCCTTTTCAAAAACATCCTGAAAGTACAAGCCAGCACTTTTATCCTTCTGCGCCGCGTTGTCATCTCTATGACCTGGCTCTGGTGGTCCTCTGGTTTTTTTCTAAGATTAATCACATGGTCTACAGAAGCGTATTCTGTATTTTTCTCTGGCAAGTAAATAGACTCTGTTAGGCTCATCGCTGTATTTTTCATTTCTTTGTGTTCATATTAAATCAACAATAAATGACATGGCTCTGAAACAGGAATGTCTAATTTGCAGACCAAGATCAGTGCATCCTTTTTTCAAACAAACACTCACAACAGTTACACATTTAATGTTAAAAAAAAAAAAAGAAGAAAATCTGCAGACTGCAGCGGATCTATATTTTGCAGAATGTTAAGTGTAAGCCAGCACTTGGCTGTATTGTAAACTGTAAACCCCCTACGGAATGAAGTTTGGATGAGAAATCCTGGGAAACAGGTGGGTGGGTTTTATCCCAGCATTCGTTCCACACAATACAGATACACAAAATCTTGCAGAGGCTGAGGGAGCAACCATTTACAGTCTTAAGAATTTTTGAGAAGATAAACAACTCCTGGAATGTACACAAGATGACAGGCTCCTTGATGGCAAGTCTCTCCATTTTTGCTAAACTGTTAAACAAAAACTGAAAAAAAGTGTCCTTTGCAAGGTTTTCCCTACATATAATCATTAATAATACTTTCTATTTTTAAATACTTAGATTAGAAATGTAATGCTAACCTTTGATCCTTCTATTTCCTGTTCCTCTGACTTTCTAAGCCAGGGCAACAACATAAAGATTTGCCTCTTTTGGGGTTGGAGTTTTCTCCTTGTGACCTCTAATAAATGTTTAAGGGTCCCTGCTCAGGCTGTCAAGGTCTAATGAGTTGGATGCCGCTGACTAGTGAGGGTGCAGGCTGAGGAAAGATCCGTGCAGACCCAAAGCATGCTGCAGAAATAGGAAGAGATAGCCCGTCACCACACACCTCACCCGGCGAGTAGTTAGCAGGTAAAAGCAGCCTTAGCTCAATTCATCCAGACCATGACTCCAACATGTTTTGCTCTCGTCCCCAAGGCTTAATCATTGAGATGAGGGTCTGCTGGCGGCATGGGAATAAATACCATCATCAGCCGCCTAAATATTGATGTAGGTAAACAACAAAGGCCTCATTTAGATTAGCGGTTGGGGATGTTAAATCAGGTTAGGGAGTCACCAAGTAAGACATTCAGATGAGACAGTGAGCCTGTGACGGAACGTCCCTATACTCCTCTTGAGTGCGTTCGTCATATATCACTTCCTCCCAGTCTGGATACGGATCTCAGATATTCCAACCGCTCCCAAGCACCAAACGAGACAACACTTGCTTAGTGCTAGCATGGACTGTTTTATTACAACCAAACTCACATTTATATACAGTAGAAGAGGAGATCCCCCCTCCTGCTCATATTACTCTAACAATACATCTGTAACAACTTAACATAAACTAATTAACTAATCCCTTTAAGCAGCCGATGTGACTCATCAGGATTTCACTACAGGTCTTGTTGTCACCGAGCTAAACACAGTTGATTATAAATTATCATAATTACCACCACAAGACATGTTATCACAATAGCAGGAGACCACCAGTAACAGACGGACCGTCTACTACATTGTGCAGAGGACAATGTGATCAGCTCTCTCAATTAACATCTTGAGTTCATGACACTAGCATCTGACAGTGTGTGTCCCAACAGCATGAGACCACACACGTTATATATACACATATATACAGCATTGAATCTGACTGGGGTTGGGGTTCTCCTTCACCCTGTGCCCCTTAAAATCCAGGGCCCATAATCGGTTGGCAGGAGGCTTGCATTTAGTCCTCTCAAAAAGCCTGTGTCCCGGCTAGGTCTGTCACAGAGCCCAAATCAGATAAAAAGGAAACTGGGCTGTTTATTCCATACACTGCCGTGAAGAGACACAACATTCTCGGCAACATAAGCGGGTAAAAGGGAAAGTGTTTCTGACTTACAAACATCAAGTTTAACAATATATACGTATGAATATGCATAAATTCTAGGCGTGTTATAGGTGTGACCGTATAGTTTAGTCTAATAAGCATATATATCTTCTTAACAGCAAGGAAACAGTTAAAGGGGTGTTTCAGCTTAAAAATTTTTTTTTTAAAAGTCAGCAGCTAAAAAAAAAGTAGCTGCTGACTTTTAATAAGTACACTTACCCTCCCAGGGCGCCCGCGATGTCGCCCGCCGAGGCCGACGTGTCCCTCGGCGCTCCGGTCCCAGCGCCGCCATCCTCACTAAGGGAAACAGGCAGTGCAGCCTTTACGGCTTCACTGCTCGTTTCCTACTGCGCATGCGCGAGTTGTGCGGCACTTTGTGAATGGGACGCACTGTGTTAGGGAACACACAGTTCCCAGAACACGGTGCACCCCATTACTCAGAAGACATCGGTGAGGAGGACAGAAGACCGAAGATCAACGAAGATCACCGCGGAGTAGGAAGGAGGCAGATTAGAAAGACTGCCTAGCAACAGGGATTTCCGTACAGGTAAAAAAATTTTTTTTTTCAAATGTTTTTTTTTACATTTTTTAAAGAATATTAATGCTCTTTTTTTAGGGTGGCCCTCCACTTTAAGTAGGTGGTTACATCATGTGACTGATAGAAAGTGAAAGAAAACATGGGCGCCGCCATAACAGTACTGGATCAGACCAGCTAGATAAGTCTATTTCTTGGAGCAAAAAGGGAGTAAACTAATGCTTCTTATCTGGCGGTGAAGGTCATTATGGACTGAAAACTCTGTGTCTAAAAAGAAGCAAGAAAGTGCATTACAAATTCTTAAAGTGATAGTATCTCTCTCTCTCTCTCTCTCTCTCTCTCTCTCTCTCTCTCTCTCTCTCTCTCTCTCTCTCTCTCTCTCTCTATATATATATATATATATATATATATATATATATATATATATATATATATATATATATATATATATATATATACACAGTATCTCACCAAAGTGAGTACACCCTCACATTTTTGTAAATATTTTATTCTATCTTTTTGTAGCACTGACCCCTGAAGGAGCTGCTGAATTTGATTGGGCCTGCACTCTGCTATTAAACCCCCACTGACTTGGCTCAATCCCCTTGACACGGCTGTGGTGCAATGTTGGTGTGAAGCTAATAGTAAAGGATAACCCCACAATGTGCAATATAACAACAGTATACCTTTGTTATTACCTGGGTATCCAATGTTCCACCTGCTGGAAAAGGAACAACACACATATGAACACGTATACACAAGGTTCAGACAAGACATGTCTCCGCCTTATGGCAATCTAATTGGTATTTACCACCCCCCCCCCCCCCCCCCCCCTTCCCAGCCAAACCAGAAAAAAGAGTAAACCAAGCTGCAAACTACTTCTATCTTTCACTTGTAAGGATCCGAGTCATCATGTTTCTTTTTAGGCGTCCTTATCCCTTTCTCCCCCTAACATGGGCTATTCAATAGGATTTACGGGGGTGGATTTTCTCCTTACTGAGTTATCTCTTCGTAGTATCTCCACGAGTTTTTAAATTTGTTCCAGCTTTCCCACCTCCCCTCCATTACCTCTTCTCCCGATCCCTCAACTCCTTTGGGTTCTGTTTTTCCTAATCTTTGCTGTATGTTCACTCGTGCTATCCATTCCCCTATTTGAGGACTCTCAGCTTTCTTCCATTTTTTCGGAATTAGTTTTTTTGCCTCATCTAGGAGAATGGGTGCTAGGGAGGCTTGGTACTGCCTCAGGGGGATATCGTTCCCGTGGAACAGTACCGCCCATGGCTCTTCGGGGATGTTCTGCTTTGTTATCTTTTTAATCAGTTCAAGAATTGATCGCCAGAATTTTTTAATTATAGGACAGTACCACCATATGTGTGCCATGGAGCCTATGTCGCCACAACCTCTCCAGCATTCGGGGGAACTATCCTTCTGATATTTGCTCGTCTTGACTGGGGTTATATACCAGCCGGAAATACATTTATAGTTTACTTCAATGGTTTTTATATCTAACGCTGCCCCGTGCATTAACTTAAAAATTTTATCACATCTAGATTTGTTGCAAAAAGATCCTAGTTCTTTTTGCCATCTTTTGACACCCGGGGGGACACCACTTGAGCCTTCTCTTATAAGGATTTTGTATATAAGGGAGATATTGTTTTTAGTTGATGATCGCAAACAAATCCTCTCAATTTCAGTGTAATCTTCCCCGCTTCTAATTGGCTGGGGTAGTTTCTCTACGAAGTGCTTCAGTTGGGCATATCTCCAGGTATCAATCGACAGCAAATCCCGCGCTTGTCTTAATTCGTGAAAAGTGTTTAATTTACCGTGTTTCGTAATATCCCTTAATCGTGCGTCGTCTTTTTTGATCCAATTACCCCATACTTTACTTCTTCCTGGCTCAAAATAAATATTATTTTTTAAAAAAATCAATGGTGAATTGTATTCCCATCTGTTGTTTCTGTGCAGATTGTCCCACGCTTTCAATGTAACTCGTGTAATCTCATGTATTTCTAAACCTGTTGCCCTAAATTCCGGTGGGTTCCATATCCCGTGTCCTAAATTAGTGTTACTAAGTGTATTTTCTAAGTTTACCCATCTTTTTTTTCCCCCTTCTTTTGTCCACTCTATAACCCGAGTGAGTGCTATAGCGTTGTAATATTTTTCAAAGTCCGGCAGAGCCAAACCCCCCAGTTTTTTTTCTCTTGTCAAGATTTCTGCTGCGATACGCGGCTTCTTGTTGGACCAGACAAATTTTGAGACAATGCTTTTTAGGGTCCCGAAGTACGCTCTGGGAATTGCTAATGGAAGCATTTGAAACTTATAATTTATTTTCGGGGCAATGATCATTTTTACAGCATTGATTTTTCCAACCCATGAAAGCGATTTCATTGTCCACTTTTTTGTCTCGTTTTTTATCTGGTCCAACAAGGGAATATAGTTTATCAGATATATTTTTCTTAGTGTATTTGCCAATCTAACCCCTAGGTAGTTGATGCTCTCCCTCCATGGGAATTGGAATTCCCCTTTTAGTTGGGCCACCTCTGTTTTTTTTAGGTTAATGTTCAGAATCTCTGATTTGGCGGTGTTGATTTTAAAGTTGGACAGCTGGCCGTATGTGTTCAAAACTTTAAGTAAATTAGGTAGAGTAATCCGGGGGGTAGTGAGAAAGAAGAGCACATCGTCCGCAAATGCGGCAAGCTTGTGTTCCTCATCTCCCACCTTGATCCCTCCGATGTCGGGCATATTCCTAATTGTTGAGAGTAAAGGCTCCAGGGCTAAAACAAATAGGAGCGGGGACAGAGGGCAACCCTGGCGTGTACCATTCTTCATGGTGAAGGCCGATGACAGAACTCCATTCACCTTCACCCTCGCTTGTGGGAAGTTGTATAGTATCTCGATCCAACTCCTCATCCTTGGGCCCACTCCCATAACCTCTAGTGTTGTAAACATATGTCCCCAGTCTATTCTGTCGAACGCCTTTTCGGCGTCCATCGACAAGAATAGACTGGGGACATCCGCCCTCCTGCTTGCCTGCATCAACAATAGTGCCCTTATCCCATTGTCCCTGCCCTCCCTTCCCATCACGAATCCAGCTTGGTCTGGGTGTATCAAGTCCGGCATCTTAGTTTTAATTCTATTCGCCAGGACTTTCGCGAAGAGCTTTGTGTCTGTATTCAATAAGGCGATGGGACAATAACTTGAACAAAGCGTTTTATCTTTCCCTTCCTTTAGTATAAGTGTTATTGAGGCCATTAAGGCTTCTTTGTCCATTCCGTACTCTCCTCCAAGCTGGTTCCAATACTGACAGAGTCTAGGGATTAAGATATCTGCGAATTTCTTGTAATAAGTCAGTGAAAATCCATCTGGACCCGGGCTTCTGCCAGTTGGGGAGCTCTTCAGCGCCTCAGCTATTTCTTGTTCAGTTATTGGCCTATCCATATGGGAGCTGTCATCTAGTGATAAAGCAGGGACCGCGCTGTTCCTAACAAAATTCCTAGATTCCTCTAGCTGGGTTTGTGTGTTCTGCCCTTGTGGCTTTACGTCATAGAGGGATTCATAATAAAGTTTGAATTCGGTGGCTATGTCTTTGGTAACATTCACCATTGACCCCGTTTTGCTTTGAATCTTATCTATGTAATTAATCTCTCTCTTGTTTTTTAGCATTTTTGCTAGGTGTTTACTGCTTTTGTTACCCCACCTGTGACGGTCCGCGTCTAGTTTGTGAAACCATTTCCTAGCTTCTATGTCCATTTCCGTTTTTATTCCTTCTCTTTTATTCAGTAATCTATGAAAAGTATCTTGTCTTCTTGTTTTTTCATTCCTATGCTCTTTTTCTAAGTTGCGGACTTCTTCTATCAGTTTCTCTCTATGCTCCTTAATAATTTTTTTTTTTCCTGCTCCAATTGAAATGAAGATCCCCCTCATATAAGATTTGTGTGCTTCCCACAGTGATGCCGGACGGGTTTCACCATTGTCGTTTATTTCAAAAAAAGATATTATTTCCTTCCTGATGGTATCCTCCGTGGCGGCCTCTGCCAGTAGGCCGTCATTGAGGCTCCATGAGGCTGGACTCCTTGGGGTGCCCGTAAGTCTAATAGACATCGACAGGGGCGCATGGTCTGATAGGGTCACTATCTCAATCTGAGACTCTAATATCTGATCCAAAAATTTATGTTCCACAAAAAAATAATCCAACCGGGAATGTGTCCCATGGACAGGAGAAAAAAAAGTGTAGTCTCTGGTTTCTGGGTGCTGCACCCTCCAGACATCAATTAGCTGCACATTCCTCAATTTTTGTTTTATTGTTTTTCGCTGGCGGGTATTCAGGGAGCGTGTTTTTGACGTGGAGTCCATCTTAGGTTCTATACCGAAATTTAAATCTCCTGCGAGAATAATTTCGCCAGTGCGGAATATTGTTAGGCGTCTCAACATTTGTGATAAAAATTCCGTCGGATTTTTGTTTGGACTGTATATATTTGCTAGTGTTAATTTTTTATTGCCTATTCTTCCATTTAAAAACAAGAACCTTCCTTCGGGGTCTACCAGCCTGTCCATGTATTCAAATTTGATTCCTCTAGCAAACCCTATGGCTACCCCCTTGGCCCCTCTGGTCGGTGTATCACCTTGGAACCATAGCGGATACTCATAGGAGAGAATTCTAGTGCTGCTGTCTTGGGGTATATGGGTCTCTTGTAAAAAGATAACCTGTGCGTGGTATGACTTTAATTCCTTCAGGATCTTATGTCTCTTGACCTTAGAGTTAAGCCCCTTCACATTATATGTAACAAGCTTCAAGTCGCTATCAGACATGATCCTAGATGTAGTACCTTGGTTTGATAAGATTTATGTATTCCGATCCATTTTTTCTGATCCCGTTTGGCTGAGACATCCTTGATCCCTCCCTCCCACCCCACCCCACCCCCCGTTCTTTTCCCTCACCTCCCAGACCCCCAACCCTTTTCCCTCCCCCCTCCCAATCCCCTCTCCCCTCCTTGGGTCTACTTTCGACCCCTTGTAGACAGCGAGGCATCTCTGTGAGACTCCCCCTGTCTACTGCGCCTTCAGGGTGCAGTTACGGTATTGGCGGCTCACAGTAGGGTCCCCCCTCCCAAGATGGAAAAAAAAAAAAAAAAAAGGGGGGGGGGAGTCTACCGGGGCCGCATGGCCCCCCCGAGGTCCCCACCACCCCTCACCGCCTCCGCCCACATCTATGTTTATATAAATCCAGCTCTTTTTGCGCGGGAATGTGAGGGAGAAAAGGGGGAAAAAAAAAAAAAAGAGTTCCCTCTCTCCCCCACGTTCCCTTTCTTCCCCTATTTCCATCCTTCTTCTCCCCCTTTCTTTCTCCCTCTTTCTGGTCCTTTTCCCCCCACCACCCCGCGTCTCCCCATAAAGCCGGGGTTTATTGTTTTAGTTCCGGTTGGCTGGCATTGTTGGGGTAGGAATCCCCAAGTCTTGGCAGAAGTTCTGTAACTCATCTAGATACCTCAGGCGAAATGTTCTCCCGGCCTTGACAACAATCAACGCTGTAGGGAATCCCCACGTATATTTCATGTTCAAGGCCCTTAGGCTAGTCAATAAAGGCTTCATCTGTCTTCGTCTTGCAAGAGTACCTGCGGAAAGATCGGGGAAGACCTGCAATTCACTATCTTCGTATTTAAGAGGATTTCCTCTGATCTTGCTCCATAATTGCACTTTATCTTCGTAGGAGTGGAATCTAATGAGGACGTCACGCGGTATTTCCTCTCCCATAGCCAAGGGTTTCCTAATACGGTGGATCCGATCTATTCTTAGCTCAGAGTCTTCCCCCCTGTCCAGCAGGGGTTTAAAAAGTTTTAACATTTTTTCTTTTAGGTCTTCGCCTCTCTGTTCAGGCAGGGACCTAATCCTTAGGTTTTGCCTTCTGCTCTGATCTTCCATATGTTCCATTTTATAGATCATATCTCTTTGGTTCATTTGTAATTGCCCCATCTGTGTTCTTAATTCCAGATTTTCTTGTGCTTGTATTGTTGTAAATTCCTCTACTGTCTCCACTCTTTTTAGCAGGGCACACATGTCACCTCTCACATTTAGAATTTCCAGTTTAATAGCATTCTCTAGTTTGGAGAACATCTCGGCCATGTCTGTTTTTGTGGGGATTTGTGTAATGTCTCTCTGGTCTGGGGTGGCTTCGGCCGCCCCAAACTTGTCTTGTTCCAGTTCCAGTCTAGATATCTCCGCCTGTTCTGCCCTTAATTTCTCCTGTTCTTTCTTTTTTTCCTTAGCCCCTGGTTGCTTTTTTTCCATCTCGGGGCTTTTAAGGCTGATGTCTTTGAGATATTTTTGGATAGAGCTGGAATTCAAGCTCTCTTTAGGGGTTTTGGGATCAGTACCCCTCTGCGACCTCCCCTTCATATTTAGCTGTCAGTCCGTTAGGAAAAAAGGCATTACGTTCCTTACCCTGTAATGTATAGGTATTTGCAAAAAATGCCTTTTTATCCAAATGTGTGTTGTAGGGGCATACAGGGGGTTTCCCATAGATGAAAAGCTGCTTTATCCCGGTCTGACTATTTCATAACTTCCGTATCCATGTATCTAGGTAACGTGGCCTGCCCTGCACGCTTTGTGTATAGCCTCTTCCCTATACTCCTTTTTCTACCCGGGTCTTTCAGCCGCCGCCCCTTCTTGCTTATGCTGGGTCCTCTTTATTGTATGTGGCCTTGTAACGCTAAAATTGCAATTCAACCACTTTTGACTGTGAGCCTTTGTATTTGATAATGTTTAGTAGTGCAGTATAGTATTTAGCAATAATGACACTTAACTCCCCGTTGTGATCAGGGTATCCAGGCACACAGCTGTGTTCAGCAGAGTATTAGAATAGGCGGGTTAACTTTATAACTTTATAACTTTATGGTTGAAGGCAAACCAGTAGGCAAAAAAGGGGAAAAAAAAACGAAGAAAGGGGTGGCATTCAGAACTTATATCCGTATTTAGCAGAGCCTTACAGGAATCAGGTTGACTTTATCTTTATAGGCATACACTTATATAACAAAAGTAAAAAGAGTCCATACCTTAGAGAGGGATGCCCCTCTAAATCCCCTCCAGGTACCTGTTGTTGCGAACTTGCGTGCAGGGAGACAGCTGAGGTGGAGAGACCGGCACTCTTCTCTCGTTCGGGCGCCTAAGCGCGCCGTGATTGCTGGGGGAATTCCTGCTGAACGATATGCTTCCTGGTGGGATGAGGCGGCCAGGCGGCTGGATTTATGGCCGGACCATTTCTCCCCTTAGGATGGGGTCTGGATGCCGAGGCTCCGGTGTGCCGCTATTGTGGGGTGAAGAATATCTATTGCGCGGGACGTCCGGTGGCAGGGGTGGCCCCAGGGGGGACGCTTTCCAGCGGGCTAGGTGGCGTACGAGCGGGCTCTCACCTCCGCTTGTCGTTCCCCGGCTCTCGTCCTCCGCCGGCGTTCCATGCGGCCTGTGTCACCGCCAGTGCCGAGGCTCCTCCCCCTACGCCGGCGTGTTACGTCAGCATGGCGTCCTTCACACACCAATTGTACTTAACCAGAAACGTATTTTTACTGGAACTGGTATAAAATAGTAATTACAGTATTTGCACTGTCAAACAGACGTAATGCAACAGCACAATAGGTATTCACAACAGTTGGTAACATATAAAGCTGTCTTAGATGACCCCTGAGAGTGTTTCTCCAAGTGGGACTTATGTTCAAAGCGCCAATGCCTTAACTTTGGGCACCTTCCCACTTCCAGCACACCTCTGTGACCACAGGAATGCAAAGTTATCAATATGGTACAACACAATTACTAGGGAGCTCCCCCTACTTTATAATGCAGTCCCTCTTAGCATTAATAGGATGCAAGGCCTTGTACTGAGAGATGCAGTCCTTAGTCTTCTGTCTTCTGCTAGCTATTTGTGTTGTAGTAATTGTAATCCAACAGTTGAACAAACAAGGATTAAAGTAAGATGAATGTTAGAACTATTCTTGTAGTGCAGTACACCTGTAGCTGCCTCCGGTGCAATTGACTTTGAATAACACAGTGTCAGTAGTATAGTGAAGGGTAGGCTTGAGGCCTGGTTAAACTCAGTCCTTTTGGATAAGATCTCCTCTGTGGGACTACAGGTCCCAGCAACACTGTGTTAAAAATCTAGGTGTATAAAAGTGCGTTGAGAAACTATGGGCGACATGCCCTCTCACCCAACTAGGCCTGAAGAATAGAACAGCTCGGCTCCGGTGCACTCAGTCTTGCTTTGCGCCAGCCGGCGCCGTCACACCGCTCCGCTCTGCAAGATGAACCAGGACCCTCTGATGGTTCCGACAGGTGTCTCTGGATCCTTCCCGATCCGGTCACGCAGTCTTTCCAGCACTCAGGTACAAGGCAGAGTCTCTAATCGTTCCGCTCCGCGGTGGCTGTAGGCCGCGCTCTCTGTAAACCTCCTCACAGGTCCTTGCAGGCAGGCCACGTGTCCAGAAGAGAAAGAAAATGGCCGCGCATGTCCTTTTATAGCCTACCCAGCATGCACTTCAGTACTGAGTGATCATGGGTAGGTCACTTGGCATTCTGGGCAGGTAGGTCATAGTAAAATGTAAACAGACAGTCACTTCCTGTTATATTTCTAATACTCTAGAAAAGAAAATAATTGGAGTCCATTTCCTGTATTGACCACTAGATGGTGCCAAATACTAAATTATAACACTGCTCATAGGTTAACATTGCATTACATTAGTAGGCAAAAATACCAGCGCTACATTTTCACGTGACAACACTGAAGAAATTACAGTTTGCTACAATGTAAAGTAATGAGTGTACAGCTTGTATAACAGTGTAAATTTGCTGTCCACTCAAAATAACTCAACACACTCAACTTGCTCAACTCACTTGCTGTCCACTCAACAGCCATTAATGTCTAAACCGCTGGCAACAAAAGTGAGTACACCTCTAAGTGAAACTGTCAAAATTGGGCTTAAAGTGCCATTATTTTCCAGCACTGCCTTAACCCTCTTGGGCATGGAGTTCACCAGAGCTTCACAGGTTGCCACTGGAGTCCTCTTCCACTCCTCCATGACAACATCACAGAGCTGGTGGATGAGCATGAGCTCAGGCGTGTTCGCATGCTCCACGTGCAGAGCCCGCCAGGAAGTCGGTGCAGCGCTGCGCTAATCACAGGCAGTGATACATTTCCCGATCTCTGCAGCCGCACATCGGGGCAATGTATCACTGCCTGTGATTAGCGCAGCGCTGCGCCGACTTCCTGGCGGGCTCTGCGCGTGGAGCATGCGAACACGCCTGAGCTCAACCTTACTTGCGATCATCCACCTTCCGTTTGAGGATGCCCCACAAATGCTCAATAGGGTTAAGGTCTGGAGACCTACTTGGCCAGTCCATCACCTTTACCCTCAGCTTTTTTAGCAAGGCAGTGGTCGTCTTGGAGGTGTGTTTGGGGTCGTTATCATGTTGAAATACTGCCCTGTGGCCCAGTCTTCGAAGGGATGGGATCATGCTCTGCTTCAGTATGTCACAGTACATGTTGGTATTGATGGTTCCCTCAATGAACTGTATCTCCCCAGTGCCGGCAGCACTCATGCAGCCCCAGACCATGACACTCCCACCACCATGCTTGACTGTAGGCAAGACACACTTGTCTTTGTACTCCTCACCTGGTTGCCACCACACACACTTGACACTCTCTGAACCAAATAAGTTTATATTGGTCTCATCAGACCACAGGACATGGTTCCAGTAATCCAAGTCCTTAGTCTGCTTGTCTTCTGCAAACTGTTTGCGTGCTTTCTTGTGCAGAATCTTTAGAAGAGGCTTCCTTCTGGAATGACAGCCATGCAAACCAATTTGATGCAGTGTGCGGCATATGGTCTGAGCACTGACAGGATGACCCCCACTAATGAGTCAAATGACACCGGGGAGGAAAAATGGCTAATTGGGCCCAATTTGGATATTTTCACTTAGGGGTGTACTCACTTTTGTTGCCAGTGGTTTAGATATTAATGGCTGTGTGTTTAGTTATTTGGGGGGACAACAGATTTACACTGTTATACAAGCTGTACATTCACTACTTTACATTGTAGCAAAGTGTCATTTCTTCAGTGTTGTCACATGAAAATATATAATAAAATATTTAAAAAAATGTGAGGGGTGTACTCACTTTTGTGAGATACTGTATATATATATATATATATATATATATATATATCTCACATTGTCAGACCCCCTATAATTCTACTAAGGGAGCATTAAAACATGCAGTTGAGCCACGTTCTTAGTGTCCCTCCCCAACTGCCTACCATACATTTGTAGTGAGAAGTGTCCCTTGAATATTATTGCAGCTTCTCCTGGTTACAGCACCCCTCAGAGAAATCTTCTCCCACGTGGAGGAAGAAAAGGGCAGTGCCAATGGTGAGTGGTCATGTGACTATATATTATCAAACAAAAAAGTATTTAATTTGCAATGTAAAAAAAAAAAATGGAGTTAGGAAAGTGCCAAAGGGTAAGGTTGCATGTGGGCCATTGGGTAGCAGATGCCCTTCTATTTTCTTTAAAGTGGATCATCACTGCATCTGAGCACCACAAACTCTCCCATCTACATTGGGGGACATAGTTTTTTTTTTTTTTTTTTAAAGAGAATGGTCAAAAACCTGTCTGTTTTTATTTCTTTTTGGTGAATGGGAAGAAGTTCAATGTACCCCATACTCATTCACATGGGGGGGGGGGGGGGGGGGGGGGGGGGGCAAGATCCGGGAACCACCTTGTTAAAGGGGGCTTCCAGACTCTGATAAGCCCCCTGTCCACAGACCCCCAAAACCACAGCCCAGGGTAACATGGGGACATGGGGACAAGGTGCTTTGCACCCACCTCCCCAAGTTGAAGGTATGTGGCCTGGTATGGTTCGGGGGGGTGACTCTTCCTGCGTGCTTAGATAAGGGTCTAGTATGGATTTCGGGGGGATTTTGGTGTGGCCTAGCTGATGACTCATCCGTTGTTTGGACGGATTCATGGCCCCACTCCTTAACAACATATTCAGCCCACCGAACGCACAGAAAATTTGGGTGTTCGGAGAACACGCGAATGGGCGAAGTGCGGGCCAAACTTTTGCTTTGCCAGAACCATTCGCCCAACACTACTTGTGACATGCACATTAAGGGCTTGTTTTAAGAGGTATGATTTTTTTTTTTAGATACAGGTAAGGTAAGGGGAGTTGTGGTAGTGGACTGCACAATTGACATCTTTTTTGACATATGGGAAAATCTGGTGATTTTTCCTTTTTTCTCAGCATCAAAAGACCCCAGCTAAAATCTCATGTACTAGATTTTTGCTGCTCTGTCACACTTAAATTCTACGATCTCCAGCAATACAGCAACACAAGACTCCGTGGAGCCAGCTCTTCTCAGATATCTGTCATACTTGGAGCTACTTAAGAAATCACTTTGGTGAAATATTTACTTTATTTAAAGCCAGAGGATTCTCATGTTCTCTTAAGCAGCAGGTGTCTGCGTTTTCCAAGAATAAGTGCTTTCATGGATGTGACATTGTTAGAAAAAAACATCAAACATAAACCCCTAAAAGATTATTTACACTCACTGAAGATCTTACATATCAAACTGGACATTAGCTGGATATAATCTAACTCCTGAATCTCTGGA
The DNA here is from genome assembly GCA_028564925.1 of Lithobates sylvaticus. Taxonomy (NCBI): domain Eukaryota; kingdom Metazoa; phylum Chordata; class Amphibia; order Anura; family Ranidae; genus Lithobates; species Lithobates sylvaticus. Next base: position 66,018,056 of record CM053028.1, read on the forward strand.
CACAGGGGGCGATCACTTTGGCAAACCACCTAAATTAATAAACCTTCTACCCATATTATGCCCAGGTCTGTCTAGATGAAATCTTGAAGGTATCTGTTTAAGGTAATAATAGCTACCATTGCTGATCATTAAGGATGGAAAAAAAAATTGAGTCTGAAAATTTCAGCATAAAGATGGAAAGATTTTGGCAAAATGTTGCCATTTTGGAAAATTGCATTGAAGTCAGTGAGAAAGGCAAAAATAAAAAGACCCTTTCACCAACTTAAACAACTGCAGGTAAAATCACAAAAAACTCAGGTCATTTAAATGCTTGAATTTACTTGCAATGTTACTTGGATATTGCTAGAAAATTTGATTAGTCCAGGAAGACCATTCCTCAGCACAGCCCCCTTTCCCTTGTATGTCAAATTCCCTTGTATGTCAAAGCCCCCACCTTTTTTGTCAGTGTCTAATTACTTTTTGTGCTGGCCCAGCTCCTCTACTTCTCAACTTACTACATAACCATTTATGTAGCTGCTGGGGGAGAAATTAATGGAAATACTGTTAAGTGTCACTTGAGTGACTGCTCGGAGTCTGCCGTGGTTGCTAACATAACATCCAAGATGGCAGAACCCAGCCAGAGGCTTAGGGGTCCATTCACTAACGTTTACCACATGCGATAACGCAGTCACGTTACTCATTTGCATAAATGATTGCATGCGATAAATTAAGTCAAATTCATAAAAAAAAATAACGATTATGCAGTATTTACCGCAAAATGAAAAATGTGCCGGTAAATATAGTTTAAAAAGCTCTTAAGTCCAATTCACAATCGGAACAGAGAGTAAAAAAACATGCAATATTTACCACCAGGGTTTTGTTAGCGGTATCACATGAGGTTTTTGTCAAAAAAATGTTTTTTGACAAATAGCTGGTTGCTAAGGAGCGGACCGGGAAGATGGCCACCGCGTCCATAACAACAGGTGACTCATCCGAATGTAAAAAAAACATGCCTACAATTAAAAATGATGAAAAAAAATTAAAAGAAAAACGGCGTGGGGTCCCCCCCCCGAAAATCCATTACAGAACTGTAGCGGTTGGTTGGTTACCACTAGTTACAAACATCCACTAAATCACCCTGCTGCCAGACCCCAAGCTTTTACCTCTGAGACAATGAGCAGTCATTTGCGTACTTTTGTTGCGTTTATTGTGGGATCCAACTTGGTTGGGGTAAAAGAAGATATGGGATGTTCATAGGACTTATTGAATTGTCATCACATTTGAAGAATATGGATTAGCAGCTTTAGCCCTGAAAATGATGCACTTCTAACATTCACAGTCTATTTCCTATACATATCTCCACTGCAGACTATTGCTCCTATCCTCTGCACTCACTCCTGCAGATTATCACTCCTCTAGATTCCGCTCTTCTTGTTTCCTCTACTGCAAAACTGTTAGATTCCTGTTGCTTCACTTCCAGTAATACAAAAAGGGATCACTCTGAATAACCCCAGTTTGCTGGCTGTACTTGAATGGTGTTGCTTCAACAAATCAGTAAGCCAGAGGCATACAATACCTCTCCCCGGTGGTCAGTGAATTGGTAGCTACACAGTCTCTTGGAAGGTATTACCGGAGTGCTTTACCAGGCCAGAGATACTCTGTACCTCTCCCTGACGGCCTAGCACATGGTAATAAGCGGACTACTGTTCCCAGCCAGTCCATAACTGCAAACACTGTGTTCCCCAGCCACAGCATTCTGGAATACTCTCAACAAACAACTTTCACACTGACCTTCTCCAAAGGATAAGTTCTGTGTTCCCCAGTCACAGAACTTTGGTCTATTCTCCTCAGTCCTACTGTTGCCTCTTCTTTACTGATCTTCTCCTGTGTTCCCCGGTCACAGCAGCTTGACACCAAACTCCATGGTGAAGATTTTTATCCAGGAATACATCCTAGCAGCTCCTCCATCCCTCCTCCGCGCGCCCCCCACGTGGAGACGCTCTGAGGCAGCTACCTAAAACTCCATTCTCCTTTTCTCCTGCACCGTCAGAACCTCCCGGGCAGCATGTGACCCCAGCTTATATGGGAGGCCTGCCCCCTGCCAATACCGCATGTTAATTGGTCAGAGTTCCTCACATGAGCTGCCTGCCACTCAAACCTCAGTTCCAACCTCTGTTCCAGAACAATCTTCCTGAAAGCATGGAAGGTGCTTCTGAGTCAGAGCACAGGTGGTCACACCCACCACTACACTAAACACTCCCATCTCAAATCAAAACAAACAGGCCTAACTTACAACACAGGCCTGTCTAAATTTGCCTACACTGATATCTTAAACCCAGAAAAATCCTATTCTAGCACCTACCTTCTGGTAGAGGGTGCTACAGAACTTTATCCAAACATGCAGCCCAGCAGGTCAGGAAAGGGGGGGGGGGGACGAGCAAGTGAGCAGCTCCCCCCTAAACCATATGAGGCCACATGCCCTCAACCTGGCCAGTGGTTGTGAGGGTCTGCGGGCAGGGGCTTATCGGAATCTAGATGCACCAGTCGGTGATGTCACGAGGTGGGCGGTGCCACCAGGTGACATTGCCAGGTGGCCCTGTCCTTACCTATATATATATATATATATATATATATATATATAAGAACTGTCAAATGGCGGAGGAGACATTAACATTGGGGGACACTGTTTTTAAATTTTTATTTTTTAATAAAGGAATTGTCAAAAACTGTGTTTTTAATACTTTTTGACACTTTTTTTGGTGAATAATTTACCCCATACTTATTCACATGGGGGGTGGGATCTGATAAGCCCCCTGCCCGCAATCCCCCACAACCACTGGCCAGGGTTATGGGGATGAGGCCCTTGTCCCCATCAACATGAGAACACGATGCTTTGGGGTGGGGGGGCAGAGCCCCTGCCCCAAAGCACCCACCCCCCCATGTTGAGGGCATGTGGCCTGGTATGGTTCAGGGGGGGGGGGGCGCTCGCTCGTCCCTCCCTTTTTGACCTGCCAGGATGCATGCTCGGATAAGGGTCTGGTATGGATTTTGGGGGGGCCCCACAGCGTTTTTTGTTATTTAATTAAGTTTCCCCTTAAATTTCATACCAGACCCAAATGACCAGGTAAACATTGGGGGGGGGGGGGCACCCCTCGCTTTTTTTTTTTTTCATCGTTTTTAATTCCCAGCATTTTTTTTTACATTCAGCAGTCAGCGGGGAACCCACTGCCAGCTGATGAGTCATCTGCTGTTAAGGACGCTGGCTTCCCAGCCCGGTCCTTAGCAACCAGCTCAATGTGGTGAATTAAATAAAATGGTTATTACCGCTGAATCAAACAAATACCGCATTTGGTATTTAACGCAAAATTCGTAGTGAATTACACGGGTGCTATCTGCAAACTGTGTCTCAGGCACATCAAACGTGGCAAAAACACCAGCCATTTGGATACCATATGCTTGACAAGGCATTTAACATCCAACCATTCAGCCCATTGGCTAGAGCACCTAAAAGCCACACAAAAGGCACAAATCTGTCCCTCCTCCTCCCCCTTACCCACTTCAGTCTGCCCCTGCTATACCAAGTCATTACCTCTCAGCAGCCTTCACTGACAGGGATGATGGTTTAGCACAGGGTTTCCCAGGTCCTAGCAACACATCTGCCAGCAGCACACCACCAGCTGTAGACTGTAGCAGTATTCTCTGCCCCATCTGCTGCCGCGGAAAAAAAATACAGTCCCTGCCACCCACATGCCCAGTGTCTAAATGCAAGCTTGTCAAAGCTGTTGGCTCTCCAACTTCTGCCTTTCAGCCTGGTGGATTCTACCCCTTCCACGAATTTGCACAATGTGCTGTACCACAATGTCAGGTTCCCAGTCGCTACTACTTTTCACGTAAGGCCGTTTCAGCTCTCTACCATCAGGTGGAAGGTAATGTTCTGGCATTATTGGGCAAGGCAGTCAGCCGTAAAATCCACCTTTCTGCTGACACGTGGTCCAGCAAGCATGGGCAGGGACAATATATTTAGTTCACAGCACACTGGGTACAACTCGAAAGGATGCAGAACAGGGCTCGGTGCTGCCCCCATGTCTCTATACAGCTGGTGGTGATGCCAGACCTGTGAGCTCTACCCCCTCCTCGTTCTCCTCCGCCACCTCCATGCCCTCCTCTGCAGAATTGTCCTATGAACATCAGGTACCCCCTAAGCGTTCAAAGGGCTAGTCCATGAGTTAGGCTAAAAGGTGCAATGCAGTGCTTCAGCTGGTGTGTTTAGGGGACAGGAACCACACCGGAGAAGAGATTCTTGCAGCTCTGCAGGGACAGGCCCAGAGGTGGTTCACACCATGCAAGCTGGAGCCAGGAATGGTGGTGTGCGATAATGGCTCAAAGCTCCTGTCCGCCCTTAGAAGGGGAAAGTTGCCTGGCACATGTCCTCAATTTGGTGGTGCAGCGTTTCCTAAATACATACCCAGGGTTGCAAGATGTGCTAAAGCTGGCCAGAAGAGTCTGTAGCTATTTCAGGTGGTCATACACAGCCAGTGCTTGGTTGGCTGAAATTCAGCAGGAATTCCACCTGCCCTTATACCGCCTGATTTGTGACATGCCTACCAGGTGGAACTCTCAACTTTGGCAATGCTGCAGCGGCTATACATGCAGCAGAGGGCCGTCAACAAGCCCTTCTGCGAGGACGGCATGACAACAGGCTCAGGGCGCTTTTTTTTCCCATGCCAATGGCTGATCATTAAGGATGCATGCACTGTATTGTCACCGTTTGAGGAGGCCACAAGGATGATGAGCCATGACAGTGCATGCATCAGTGACACAAACCCTGTTGTGTTTCTGCTGGAGTAGACTCTACATAGCATTATGGACAGGGCACTGGAGGCAGAGCAGCAGGAGGAAGAGCACTGGCATTTTTATAGGCTTTGAAAAAGAGGAAGACATGTGTCAATCTGTAAGCAATGGCTTTCAAACCCCAGGACCCTAGGGAGTAGTACGTGGCTGGGAGGAGGAAGTTTCAGATGCTGTCATCCTAAGTGATCCCGAGGAGTCTGCTTCTCAAATTTGAGGCGCATGCGTAACCTCATGCTTCAAAGCCTGCGAAAGGACCCAAGAATACGTGGCATAAAGGAGAAGGATGATTACTGGTTGGCAACCCTCCTTGACCACCGTTAGAAGGGGAAGGTCTCAGAACGCATCCTGTCCCCCTAGAGAGAGCAGAAGATAAAATCTCTTGAGGACACGTTAAAGAGGATTTTTTTGAACGTTTTTCCTGACTCCAGTAGGTTACAGTGTCCTGGAAAATGTAGTTTTAAGTCTTCTGTTGGTCAAGAGAGTAGTGTTGGAGAAGGCGTCCGCCTAAGTGAGGCATTTCAGAATTTTTTTAGTCCTCGCCGCCCAGGTCTGTCAGCTTCCACATCCCATCGGCAGTGTCTGCATCACATGGTAGACGATTACCTCAGGGCCAAAACAGAGATGGAGAGCTTTCCAGCTGACAATCCACTGACTTACTGGGTCATGAGAATAGACCACTGGCCAGAACTTGCCCAGTATGCTATTGAGTTGTTGGGCTGCCCTGCATACAGCGTGCTTTCAGAATGGGCATTCAGTGCTGCAAGAGGTTTCGTTAATGATCATAGAATGCGTCTGTCCACAGACTCTGTGGACCATTTGACTTTTATAAAAATGAATCAGTCCTGGATTATCAGCTATGAAGCCCCTGATGCCAATGTCACTGATTAAGTCTTTTTGGGATGTGGAATCTCTGCAGGACTTTGAGGCTGCCTAGCTTTGAGGGTGTTAAATCATTTCATCTGGAAGAATGTTTTTGGTATAGGTTTTTGGTATATGGGCACAATTAACATCCATAGACCAATTTTCAGCACCTGTTTGACAGGTGCATATCATTGCAGTTTTTTACAGCAAGGCCAATTGCTTTCATCAAGAGTACCTCTATAGGGTTACAGGGGGAAGGCGCCACCGACACACAAAGACCAATTTTTACGCATCTGTTACTTCTATCCAAAGTGACACCAGAATGTATCCAAAAATTCTCTAATCTTGTTCCCAGTGCACTACATTGTGGCCTCATCGTACGCACTGGCTCCCCAGCTGTTGCTGAGCAAAATAAAGGCAGCTTGCAGGGAAAATTTCTTTTTTTTTTGGCTTTATAAATGCAATTATTTCTGCAGCAGATTCTAGACATGGTACAGATCTGCCACTTTACAGATAGAATAAGGGGACCTCCCAGGCACTATATTGGAAGGAATTTTTCATTTTTATACTTTCACTTTAAAAATCCAAAAATCACTGCTCATTTAAAAATAACGTTTTTTACAAACTTTTTTTTTTTATTGATACAATACATGTCCCCCAGGGCACGACCCAGACCCGTATGACCATTGTATGCCCAATTACTTGCATATAAGCCTTCAAAATGGGCACTTTTGATTTTTGACATTCGGGTCCCATTGACTTTAATGTAGACATGTGCAAAAGGAAAAAATTCGTTTCGTTTAGTTTCGTTTTAATTCGTTAATTAATTAATTTCGTTTAGTTAGATTCATTACATTTGTTAAATTCGTTTTCGGATTTCGTTTAGTTTTCGACCGATTTTCGAATTCGAAAATATTTTGCGACCCGACTTTGGGTCCATGTATCTCGGGGTTACTTGGTGATAGAAACCAAATTTGGATATGTTGTAGTGCTAGTTCTACTGTGTTTGCATACCAAATTTGGGGTTTCTAGCTACAAGTGGCCCCGAGATATGTGGCCCCAAAGTCGGGTCGAAAAATGTCATTCTCTGCTGCAGAAAAGTGCTTGACATTTTGCGACACAGACACAGTAGAACTAGAACTACAACCTCTCTAAATTTGGTGTTTCTATCACCAAGTAACCCTGAGATACGTGGACCCAAAGTCGGGTCAAAAAATATTCTCGAATTCGGTTGAAATAGTTTCAAATGCGGTTGAAATCATTTCAAATGCAGTTGAAAAAATTTCAAATCATGTTGATACTATTTCAAGCGGATTCGAAAATATTTTGCGACCCGACTTTGAAAAAAAAAATGAAATTGATTCTAACAGTCTGCAGAAGATCTGCAAAAAAAAAAAGAAGTGAAATGGCTGTTAATAGTCTACAGGAGATCTGCTATTAAATTATATATTTTTTTATTCTGTTCTAATCTTTTCTATTTGAATTATAAATTTTGGAAGATGGTTATTTACTTATATACATCTGTCACATAAAAAAAAGATGTGAAATGGCTGTCACGGATGTCGATCGCAAGGCAAGTACATATGCTGTATGTCACTGTCCACTTGCCACAACACCTGCCACAAGTGCCAAGACACCTGTCATGAGTGCCACGTGACCGACCACAAGTGCCACGTGACCTGCCACGTGACCAAGTTGTGGATTGTCCACTTGCCATGTCACCTGCCACAAGTTATGGGGTTCCTAGCACCAAGTGACCCCCAGATATGGGGGATATGTCAAGTACTTTTCTACAGCAGAGTATTACATTTTGTGACCCGACTTTGAGGCCACGTATCTCGGGGCCACTTATAGCTAGAAACCAGAAATTTGGTATGCAAACACAGTAGAACTAGCACTATAACCTCTCCAAATTTGGGGGTTATCACCAAGTAACCCCGAGATACGTGGATCCAAAGTCGGGTCGCAAAATATTTTCGAATCCGGTTGAAATAGTTTCAAATGCGGTTGAAATAATTTCAAATGCAGTTGAAATAATTTCGAATCATGTTGATACTATTTCAAGCGGATTCGAAAATATTTTGCCACCCGAATTTGAAAAAAAAAATGAAATTGATTCTAACAGTCTGCAGAAGATCTGCAAAAAAAAAGTGAAATGGCTGTTAATTGTCTACAGGAGATCTGCTAAAAAAAGAAATAGATGCTAATAGTCTGCAGGAGATCTGGTGAGAAAACGAAATTGATACTAATTGTCTGCAGGAGATCTGCAAAAAAAAAAAGTGAAATGGTTGTTAATAGTCTACAGGAGATCTGCTAAAAAAAGAAATAGATGCTAATAGTCTGCAGGAGATCTGGTGAGAAAACGAAATAGATACTAATAGTCTGTAGTTGTAGTGCTAGTTCTATACCAAATTTGGGGTTTCTAGCTACAAGTGGCCCCGAGATACGTGGCCCCAAAGTCGGGTCACAAAATGTAATTCTCTGCTGCAGAAAAGTACTTGACATATCGCCCCTATCTTGGGGTCACTTGGTGCTAGGAACCCCACAACTTGTGGCAGATGACGTGGCAAGTGGACTATCCACAACTTGGTCACGTGGCCGGTCATGTGGCACTCGTGGCCGGTCATGTGGCACGCGTGGCCGGTCACGTGGCACTTGTGGCAGGTGTCGTGCCACTCGTGGCAGGGGTCTTGGCGCTTGTGGCAGGTGATGTGGCAAGTGGACAATGACATACAGCATATGTACTTGCCTTGCGATCGACATCCGTGTTAGACGTGCAAAAAGAAAAACATTTTTTGTTTCGTTTTAATTCGTTAATTAATTCATTTTGTTTAGTTAGATTCGTTAAATTCGTTTTCGGATTTTGTTTCGTTTTTGACCGAATTCGAAAAATCAGTCGCATTTGAAATTATTTCAACCGGATTTGAAAATATTTCAACCGAATTTAAAAATATTTCTACTGGATTTGAAATTATTTCAACTGCATTAGAAACTATTTCAACCAGATTTGAAACAGTTTCTAATGCAGTTGAAATAGTTTCTAATGCAGATGAAATATTTTCAAATCTGGTTGAAATAGTTTCTAATGCAGTTGAAATACTTTCAACCAGATTTGAAAATATTTAAACTGCATTTGAAATTATTTCAACCGAATTCGAAAATATTTTGCGACCCGAATTTGGGTCCACGTATCTCGGGGTTACTTGGTGATATAAACCCCAAATTTGAAGAGATTGTAGTGCTAGTTCTACTGTGTTTGCATACCAAATTTGTTTCTAGCCATAAGTGGCCCCGATATACGTGGCCCCAAAGTCGGCTCACAAAATGTAATTCTCTGCTGTAGAAAAGTACTTGACATATCCCCCATATCTGGGGGTCACTTGGTGCTAGGAACCCCATAACTTGTGGCAGGTGACATGGCAAGTGGACAATCCACAACTTGGTCACGTGGCAGGTCACGTGGCACTTGTGGTCGGTGACGTGGCACTCATGGCAGGTGTCTTGGCACTTGTGGCAGGTGTTGTGGCAAGTGGACAATGACATACAGCATATGTACTTGCCTTGCGATCGAAATCCGTGACAGCCATTTCACATCTTTTTTTTTTTATGTGACAGATGTATATAAGTAAATAACCATCTTCCAAAATTTATAATTCAAATAGAAAAGATTAGAACAGAATAGAAAAAAATATATAATTTAATAGCAGATCTCCTGTAGACTATTAACAGCCATTTCACTTCTTTTTTTTTTTTGCAGATCTTCTGCAGACTGTTAGAATCAATTTCATTTTTTTTTTCAAAGTCGGGTCGCAAAATATTTTCGAATCCGCTTGAAATAGTATCAACATGATTTGAAATTATTTCAACTGCATTTGAAATTTTTTCAACTGCATTTGAAATTTTTTCAACTGCATTTGAAATTTTTTCAACTGCATTTGAAATTTTTTCAACTGCATTTGAAATTTTTTCAACTGCATTTGAAATTTTTTCAACTGCATTTGAAATTTTTTCAACTGCATTTGAAATTATTTTGCAACCCGACTTTGGGTCCACGTATCTCGGGGTTACTTGGTGATAGAAATAGTTTCTAATGCAGATGAAATATTTTCAAATCTGGTTGAAATAGTTTCTAATGCAGTTGAAATAGTTTCTAATGCAGATGAAATATTTTCAAATCTGGTTGAAATAGTTTCTAATGCAGTTGAAATAATTTCAACCAGATTTGAAAATATTTCAACTGCATTTGAAATTATTTCAACCGAATTCGAAAATATTTTGCGACCCGACTTTGGGTCGACGTATCTCGGGGTCACTTGGTGATATAAACCCCAAATTTGAAGAGGTTTTAGTGCTAGTTCTACTGTGTTTGCATACCAAATTTGGGGTTTCTAGCTATAAGTGGCCCCGAGATATGTGGCCCCAAAGTCGGGTCACAAAATGTCAAGCACTTTTCTGCAGCAGAGAATGACATTTTTCGACCCGACTTTGGGGCCACATATCTCGGGGCCACTTATAGCTAGAAACCCCAAATTTGGTATGCAAACACAGTAGAACTAGCACTATAACATATCCAAATTGGGGTTTCTATCACTAAGTGACCCTGAGATATTTCGAATTTCGTCCGCGATTTTTCGATTCGAAAAAAATTCGGATTCGGTTAAATTCGTTAGTATTGTAATTCGGTCATTCGGATGCATCCGAATGTCCGAATAATGAAAAATTCGTCCGAATTTCGATTCGGAACATAACGAATTGCACATGTCTACTTTAATGGGGTTCGTTATTCGGGTCCGAACTTTCGTGTTTGAAAGTTCTGGTGCGAACCGAACAAGGGCAGGGGTCCGTTTGGCCCATCCCTATTAGAACTCTCATTATTGAAAACTACTGTCATAGTGTGCTATTGCAGCCTCTAATAGAGGGGCTAGCATAGTCTTATATATATGGGTTAACAAACCCTTTAAACCCAAACAAGAACTTTCCCCAAATTTCTAATAACTGTTTAGATAATCTAATTATACCCTAGTAGTGATTTTGTTTTTAAAGCTTGGAGTGCTGAAATGTGCAAATTAGAAAAAAAATATATAAGCCAAACACCCAAAATCATTTGATGTTTCTGTTTTATGATCATTGCGAGATAGTAGGAGCCATATTTTTTATTTTATTCTTTTGGTTCAGATTTGTTACCTGTGACATGTTGCAGGCTTCGACAGGACATGTGGTGGAATTCTGGATCTGGTAGGCGAATAGGAAAAAAGAGTCCAACTTTCAGAGGCAGCTCTCACTCTCAACTGGAGTGTACCAGAAGGTCCCTGGAGTAGTATGGAATGCAAGGATGAGACTGCCACAAGGCTTGAATTAGTCCAGTAACAATTTATTTTCCACGGCAAGTGGTCAAGAAGCCTATGCATTTCAGGGGCTCAAACTTCCTTCATTGGGGCTTGAATGCTGGCAATGAGATAGTGAAGTTGTGATTTGGGTCACCAAACTGAGACCCGGGGTTGTCAGCTGTCAGTCTGGTGACCCAAGTCACTAATCCACTATCTGTTATACATCCATTTTACATTGTAAGTGTTGAGCTCCTGATTTGTGCTGGCTTTGTGATTACTTGTGAAAATAAATATCTTACTGGATTCATTCAAGTCTTGTTTTGCATTCATCCAACTCATTGTTAAGGGCTTAGCATGACAGCCACCAACATGACAGTCACCTGAGTAGTATTTTATACAGGCTGTTAGAAATCACAGTACTTTTTTAAAAAAAATGGTTTCCTGTAAAGACCAACTACAGGAAACATTTTTTATTATTATTATCTTTAAATGTTCCCCAGGTCTTCTCAGACATCTGAAAAAAATGATAAATTTAAAAATGGCATGGCGGGGAATGGACCTCAATGGGGAAGGGTGCCTGCAGAGGTGCAAAGCATGGAGCTAAGATTTGAGCTATAAAAGGTAACTTCACTTTCACTAGGTTTGAATTCAGCTATTTGAACATTAAAACATTATTTAGGATTATTTTTGAAGTTTACTTGGCTTAGAAGTTTTTTTGTGGTTTTTCTTTTTTTCCTTCAGACGCATTTAAGTCCCATGGAGCCTATGTATGACATTTTTATAAATATGCATTTATGTTTTATAGAGTACAGCAGGATCTGACGGGGGGGATATTTTAGCTGAAAAAGAACAAACAAAAAACAGGAGCTCAACGTCTCAACAAATCATGTCTGTGTTTCGGCTCTGGTCATTTTCTCTGTCTCTCTGCTATGCGATCGCAGACATATCCAGCAGTGAAAACTGTCCAGACCCCCCGAGATGTGATCTTTACCACCCTCAACCCAAACAATCACAATGTTTGGCCACATCTATATTTGCCCCACCAGAAGAGAAATTCTGTCCATTTTTCAAAACAAACAGTTTAGCTGGAGAGATCAGTGGCAGCTTCATTATGGAAAAGCTTCTTTTGGCTTAGTCTAATGTGTCAAGTGTAAATCAAACCAATCACTAAAATCTTAAATAATCTTTAACACGTTAATGTAATTTTAAAACAAATTTTTTATATTTTTAGGTCTGCAAATTTCAACAAAATAATACCTGATGATACTGACATATAGCTCCTTGTTCAGCCACTCCCTGGTATATGGTGACAACACTCTATCCCTGTCTCCCAATTGTTCTCCTGCATTGTCACCTTGTCACACGGCTTCCCTTGTATTTCAGTACACATTACAAAGGCAATGTCAACTGTTGCTATCATTGGCCATACAGCCATCCTTGGAGTGTATGTGAACAGAAAGTAGCTGCAAAGAGGCTGCATGAGGTTAGCAGCACTGAGATGTGACAAATGATGAAAAAAAAGCTAATAAAACAATTTTATTATAAAAAAAAATGTAAATTGTTTTATACACAATTCTTTATGAAACTACAGCATTGACTTACTAAAGAAGAGAAGCATGTTCACTTTGCAAGGGAGTTTTCTTTTAGTTGGGGTAAAACTGGGCTGACTTTAAACATCGAATCATATGCAAACAAAATTATTATTGCAAGTTTTTTAAATTTTCCTTCAATGTGATTGGGTATTCCTTGCAAAGTAAATTGTTTACCATATTTTCTAAGCTAAAAGTGAAAACACCCTTTGCAAAGTCAACATGTCTGCCAGTAATCTGATCCATACATTGGACCCACATGGGTGTACACTCCAAGATGTTCTTGGAGATTCATGTAGGCCCATGCAGTCAGCTGCCTATCATTGATTTGAACAGGCTGCCTGCACAGGGCAGCATGGAACACCTTTGCATCCAGAGCGGGTGAAGACTGCCCTTCACACAGTGCACAGATAGGTACACCCGTGTGAATGAGGCCTTAGTAACTCAAACTCTGGATGCCACTCTGACCAAAGTGGTCAATATTGACCCTTAAGGGTTGATGGGTTGATGATCCAAGGGGTCAGTAAAATGGCTGAGGGTCAAAAAGGAGTCAATAAATGTCTGGGGATCAGTAGGTGGTTGGGACAGTGTTACCCAGATCAGCCAGCGACAATGACTTTGAATTAATTCTGTCAGCTGTTTCTAACCTCATTTACCAGTGTGATTTGCTTTGTCTGTCTATGACCTTGCACCCTCCCCCACCCAGGAAGGATATACATATGTGTTCACTTCACGTACTGGGTGCGCTTCCATACCTCAAATTCTGTTGGAGAGCCAGTATGTACACCCACCTCAAATTTCTCTTTGATAGCCATTGAGTACACCTATCTAAAACTCTGTTTGAGATCTAGTGGGTATACCCACCTCAAACTATTTTGAGATCTAGTGAGTACACCCACCTCAAACAATTTTGGAGATCCAGTGAGTACACCCACCGCAAACTACATGGGAGATCCAGTGAGTACACCCACCGCAAACTATGTTCGAGAGCCAGTGAGTATACCCACTGAAAACTCTGTTGAAAAGCCAGCGAGTAAACCTCCCTTATATTCTGTTTGGGAATAAATGAGTAAACCCTTAAAGTGATATTAAAGTCACATTTTTTTTTCTTTAAACATAACAAACATATTATACTTACATGCTCTGTGCAGTGGTTTTGCACAGAGCAGCCCAGGTTTTCCTTTTCTCAGGTCCCTCGCTGGTGCTTCTGGCCCTTCCCCCGTGCCGAGTGCCCCCACACCAAGCAGCTTGCTTTTGGGGCACCTGAGCCGAGCCACTGCTTCATGTGTCCATTCAGACACGGAGCTGTGGTTTTGCCCAGCCCCCTCTCTCTCCTCATTGGCTCACTGACTTTGATTGACAGCAGCCAATGGCACCACACTGCCTTTTCAGCCAATGAGGAGGGAAAATCCCGGGCAGCCAAGACACTCCTGCAACATCGATGGATCAAGACGGGCTCAGGTAAGTGTTAGGGGGGGGGCTGCTGCACACAGAAGGCTTTTTAAAGAATAGAATGCATAAAGTGGATGTAAACCCACCACTCACCCAGTATAAACTAATGGCACAGTATTAATTTATATACATGCAAGCCTCCTGCATGTATCCCTACCTAGCAAATGTCACCCCTTCAGCAGTAGGAGCCCCACAAAACTCTGGAATCAGTAGGTGGGTCTCTTTACCGGAGCTGTGGGTGGAGTTGTGATGTCTGATCATGCCCCACGATGAGTAACATCCAGTAAAAACTCAGGAAAGGCACTACATGACTTCAGCATGCCCAATCATGCTGAGGTGTGGAGCAGCCAATCCTGGGAGAGCTGGAGAAGATAGGAGGATGGATGTGAAGCTGGAATCATAACACACACTCTGCTCTCTGCTGGTTCATGAGTTAAAGAAATCATATGTCAGTCACAGCAGTGGGGAATGTGGCAACACAAACTTATCTGTGTGTAATGTTTTAGCTGGATTAACTCTTCGTGGCAAGACTGGGGGCAGAGATGACTTGACATCCTCTACTGTACCAGGTAGAAGTCTTCATTAAAAACATTTTTTTCAGATTTACATCCACTTTAAGATAAAAAACCTTCTGACTTTACAACTACTTTAATAATAAGAGTGTTGCTAAAGAACTTATTGCTATGCATTTAATAAGAAATAATTATTTTAACAACCGTAATGGCAGTTGCCAAGAGAAAGCATTATCAGTATTCACTTGGTTTTCACACAGTATTCACTGTTATTTATGTAGCACCCCTGTTGGACAATAGCTTAATTCAGTATGTAAATGGTGGAGCTGCAACAACCTGGTAGTTGATTACACCTGCTTGTTGGTGGGAGGATGTTCTAGAAAACAGTGTTGGAGGGTAACTTGTAGAGTTATGCATATTTATCCAACCCAGTCAATCCCTAATGAGCTAGCTCAGAAGGTATGGCTTGGGAGAGGATAATTATTTGGGAGAAACTGGTTGGGCTCCATGCTGGAAGCTGCCACTTTGTGTTAGGCCCCAGCATGTGCTATAAGCTGGAGGCCTGAGGAACAGACAACTGTTGACGCTTGGCTGGAGTAGGGATCCCTCACTGAAGAATGTTGCAAGGGAGTTGAGCTACCGCCTGAACATTTTAAGAAAGACCAATCACCTACAGATCCAGGCATTGTGGAACTCTCTGTTTTAGGGACAGAAGCCATGTGGTGCTATATTTAAATGGTGACTGCTCTTACAGAATCATAGGATCTTTTTTGGCCATTCCTAATCACCTGTGCTATAGCAAGGCTGCTGTTAAAGGGCCTGTTGTTGTTTGGCTTTTCAAAATGCTGTCCTCAGCGTTTTTTGTTTTTTTTTTTCCCTCAGGAATCCTGCACCCTAAACTCCCTCCTTGAATTTTGTCTTTAACAGCAATTAACAATAAAAACACTGGACTGGAGCTTTAAGCTGGCCATGCATGGGTAATTTTTTTTTTCGTTCAACCAGGAGGTTGAAAAAAAAAAAAAAAATTCCCCATTCTAGATACTCACAGATTGGTGCTGCAGACTACTGCCTGCAGCTCTGATCGAGCCAGAATACACCAACAGGTCAATTGAACATAAGTCAATTAATAGATCGACATCTGTTCAACCACAGTGGCCACACTTCAAAATTTGGCAGGCCATCTTGAGTATGTTGGTGAGCTATTGGGACTGGCAAAGGGGGGGGGGGGTGTAGGGCCTCCGGAAATGTAGGTGGAAACAATTATTTCCGGAAGCTCCTTCAGGAGCCATCACTGCATGTCAAGTAATATCTTTAAAATTATTTCCATATATGGAAAAGGAAAAGTATTTCTGTAAATATATACATTTTGAGTTAATATTGTAGGGGTTACCTAACAAGTATGCAACCCCAACAATTTTAGAAGCTTACTCTTTTATTTTCATTATTTAATTGACATTTTCTCAATAAGTCGACTGGCTCAAAGGGTCCAATTCACTAAAGGAAACAAAGAAGAGCATGGAGAACTTGCTATGGTATACCTGTATTGTAATCTTGCATGAGTGTACGCACACATAAAGCTTGATTTTAAAAAAAAAAACTCCGTAGACAGTGGTGCCTGTATTTTTGCAAATATCTCCTAAACTGTGTAGGTTTAGGAGATATTTCTTGGACCTACAGGTAAGCCTTAATCTAGGCTTACCTGTAGGTCAAAGTGGTCTGTAAAGCCCCATACACACTATAAGTTTTTCTGGAGTTTCAATTTGTATGCAATCAGGCAGGCCCTTGCACTACATGGTTTTGGTAAACCTGAAGGAAAAACTCAGCAGAAAAACTGATAGTGTGTATGGGGCTTTAGGGTTTACAACCACTTTAAATGATATCATGAGATTTTTTAATACATTTAAAATGAAAAAAAAATAAAAAATAAAAGTTACTTTAAATTCAAACAAATAATTGACAATATCAGATTGAGTAATCAAATTGAAACATGTGTAGGCAGATTTTCTCAGGATGATATTCCATAAACATTCATGGGAAATCTCTTGGCTGCTTGATCGTCTTTCTCTAAATCTAAATTTATACCTGACAGGAGACCCACACAGTAGAAATATACAGGGTTAGGCTGAAAGTCCAATGTACAGACAAGGGAGGAAGAAGAGAGCCATATGTCATCTTATTACTCCGGGGAGGGAAGACACTTTTCAAAATAATAATCTAGAATAATAGAGTTATGTTTATATAGAGAAAAACAGCAGATAAGAGTCACCGGACACATCTACACTTTTATATTAATTTGTTTTAGTAGAAAAGAGTTTATTTGAAAACTATTCATATAAAAATATAATATATAGCACAGGAAGACTAAAAACATCCAAAGAGCATGGGAAAGGTTATTTAATAGCTCATATATATATATAAAAATTATGTCATTTTTAATCTCAAATCACTTTAAAGTCCACTCCACCCAAAAATGACATTTACTTTGAAATCAAATCATATTCCAGGTATTTTTTTATCTTTCACAGCAGCTAATGGTGCAATATCTCCACATTTCAAGGACTATAACCTCCCCCCTTCATCAGAGCTAAAAAGAAGATAAACAATGTGGCTATAAATATTACAATAAGTCAATAATGACTTATTGACAATACATTTAATGTAAAAGAGGATATAGAACTAGAGTATAAATAAATACAGTTGGTCTGTCCAAATATAAATGCAGACAAAGTGAAAAATATTGCAGGCCCATTCACTCCATTGCGTTGCATCAACATTAGATAAACTATATGTGTTATCGCCATGCATGGTAGCCAGGGCCATCTTAAGAGCATTATAGGCCCCCGGGCAATACAGTGCACTGTGGCGCTGTCTACACAATCATGCATGAGAATAAAAATGCAAATTATCAATAAGGCTATATTTATTGGTACTTCCAACAAAATCAGTGTTTAAACATTAACACAACGTTTGGACAATATAACACGAGTTTGATGGGCACAGTGGCAGCTTTTGATGGGCACAGTGGCAGATTTTGATGGGCACAGTGGCAGCGTTTGATGGGCACAGTGGCAGCGTTTGATGGGCACAGTGGCAGCGTTTGATGGGCACAGTGGCAGCTTTGATGGGCACAGTGGCAGCTTTTGAGGGGCACAGACAGTGGCTGTGTTTTATGGGCACAGTGGCAGCTTTTGAAGGGCACAGACAGTGGCTGTGTTTGGCGATTCTAGCAAATAAGCAACCAGTGCAGTCAGTCAACTTAAGCAGCAGATTTCAGCCCTGAGGATCGGCCCTGGATGGGGCCCTCCAGGCAAGTGGGGCCCCCGGGCAACTGCCCAGTGTGCCCAGTGGAAAAAACTGCCCTGATGGTAGCCTACCAAGCCCATTGCAAAAAATTTACAGAATGCACTTGCGTTGCTGCGCACCATAATACATGATATGTATTTAAGGTGAGCTGTGATAAAAAATAAAAAAAATTTTTTTTTTGCATTAGAACAGTGACATAGAGTATGCTGGACCTCAAAGTAGAAGATAAATAAATTAAGAGACAAAGAACTATCTATAAAATTTATGTTAAAGAAAAAAGAAATACATATCAGTTGCCACACTGAAGTGTATTTAGTGTAAATAGTGTATTTAGTGTATTCTCTATATCCTTTTACAGAGTACTGTATTTTGTAGGTTATAATGAAGTCAATGTTGTGTGTAAATCCATGTAATCACCACGATTGGGTTCCTGTTTACTGAGCTGATTTTAGCTCAGAATTACGTATCATTTGAGCCAAACCATAACAAACTCGTAACTGCTATCCAATCATTTTTAATACTTTGTAAAATCATGGATTAAACTCCTGAATCCAACATGTACATACTGCTAACTCACCACCAATAGGGGGTTCTTTCATTGCGCCAGTTAAAGAGTTAACAAAAAAAAAATTCAGTTTCAATAACAAATCAGATATATGCATATATAATATATATAATTGTTAAATTAACTTTTTTATTTTACACCTTTTGAAAAAATTTATATTTCACTTCCTTGCAATACAGCATTTTAGGGGCCTTGTGTACTGCATGACTACAAACCTTATTTCCTGCTAGTCTAAGTAACTTAGTTCTTTTCTGAGAAGTCTGCACAGAGATGGAAGCCAAATTACAGGCAGTCACTGCAGCAGGAGCTTAGGTCTAGCTAGGATGCTTTCTATGACATCTTTATTGCCTTAACCACCTCGATACCAGGTACTTTTACCCCCTTCCTGCCCAGGCCGATTTTCAGCTTTCAACGCTGTTACACTTTGAATAACGATTGAGCGGTCATGCAACATTGTACGGAAATTAAATTTTTTTGAGACAGATCTTTATTTTGGTGTTATTTTTATCGCCCTGGGGCTTTTATTTTTTGCTAAATAAACGGAACAAAAAAACAAACCAAAATTTTGAAAACAAAATGTCTCTGTTATATAAAATTTAGCAAATAAGTAATTTTTCTTACTCACTAATGTGCGCTAATGAAGCTGCACTGATGGGCACTGATCAGGCTGCACTGATGGGCACTGATCAGGCTGCACTGATGGGCACTTATGGGGACTGATGAGCTGGCACTGATGGGCACTAATGTGGACTCATGAGACTGCCCTGATGGGCACTAATGGGGACTGATGAGGCTGCACTGATGGGCACTGATAAACTGCACTGATGGGCACTGATAAACTGCAGTAATGGGCACTGACGAGGCTGCACTGATGGACACTGATAGGCAGCACTAATGGGCACTGATAGGCAGCACTGATGGGGCTGCACTGATAATTAAGGCTCAGGTGATCAGTGCTCTGATTATCAGTGTAAGTGCTGTACTTATTGGGCCCTGTCAGATCGGCTCTCCTTTCCTCACATGCCTTCTCTGTGTAAGGAAAGGAGAGCCGGTAACCGGCAACGCGGTTTACATGTAACCTGCTGTGATTGGACACAGTTAATCATATGGTAAAGGGCCCTTTACCCTGATCTGTGATCACAGACACTTCTTTCCGATGCACACCCCAGTGACACCCTCAGAACTGGCCATATATCTGCTAATGCGCGGTGGCAAAGTGGGTAAATGATGTTCTTTTTCTGCATGCTGAGCCTGTTCACATAGTGATACTAAAGACTGACCCTTCAAAGGTCTAAATACGGCCATAGAATCTACCCCAAAACTTACATTGTCTTCTGACAGCGAGACCTGCCATTGTCAGAATACACCAATACAGCTGATTGTCTGCTGAAAGTTTTTCAGCGTGTCTGTTTGAGAAGTCAAGCCGGGACAGCCACATACTGATAAGAATTTGGCCAGTCCCTGCTGAACTTTCCGAATTTCAATCAGCGTATGGCCAGCTTAACACTTTTTTTGGAGCAGAAGCAGGTATTTTTTTTATTAAATTCCTTGCAATGTACAGTATATAGTTGGCCTGGTGTGGATTTGTTTGCTTCATGGTCCACTGGCATAGGGAGCCCGAAGCTGGCTGATGACACAGTGATTTAGGCCCCTTTTACACATAAGGACCGTTTGTCTGTTTTTCATCCATCCAACGGATGAAAAAACAGACATCAACGCATTCCAATGGAAAAACGAATGACAGCAGATGATCATCTATGTTCATCCAGTTTCATCCGCTTCCGTCAACATCTGTTTATTTGAACGGATGAAAGCCCTATTTTTTCATCCGTCAAAAAAACGGATGGGATGAAAAACAGATGTAAACTGACAAATGTTCATTTTTTTCATCCGTTTTTTTCCATTCGTTGTTAGAGGCAACCAGACACTGTGGGGGGGGGGGGGGTTGTAACAGGGAAAGGCAGGAGAGCAGTATAGCAGTTTACACAGTGAGGGGGCAGTCTGTACAGACAGGCTCCCTCACTTGACGACGCTGACTGTCATTGTTAGGGCTCTTTCACACGGGAGGGATCCGTAATGATCTGCCCGTGAACATCCGCTGCTCAGCGGGGAGCGCTCCGTTGTTTCCCGCTGAGCCGGCGGATGACAGGGCCCGCCCTTTAGATCTCTGCTCTCCTCTATGGAGGTTTGGATGAACATGGATCATCTGTCCGTGTTCATCCGATCCGCTCTGCAGACGGATAGAAAAATATGGTTTTCCTCCATCTGCAGAATCGGACAATAGTGGAGACGGACGATATCGGGTGTCAGCGGATAATAATTTTTTTTCTTTGAAAAAACGTGACTGAACTGATGAAACAAACTAGAGGCACGTGTGAAAGGTGCCTTATGCAAGTAGGAATAACATTTGAAAAAAACATTTAAATAAACTAAATATGTAAATATTTAGTGGACATCATTTTGTGGATACCTGACCTTCAGGCATATACAGTGCCTTGAAAAAAGTATTCATACCCCTTAAAATTCTCCACATTTTGTCATGTTACAACCAAGAACGTAAATTTATTTTATTGGGATTTTATGTGATAGACTAACACAAAGTGGCACATAATTGTGAAGTGGAAGGAAAATTATAAATGGTTTTAATTTTTTTTTACAAATAAATATCTGAAAAGTGTGGCATGCATTTGTATTCAGCCCCCTTTACTCTGATACCCCTAACTAAAATCTAGTGGAACCAATTGCTTTCAGAAGTCACCTAATTAGTAAATAGAGTCCACCTGTGTGTAATTTAATCTCAGTATAAATGCAGCTGTTCTATGAAGCCCTCAGAGGTTTGTTCGAGAACCTTAGTAAACAAACAGCATCATGCAGGCCAAGGAACACATCAGACAGGTCAGGGATAAATTTGTACAGAAGTTTAAAGCAGGGTTAGGTTATAAAAAATATCCCATGCCTTGAACATCTCACAGAGCACTGCTCAATCCATCATACGAAAATGAAAAGAGTATGACACAACTGCAAACCTACCAAGACATGGCCGTCCACCTAAACTGACAGGCCGGGCAAGGGGAGCATTCATTAGAGAAGCAGCTAAGAGTCCCATAGTAACTCTGGGGAGCTGCAGAGATCCACAACTCAGGTGGGAGAATCTGTCCACTAGAGAACTATTAGTTGTGCACTCCACAAATCTGACTGTTATGGAAAAATGGCAAGAAGAAAGCCATTGTTGAAAGAAAAACCATAAGAAATCCCGTTTGAAGTTTGCGAGAAACCATGTGGGGGACACAGCAAACATGGAAGAAGGTGCTCTGGTCAGATGAGACCAAAGTTGAACTTTTTGGCATTAAAGCAAAGCGCTATGTGTGGCCGAAAACTAACACTGCACATCACCCTGAACACACTATCCCCAACATCACAACATCACACCAGAACCTTTCCCAGCTACACGGATCGTGCTAGGAGCCTGTGGGATGTAGTAGAACTGCCAGGACTACATACTTATGACGAGCATGACTCCCACTTATATCTTGTAAGTGTTTTTAATCATGTGCACTAAATGATACTGTTTTAATGCTATACTTATAGAGGTGCCCCCCCTTGTTTCTTCCACTGTTAAACATGGTGGTGGCAGCAGGTTGTTGTGTGGATGCTTTTCTTCAGCAGGGACAGGGAAGCTGGTCAGAGTTGATGGGGAGATGGATGGAGCCAAATACAGGGCAATCTTAGAAGAAAACTTGTTAAGCCCCATACACACGGTCGGATTTTCCCATGGATTCTGTCCTATCGGACAATGTTGTCGTAAAATCCGACCGTGTGTAGGCACCATCGGACAGTGTACGTCGGATTGTCCGACGGACAAAGTCCTATCTCCTGCTGGATAGATTTTTCGACAACAAAGTCCGATCACACCAAATCCGATCGTGTGTATCGAATTCCGACGGACAAAGTGCTACGCATGCTCAGATCACATTACAAGACCAAAGCTATTGGCTACTAGCCTCTACGTAGTCCCGTCGTAGGCAACAAACGTCACCACGTTCAGAATGATCGGATTTTTCGACAACTTTGTCCGACCGTGTGTACGCAACACGAACATCGGACAAAGTACGACGGACATGATCCGACGGACCTGGTCCTCGGATAATCCGAGCGTGTGTATGGGGCTTTAGAGTCTGCAAAAGACTTCAAACTGGGGCAGAGGTTCGCTTTCCAGCAAAACAATGACCCTAAACATACAGCCAGAGCTACAATGGAATGGTTTAGATCAAAGCATATTCATGTGTTAGAATGGCCCAGTCAAAGTCCAGACCTTAATCCAATTGAGAATCTGTGGCAAGACTTGAAAATTGCTGTTCACAGATGCTCGCCATCCAACCTGACACAGCTTGAGCTATTTTGCAAAGAAGAATGGGCAAAAATGTCACTCTCTAGATGTGCAAAGCTGGTAGAGACATCCCCAAAAAGACTTGCAGCTGTAATTGCAGTGAAAGGTGGTTCTACAAAGTATTGACTCAGGGGGGGCTGAATACAAATATACACCACACTTTTCACATATTTATTTGTAATAAAAAATTGAAAACCGTTTATCATTTTCCTTCCACTTCACAATTATGTGCCACTTTGTGTTGGTCTATCAAATAAAATCCCAATAAAATACATTTACGATTTTGGTTGTAACATGACAAAATGTGGAAAATTTCAAGGGGTATGAATACTTTTTCAAGGCACTGTACGAGCTTGCTGGACACCTCATTCCAAAACCATAGGCATAGATGTAGAGTCCCCCCCCCCCCCCCCCCATAAGCAGGAGCTCATTGTTACTGTTTAATTTTGATTATTATGTCATGTTATTGTAATTATATCTCTTTAATCATTCCTGGCTGATTGCTGCAGGGCTTGGGTAGAGTGCGACTTTTTCCTTTTGCAGTTGTGTCACATAGGGGTTGATTTATGAAAACTAGAGAATGCAAAATCTGATGCAGCTGTGCATGGTAGCCAATCGGCTTTTAACTTCAGCTTGTTCAATTAGACCCCTTTCACACTGGGGCGCTTTGCAGATGCTACAGCGCTAAACATAGCGCCTGCAAAGCGCCCTGAAACAGCCGCTGCTGTCTCTCCAATGTGAAAGCCCCTAGGGCTTTCACACTGGAGCGGTGTGCTGGCAGGACGCTAAAAAAAGTCTACACCGCTCCTAAACTGCTCCTGCCCATTGAAATTAATTATACCGGTGGTTTTAACCCTTTTGCGGCTGTTTTTTAACCCTTTCTCGGCCGATAGCGTGGGTTAAAACTGTGCCGCTAAAATGACAGTAAAGCGGTGCTAAAAGTAGCGCCGCTTTACCGCTGACACCCGGGCGCCGGCAGTGCAAAAGGGGACTTAAGCTTTAATCAAGAAACCTAGAAGCTGATTGTTTTTTTATGAAGAGCTGCACCAGATTTTGTACTCTTCAGTTTAAGTAAATCAACCCCATACTGTCTGTTTTTCGGGGTATAAATACATCTGCAGAGGACTGGCCTAGGGTCCTTTGCAGCTGACCCATGGGAATACAAGTGTCAGGACTTGCTGCTGCTAAGTGAATCCTTCCTACTGCCGCTATCCCCTTAAAAGGGCCCATTTTCAGGAACTCTATATACTATGGATATTTCTGCTATGGACATTACCAATTACATGTATGGGCTGCACCTTCTTATGTACCTTATCTTGTGGGAAACCGCTAGCGAATTCTGTCTCAACCAAATGATGATGAGCAATGTATCTGTATTTTCTCAAGTTGCTTAGTAAAAGGAACTTTATTCAATTAGATAAGTGGTCAGTGTCTTTTACTAATAGAAGTGTCTACCATGGAAAAGTGTAACCTTGATGTATCTGAAGAACTTTATGCATAGGAGTTAAACCATTCAACCCTCTGTATTTAAGTGGCCTTGTGTCGCTGTAGGACAATGGTACCAGATTAACCCTTGTGGTTTAATATATCTGGAGAACACACATTTTGACCTTCAAAGTTGGGGCACAATCTCAAGTGATGGTGGCCAGTCTGAATAGGAAGTGGGTGACTGTGGCTGGAGTCAGTGGCCCTTTTCAGTGGGAGGACATGTGTGCTTTATGTCCCTCACGGGATACTTCTCTTGGGACCCGCTGTGGAATGGGGGTTAACCTACAGACCTGGCCTGGGTGGTCAAGAGAGCAAGGTCTTGCGTTAACATAAAGCAGTGGCTTCCTGTGGTGTAAGCCTTTATGGTGAAGAGAATCTATAAAATTGAGTGGCAGTGTGAGTCAAGTGTTTGTGTCCAGGGTAGGGACACGGGAGACCTACTAGGTATGGGGCATGTTCTGCACCCCCATCCCAAAATGGTGGATCATCTTGAGAAGAGAGAGGAGAACATTGGTTCCAGGTGTGAAGATCTCTTGTAATGGCTTGGCTTGGTTTCTGACCTGCCCTCTAGGTCCTGGGCATCCCCCACACCTCCACCTTTTGGAAAAACAGAGCACATTCTTCCGGGAAAGCTTCCCACCAGCTTTTGTAGTGTGTCTGTGGCAATATCTGCCAATTAATCCAAGAGAGCATTTGCGAGGCCATGTATTGATGTTGGATAAGGAGACCTGGCTCACAATCTGCATTCCAAGTAATCTCAAAGGTGTTTGCTCTTCCAAAATTTATAGGACGACGGTACATTACTATAGCTTCATCATCAGTAGCGTTAATACTATTCAAAGGTGTTGTGGTCTGGACTCTGTGCGGCCCACTCAAGTTCCTCCACACCAAACTCACCAAATCATGTCCTGGTTTGATGGAGCTGGTGTTGTATACAGGGCACAGTCAAGCTGGAACAGAAAAGGGTCTTCCTAAAACTGTTACCCAAGGCAATTGTCTATAATGTCTTTGAATGCTGTAACGTTAACAGAACCCTTCACTGGAAACGTCTGAAATCAATAAAATTATATTTTATCATCCTGACCATAATAAATGATGAGGACACACAAAAACCATTAGAAATACCCTTCAAAAACAATGTTCATGTAATTTTACCATTACCAAAATATGAACTTATTGAAGATACCACATCGAGTGGATATAATTCTGCTTGGTTTCGGAGGCACTTTATCCCATGTAATGATGAATTGAAGGTCCACGCCACAACCTCAGCCTAACTGTTTCACACACAGTACCTCATTCAACACTGCAAGTATCCCCACGATTACATTCATTTTCCCTAATTACCTCTCAGCTGATCCCCACGTTCGTTTGCTTAGCACAGCTGAAATGTGGATAGCTTTGCTTTTATTGGAAAGGGGATTTGTGGAAATCTTTCCTCCAGCCTTGATTAGGGCCTCTGGGGAAGTATGAAAAAAAAAAAAAAACACAAATACAAACTGAACTGGCTGTACTGGACTCTGCTCTGCTCCCTTTCTATTTTTCACACTTTTTGCTATTACTCAACAGAAAATAAATTAATGCAAAATTGTCTCCTGAGAATAGCCTATGTACCAAATGCTGATTTAGCAGAACATTATCTTCACCTCAGATACGTCATTTTAACATTAATCCTAATAGTGCTTTTTTCACCTCACGTACTCCTTCACCTTCTGACTATACATTTACAATATGGCCACTGATATAACAGAAAGGTGAAAAGGCTCATGTCCATAAATAAATTTGTATTTCATTGTATCTGATATGTTATGTTTGCTGTTTATGTGGTTTTATATATATATATATATATATATATATATATTTTTAACAGGACAGATATATATATATATCAGTATCTCACAAAAGTGAGTACCCCCTCACATTTTGTAAATATTTTTGACACTTTGGGCCCAATTTGGATATTAGGGGTGTACTCACTGTTGCCAGCAGTTTAGACATTAATGGCTGTGTGGTTTTAAATTAAGGGATGGTGGCGCTGTTCAGGGTAAGTATGGGGAGAGCAGGATAAAAATATATGACAGGTTGCCCAGCAGTTTATCCGCCGACTGATCAACACTGGGGGGGGTAAAACACAGATGGGGTCCGTGTGTGTAAAAAAATATATAACACTGATAGTGTAATATTGCTAAAAGAGTGGTTGATTTTATTCAAGTAAAAAGTGAAGGACAAAATGACAATGCAGCCAAATAGGCTATAGGGACATAAAAAATATAAAATAATGCAAAATATATTATAAAAAGCAGAGCGCGCAGCTGGAGGGCAGAGCGATGACGGCGCCACAAAGCCCCGGTTACAGCGTGTGTCACACAGAGGAGGCTTTTCTGAGTAAACCGACCCACAGAGGAGGATTATACAGCAGTTTAGACATATTTATACACTAACTAATTTCCATTGTAGCAAAGTGTAATTTCTTCAGTGTTGTCACATGAAAAGATATCATAAATTATTTAGAAAAATGTGAGGGGTGTACTCACTTTTGTGAGATACTGTCTATATAGTATATATACTGTATATCTGGTATGTTTGTCGTTGTAGAATTGGTATCATGTTACATCTAGATGAAAACATAAGCTCTTTAGGGTCGTAACTATGTGTAACTGACCTTCACACTGCCCGCATACTAAACGCTCCTTTTTAGCATGTGGGCAGCTGTCAGATTTCAGGTTTCAGTAAAATGTACTATTATTGCTGCAGCGTACAAAGACATTTTAGCTAATTGTGTGCTTTCTACCTTGTAGTAACCATTTTTTTCTATTCATGCATGACTGTTCCCCTGTGCACAAGGCCAGCTCCATAAAAACATGGTTTATTCAGTTTGGTGTGGAGGCCTCCACAGAACCCTGACCTCAATGCGATTGAACATTTGTGCAATGAATTGGAATGCAGATGCCAGATATTGTTATCCAACATTGTTGTGCAATCTTATGCAAGTCTACCTAGGTGCGTGAGGTATGGCCTGTTAATCTAATGGCGCATATTAAAGGGGACTTGTTGATGTTAATATGCAAGAATATAGATTAGGTGTATAGGCATTCCATACAAGTCTATTCTACACCTCAAAAGGGTGTTAAGGTGTTAATCTAATCAGTAATCACACATATCAAAGGGGACTTGATGATGTTAATATGCAAGAATGAAAATTAGGGCAGTTTATGACTACAGCTGTTAAACGGCCAATCGAATTGCTCAGCCATACAGTGTATTGGGGATATAACATGGCGTTCAGTCTATTCATTCGGTGTGTAATTATGGAGGCACAGGTCTACGAGACATGGGACTCTGAAGGCTGGTATTCGTTGTCATATATACTCTGTTGGATTTTGTCATCTGTTGCAAGACTTTGTTCCGTGTTGGAAGTCAATAAAGTGCATCTCTCTGGAAGAATTGGGTTGCTGCGGAAGAGTACTTATAATAACTAATCATCTACCCACTATATATTATATCACTACAAACATTAGCACAGGACCTTGCAAATGCTATGGCTTAATAAACACAAATTCCTGTAGACACACTCCAAAATCTTGTGAAAAGTCTCTATAGGTAAAATTCTATAAGGTTTATTTATAAAAAATGTCTCAACCATTCGCTCGGCTGTCTGTAATGCTGCGTACACACGACTGAACTTTCCGGCAGACTAGGTCAGACGGAATTAATCCGTCAGACAATCCGATCCTGTGTGGGCTAATCCGATCGTTTTTCTTAAAAAAAATTAGATGTACCTAGAAATAGAACATGTTTCAAATCTATCCGAAGGACTTAAATCGCGAAAACCTTTGCCTGTGTGCTGGTCCGACGGACCAAATACGACGCAAGGGAAGCTATTGGCTACTGGCTATTGAACTTCCTTTTTTAGTCCCGTTTACTCAGTGTGAGCTGAGCCTGAGCAGCCTGAACAGCGCCTGCCTATCTGAAGAACAAACAGACATTAAATCATCAAATGCTGCCACTGTGCCCCAGTCCGTTCGTGTGTGGCGAAGAGGCGGTTCAGTGTTAGGAAAGCGTTCGTTTGGAAAGTCCGTCGGAAACTCTGCCGAAAGTCCGTCCGGAATGTGGCATGTGACAATCCGCAACGCGTGGCAAGTGACAATCTGCAACATGTGGCAGGTGATGTGGCAAGTGACAATCCACAACGTGTGGCAAGTGACAATTCGCAACGTGTGGCAGCTGACACGGCAAGTGGCAATCCGCATCTGAAGGTGATTTTTAGTGGGACTACGACATTGCGGTGGACAGATCGGACAGATCGGACACTTTTGACAAATTTGACATTTATACATGACAGAGCCATGACAGGTCCTCTTTATATTCCTATATACATGTATAGTGCCATGACAGGTCCTCTTTATACTCCTATCTACATGTATAGGTCCATGACAGGTCCTCTTCATACTCCTATATACATGTATAGAGCCATGACAGGTCCTCTTTATACTCCTATACATGTATAGAGCCATGACAGGTCCTCTTTATACTCCTATACATGTAGACCACCATGACCGGTCCTCTTTAGTTATCATGATATAAAATAATGGATGTGGGGGCCCTTTGGTACACATTGAGCTACTATGTGGGCTCTTAAAATGCACCTGCACCCAGACATCTTCTTGAAGCAGACCTTCACTCACAATTAACACACACAGTACCACCATTATAACACTATCTATTACAAATTACACATACACACATACTGTATATATATATATTTTTTCTTCTTTTTAGACGGTACTTGCTCCCTCATCCCCATGACAAAAACATTCAGTTTGCCCATTTCGCATCTCTGACTATTAAAATAAATGAAATGTGTATGGTGTAAACAAGCCCTAACAAAGAGTAAAAAAGTCATCCCTGACCTCTCTAGCTGCTTGTAAATTTAAGTAATTTGTTCTTAAAAACCCTTTAAAGATCGAATTTCATTTCGTTTTTGCCAGCTTATAAAAATCTGCTTGTAGGCAGGTGCCTATTAAGTGGTTATGTAATTTTATTTTTTTATTATGCCTTGTCCGTACTAACTGTTGCACTATTTATTTATGCTGTTCTTCTAAGCTGGTGCCTCCAGGAAGTCAGTGGTTAACTATGCTGGTCAGGTTTTTTTAAGGGGCTTTTTTTTTGGTAGAGTTCTCTGCTGGGGCAGCTAGATAAAAAAGGCGTGAACCACCTCCGGTTGTTCCATATGTGGGAAGAGAACAGGTGATTGCTGTACTATGTAAATATTACTTTGCCTTTGTGTTTCCCCTTGGTGGGAACCCAGTCAGGGTTCCAGGACATAAACTTATGGACTTGAGCAAGGACTTTAAGGACTCTTTCCACAATTCCACAATTTCAAGGTATGACTACCTCAATGCAGGGGTGGATCCAGGGGGGGGGGGGGGCAACGGGGCAATTGCTCCCCCCAGAAAATAGTACTGACTCCAAGGCTTTCTCCTTTCACCACCTCACCAGTTTTGCGTTACGAGGAATCTAAATGCTGCAGGGACTTTGTTTCTGCTTCCCCTAGCTCTTCCAGATTCCCAGGTGACCTAAAATATATCAGTAGATTTAGAGGGGGCCAGTGGCATCATTCTGGGGGTTTGGAATCGATGTGACACAGGGGCCGCTGCTACACGCTGGCAGAGTTGCAGCAGAGCGGTGCGAGTGTCACTTTACTTCCCTCTCAGGCGGAGTGATCTCCACCCGACAGGAGCTTCCTAGTCCCGGCTGGTGTGACGTCACGATTCAGAGGCCCGCAGGATTGAAGACAAGATGGACTTGTAGCCAGCTCAGTGCACTGCAAGTGAGTGCTCACTTACCTAAGGCATTGTTATGTTAATGAGCTATGGCAGGAATTGTTATGTTAATGAGCTACGGCGGGCATTGTTATGTTAATGAGTTAACACCTTGTCTTACATGTGAAGTGGAAAGCACTTTGGGGGAGGGGGGTTAAATAATTTACAATGATAATTGTAATATGGCACATGGAGGGGGTTAATGTGCTCACTCATGTATTAGTGACCAGTGACAATTAACCCCTTTGTGCTGCATTAATGACAGTGGCACTATCAATGTTAATTAACCCCTTTTATGCTACAGCATACACTGCCACTAGTGCCACTAATGCAGCACAAAAGGTAATTGCCACTGGTCAGTAATACATCAGTGAGTACAATAACCCCCTCCATGTGCCATATTACAATTACCAATCATCATCATGATAATCACACAGTACAGGTGTGTTGAGCCACAGCACCTATATTGTGTGATTATCATGATAATAATGATGATATTTAAAGACAGAAAAATTCATCTTTAGGCTTCATTCACACAGGGAGTGCTGAAGACTAGGGTTGAGCGAACCCGAACTGTAAAGTTCGGGTCTGTACTGGACTTTTGGGTGTTCGGGTCCCGGACCCGTTCCCGAACAATTGACTGTATGTTTGTATGTGTTTAAAAGCACTCGCGGCTATATGAATTGTCAGCTCCCGTCCCCCTTAATACAGAGAACAGTCATTGAAGTCATTTATTTTTAAAAAGTTAGTCATAAAAAGTGTTTGGGGACCCGGGTCCTGCCCCAGGGGACATGTATCAATGCAAAAAAAACTTTTAAAAAACGGCAGTTTTTTCGGGAGCAGTGATTTTAATAATGCTTAAAGTGAAACACTAAAAGTGTAATATTCCTTTAAATTTCGTACCTGGGGGGTGTCTATAGTATGCATGTGAAGGGGCGCATGTTTCCAGTGCTTAGAACTGTCTCTGCAAAAAGTGTAATTTTTGCCGGAAAAAAAGCTATTTAAAATCACTCGCGGCTATATGAATTGTCGAGTCCCGTAACACAGAGAACAGTCATTCATTGAAAGCCATTCATAAAAAAAAAGTCATTGATAAAAAATAAAAAAAATAAAAAAAAGCCACCTGGTAACCCCGCCCCCCCCAAGTCCCCATGGGGACGTCATGGGGACTTCCCTATGGCTTTCCCCGTGACGTCAGAGAGGAAAGCCATAGGGAAGTTCCCATGACGTCCCCATGCGTCAGAGGGGGGCGGGGTTACCAGGTGGCCCCGCCCTCCGTTTATAAAAGACCTGTCAGCCGAAGCGAAGCCTCACACACTGGGAGCCTCCCAGTGCAAGGAGTGGCCCAAGAAGAGACCGACGCATTGGAAGAAGATACCGGAGAGAAGCCTCACACAGCGGGAGCCTCCCATTGCACGGAGCTGCCCAGAAGAGACACCGATGCTGGAAGAGAAGGCCAAGAAGAAGCGGATCGGAGGTAGAAGAAGATGGAAGAAGAGGATGCCGGAAGGAGAAGATGAAGAAACCGAAGGATGAAGAAAGGAAGACCAGAAGAAAGAAGAAAGAAGATTTTAATAAAGGAATTGTCAACGACCGTCACCGTCTCAGACCCCCAAAGCATCCTCCCCAATGTTGAGGGCATGTGGCCTGGTACGGTTCAGGCGGGAGGGGGGCGCTCTCGTCCCCCCTCTTTTCCTGCGGCCTGCCAGGTTGCATGCTCGGATAAGGGTCTGGTATGGATTTTGAGGGGGACCCCACACCATTTTTTTTGGCTGGGTTTCCCCTTAAAATCCATCCCAGACCTCAAGGGTCTGGTATGGATTTTGAGGGGGACCCTATGCCATTTTTTTTTTTTTGGCTGGGGTCCCCCTTAATATCCATCCCAGACCTGAAGGGCCTGGTTATTGAATTTGGGGGACCCCCACGCTTTTTTTTTTTTTTTTTTTTTTTTATCAATGACTTTTTTTTATGAATGGCTTTCAATGAATGACTGTTCTCTGTGTTACGGGAGCCGACAATTCATATAGCCGCGAGTGATTTTAAATAGCTTTTTTTCCGGCAAAAATTACACTTTTTGCAGAGACAGTTCTAAGCACTGGAAACATGCGCCCCTTCACATGCATACTATAGACACCCCCCAGGTACGAAATTTAAAGGAATATTACACTTTTATTGTTTCACTTTAAGCATTATTAAAATCACTGCTCCCGAAAAAACGGCCGTTTTTAAAAGTTTTTTTTGCATTGATACATGTCCCCTGGGGCAGGACCCGGGTCCCCAAACACTTTTTATGACTAACTTTTTAAAAATAAATTACTTCAATGGCTGTTCTCTGTATTAAGGGGGACGGGAGCCGACACTTTATTATAGCCGTTCGGGTCCCCATTGACTTCAATGGGGTTCGGTGTTCGGGGTCAAGTTCGGGTCAAGTTCGGGTCAAGTTCGGGTCAAGTTCGGTCCCGAACCCAAACTTTTTTCTGAAGTTCGGCCGAACCTGCCGAACCCGAACATCCAGGTGTCCGCTCAACTCTACTGAAGACATGTGTCTGACATGCAGGGCTGTCTTTTGCTGGCTTGAGGATGCATAAAGTGTTACATGAGACACACACAGCCGCTATATCCCAATATGTCATGCGTGTGGATCCCAGAATGCATGCAGGGTTTGTTCAAGGACCCACACCAGCATGTCATATTGGGATATAGTGGCTGTGTGTCTCAGTAGAAATAAATGGGATAAAACTGCCCTGCTAGCGGCAAAATAGCGGTGCTAAAACGGCGCTAAAAATAGCGCCGCTTTACCGCCGACACTCGCCCGCCCCAGTGTGAAAGTAGCCTTATTTTCTGACAGTGCCCCTCACGAGACTAGACTCTGGATCTGCCCCTGCCTCAATGGGCAGGTGTACTTGAAGGCACTAAGCTAGCATTTTGTAAGAGGAATGGAATGTATGTGTAGAAGCTGACTGCAACATTCGTTGTTTAAATAGCTTTCTGAATAGAGTTGGGCTTCCTGGGATTCAAGTTTAAAGCAATGTTAAGAGTTAAGCATATGGGCGAGTGTCAATTGGATGAGGTGACAGGCAACCGGGCAGGTGGAGTCCGGTGCATGTCACGCTGCACTGGTTCAGAAATGCTGCACAGGGAGAGAAATGTAGTGAGGAACTGTTATCCATAGGGTACAGGATGAAAAAGGAGAAGAGCTGTGCCAGGTAGCTTAAAGCGTGAAGAAGTGTCGTTCATTACAGAGAGCACCTCCTTAAGGCCATACCCATGTTTCAGGATATGCCTCTGGCAGCCTGCAAGGGCATGAGTATGCACTCCTCCCCATCCCCACCTGGGCACTACTCACAACTTGGTGTAGTGGGCAGGATACGCCCCCTGCATGCACCTGAAGTTAAGCAAAGAGACTATGGCACATGAAGCGGAAATGTGACCAGACATGTGCTAGGAAGAGTGAACTGCTCGTGATCGGTAATGTCAGAGAGTGTGCTGGTTTGTGTTTGGGCGATGCAACAGTAAGGGGATAATTAATGGTGCCCTGTTGCAGAAGTGTCCTGCCCCTACATGTGGAGATTATAGCTGTAAACTCTGTCAGGATGGCATGTGTGAGTCTTCCATTGAAGAAGAGGGTTTTGTGAGAGGAGCCAGAGATGCATGAGTTGGATTCGGGCTTGAAGTTTATGCTGAGACTAAATTGTCGACCCATTGTCATGTTGGAGAACAAGACATTTTGAGAGCAGTGTGTGGTACCTGCAGCCAAAGGTCGACTGGCTTTTCACCATGGGCTCACTGTTTGTTTGACCTGTTATACTATTCCATATGTCACCAGTCTACGGTGACGTCTCCAAAGTAGAAGTGGACAGCATGCCTAAAGTACTGACCCCAGACCAGACTGTGTCAGACGGTGGATATTGAGGCTATTGTCACAGCTCTTCCAGGCCCTGACCAAGCTTGGTCGAGGTGGCTGAGCATAAAATCCCCCATACATGTGGGGTTGAGTTGGGTCCTAGGGAGGACAATGAGATGGGTGCTTATGCCTCTTATGCCTCAGGTACCTTTCGCCAATCAAAAGGATAGCCCCACGCAGACAGCTACTGAGAAAG
This sequence comes from Lithobates sylvaticus, assembly GCA_028564925.1. NCBI lineage: Eukaryota > Metazoa > Chordata > Amphibia > Anura > Ranidae > Lithobates > Lithobates sylvaticus. The sequence continues at coordinate 66,052,292 of CM053028.1, forward strand.
ATTCAGATCCCCTGCCTAGAGCTTCCAGTCTTCTCCAGTGATTGGAGGTAAATCTTACAAATAAGTCACCTACTCTACTGCTTCAAAGATGGGACAAGCAGATTCTACCACTCCTCTTGAGCCAAGTTCTACTACACTGTAGCTTTACCAAGGGTCACAGCCAAGAGAGATGGGTGGCCAGTCCTCTTCAGGAGATAGTGGCGAAGGTGACCTGCTGTCTCCACAGTCACCCCTATCCAGTCGCTGGATCCCTGACCGGTGGGATAGCTAAATTTGGTATGTCTTTGAAGAGAGTCTTTGTCATAACATAACTTCAGCATATGTGAAAGAGACCAACTTGATGTGCACAACTCTACCATTATGTGCTTGTCTCTGTGTACAATTTGAATTATTCAGGTGCAAGAGGGGGGGGGGGCACAAGGAAGGAAAAGTCATAATTTTAAAAATGGAGTTCTGCTTTAAGATTTCTCCTTTTTTTTCTTCCCACCCAAGGTAGCAGCCTGGCTTTTGGGACCATGTGATGAAAGGGGAAGCTTCTAAAAGCTATCTGCTCACCTATAAAAAGGATCACTAAGAAGTCCAAAGTGCCAATCGACAGTCACTACCTTCTACGAGCTAACCCACCCATGCTCCATATTTTACTCTACATACTACACTACTTGCTTCTTACTTAACTTCATTACTTTCCCTAAAAGTGGGGTAGTTTATTTTAAACATTACATTAATGAGATTGAAAGCTCAAATCATAGTGACCAAACAATTTTTGTCTTTTAATTTTGTTATTTGCAATTATTACTTTGTTGAATACATGTTTGTTTTTTGCTATGTTTTATGCTATACATGCAGTATATTATACTTTGTTTATGCATGGGGTGCTCTCTATGCTTCTGTAGAGTTCTTCCTTAAGACACATGTGGGCTCTTGGTTTTAGGCCTGTCTTATGTTTTCTCACAGAAACAAAAATACACTGCAATAAATCTTTGGATCCAGAACCATACAGGCAACAGTAAGTCCCAGTGGGTTTTGTACAAAGCGTGCACGTGCTGACACAGTGAACTACTGATAGAGGGAAAACATATTGAATGGTTTAAGAAGAAAACAGCAGTTCCTGGCCTGGGCAGATGGGTTGACACACTCCCATACATCCACGTCCTTAATAAAAATCATCCATAGCTTTATTTTTTTTTCCACGGCCATAAACGAGACCTGGAGGATTTCAAAGCGACATGTATGCTAATAAAACACGATACCTCAAAACGTTTTCTGGATTCACCTTCTTTTCTTCAGAGCAAATGTGATCACTGTACACAAGCTGGAAAACAGAGGAGATTAAGTGCAGGGATGTGTCTATAATAAATCATAGAACGATACAGGACTAATTTCCTAGGTCTGAGGGGCTTAGAACACCTCACTGAAATGTTTTAATTTAATCATGGTTGATCCAGGTCTCGTAGGGGGTAATTAAACAGCTCAGTATGTGTGGATTGACCTTTTTATACAGGTGTTTGGTCACACTCCGGGACAAGGTGAGCAAGGACTTCACTAAAAATTTAACCAGGTGCAGGATTTGGGTGCTGGCCGTTAGGTCACTATGATTGGAGACTTTCCAATAGGGGCTTAAATAAACTCGTTAGGGCCCCATGCAAGGTTGAAACGAGGGCCTAGGAGGGTTTTGCATTATTAACTGAAAGCTATAATGGTTTTGTGTCACTTTAATTTTTTTAAGTTTGATACATTATTGGGGATATAAATGTGTATAATTGTTCATATAAAATGTAATACAGGGTACTTCTATGAGAAATAATCCTCAGAGCACCATTGGACTGGTAACCTTTGTCCTGGGGGAAAACACAAAATAACTATCCCTTTTATTGTAAAAAAAGATTGTTGTGGGCTACAGAAAGGATACCATGCAAAGCATGCCATGGTGCCTCATTAATTAATAGTTGGGTGGGTGTTCTTAAAGGACCTGGATTATTGTAACTTCTTGGGGTGGAGTGGATTGGATAGATGGTGCTGAATCCCTGAAACTTTTCTTATTATGACCTAATAGTGGGGAGATGTCTTGACATCACCCTGGGCTGTGACTGACATAAATCAATCTAGAATTTGGGTGCCACTGCATAATTTGAAAGTCCAGAAAAAAGTTTATTCCAGAGTAAAAGCATAAAGAGCCAACACATGTTTGGGTCTACGCCTTGACCCCTTCATCGGGACTTGTAAGGTAGTGTGTGCTGAGATAGCAGTGAATCAATCGTTAGATACAGTTTCTTGAAAAAGTATTTATACCCCTTGAAATTTTGCCAATTTTTTCATGTTACGACCAAAAATGTAAATGTATTTTATTGGGATTTTATGCGATAGACCAACACAAAGTGGCACATAATTGTGAAGTGGAAGGAAAATGAAAAATGTTTTTCAAAATATTCTACAAATAAATATCTGAAAAGTGTGGTGTGTATTCATTCCCCCTGTGTCAATACTTTGTAAAACCACCTTTCGCTGCAATTACAGCTGAAAGTCTTTTTTGGGTATGTCTCTACCAGCTTTGCACATATAGAAAGTGACATTTTTGCCCATTCTTTTTTTTTTCAAAATAGCTCAAGCTCTGTCAGATTGGATGGAGAGCTTCTGTGAACAGCAATGTTCATGTCTTGCCACAGATTCTCAACTGGATTTTGATTGGGCCATTCTAAGCCCTCGTACACACGGTCGGAAATTCCAACCACAAAATCCGTCAGATTTTTTCCGACGGATTTCGTCTGACACTGGTGTTGCATACACACGGTCGGACAAAGTTGTCGGAAAATTAGATCCTTCTGAACGTGGTGACGTTCGTTGCATACGACGGAACTACGTAGAGAGGCTAGTTGCAAATAGCTTTGGTCTCGTAATTTGATGTGAGCATGCGTGGCACTTTGTCTGTCGGAATCCTCGACACAAGATCAGAAAAAGTCAGATCAGATTTTGTTGTCGGAAAATTTGAGATCCTGCTCTCAAATTTTTTCCGTCGGATATTCCGACGGAACAAGTCCGATGGAGCCCACACACGGGCGGATTTTCCGACAACATGGTCCGATCGGACATTTTCCGTCGGAATTTCTGATCGTGTGTACGGGGCATTACACATGAATAAGCTTTGGACTAAACCATTCCATTGTAGCTCTAGCTGTATGTTTAGGGTTGTTGTCCTGCTGGAAGGTGAACCTCAGCCCCAGTCTTAAGTCTTTTGCAGACTCACAGGTTGTCTTCTAAGATTGCCCTGTATTTGGCTCCATCCATCTTCCCATGAACTCTGAAGAGCTTCTCTGTCCCTGCTGGAGAAAAGCATCCCCACCACATGATGCTGCCACCACCATGTTTCACAGTGGCGACGGTGTGTTCAGGGTGATGTGCAGAGTTAGTTTTAGGCCACATATAGCGTTTTGCTGTTATGCCAAAAAGTTCAAATTTGGTCTCATCTGACCAGAGCACCTTCTTCCACATGTTTGCTGTGTCCCCCACATGGCTTCTCGCAAACTACAAATGGGAATTCTTATGGCTTTCTTTCAACAATAGCTTTCTTCTTGCCACTCTTCCATAAATGCCAGATTTGTGGAATACACGACTAATAGTTGTCCTGTGGACAGATTTTCCTCCAGAGTTACTCTTTGCCTGGCCTGTCAGTTTAGGTGGACGGCCATGTCTTGGTAGGTTTGCAGTTGTGCCATACTCTTTCTATTTTTGGATGATGGATTGAACAGTGATCCGGGAGATGTTCAAAGCTTGGGATATTTTTTTATTACCTAACCCTGCTTTAAACCTCTCCACAACTTTATCCCTGACCTGTCTGGTGTGTTCCGTGGCCTTCATGATGCGGTTTGTTCACTAAGGTTCTCTAACAAACCTCTAAGGGCTTCACAGAACAGCTGTATTTATACTGAGATTAAATTACACACAGGTGTACTCTATTTACTAATTAGGGGACTTCTAAAGGCAATTGGTTCAACTAGATTTTAGTTAGGGGTATCAGAGTAAAGAGGGCTGAATACAAATGCACGCCACACTTTTCAGATATTTATTTGTAAAAAGTTTTTAAAAACATTTATCATTTTCTTTCCACTTCACAATTATGTGCCACTTTGTGTTGGTCTATCACATAAAATCCCAATAAAACACATTTACGTTTTTGGTTGTAACATGACAACATGTGGAACATTTCAAGGGGTATGAGTGCCTTTTCAAGGCACTGTATAGTGACAGTTGAGTAGATCAGAACAAAACTTGTCAGTAGCTGGTTATTACAACATATCTTTTAGTTTCAATACTTTTTATTGGAAAAATATATAGTATACATATCTGAGGACAAATAAACATCCCAGACAGAAAGAGATGGGCAATCCCCTAACATGAAGAATGGGTGGGGTTGCTAAAATGTATACTAGTATAGAACAATAAAGAACAGGAACCAGTAAGGGTAATGGGAGGACAGGAGCGGTACTGGTGTGACCAGTATTAGACAACATAATCACCTTTATGAAGATCAATGAGGAACCTATTAGCTATAAACACAGGAATTTGTGACGGTATATGGAAGTGTCAAGATTCCAGGTCACCACTAAGTAGGGAGAGACGTGATGCTGTAGTTCGAGATGTCATTGTATTGACTTGTCGCTTGTATAACAAATAGGATTGAGGGCTAAGTTATGGCATAATGGAGCAATTTGGGTTGGTTAACCAAGGCGCCTATTGGCATAGAAATTTGTCTTGGGTGAGGTGAGCATTGTAACATATCTTGTCACTTTCACATCTTCTGGTATCAACTTACTTTTTAGCATTCACATGGCATCTTAAAGCCAGAAGGTCTAAACAAGTTGCAGATAGCTATATAATGCCCAGCATGTGTTGCTGACTGTGAGTCCAACTCTCAATAATGTCTGAATAGTGAGGTATATTTACTCTGGACTACCAGCCCAAATTGTCCTATTTGTATTGGTCCATGGAGCAAAGCCATCTTCCCCCTAATCTCCCAGCTGAGTCCTTCCTGTAAAGCATTATGCGTTTTCTGAAGAGATAACAAGTTAATTGTTGTCCTATTTCGGACACTCTGTCTCTGAAACTTCTACACAGCTGTATAAAAGGAGAAAGTATGCGTTAACTGATCTCACTCACCCTGTATGTAAATCTTACACCATTCTATGTAATTTTTACATTACGCTATTGAGCTCTGTAAACAAAAGTGTTTTTTTTTGTTTTGTTTTTTTTGCTACAATGTCAAACAGATGTAATACATCTCTGCAATACATGCACAATTTCCTGGGTTTTATCTCTGTAGAGGCTCTACAAGTACAAAAAAATACCCGTTGATCTTTCATGAATGCAACGCACAGCTTTTATGACATCATACGTCTTTTTCATGGACTGAATGGTTCCATCTTTTTCCATCTCCACAACATAAACACTAATTACTCTGTAGTTTAAGATAAGAAATATAGTCAAATTAGACTTCTTGAGATAACACAGGAACATAGGACACAGGACACCTTTCAATTTCTGGCATAACCAACAGGTATTGTTTTGCATCCATCGAACAGATATAACTAAATGCTTTCTATGGTATACATACACTTTAAAGCAAACCTGTACTTTGCTTATACAGGGCAAAGCAACAGGAGGCACTAGAAGGACTACTCAATGTCTCCTTCTTCCGCTTATCAGCACATGATGGCTGTGCCTAGTAATACATTTTCCCTTGTATGCTATCCCTGTCCATGGACATAGCATCCCTGTATATGTTGAACCCTTTACAGGTTATCAGTGGCGTCGGAAAGGGGGGGGGGGGCTGACCATGGTTATAGCCCTGAGTGGGCCCCTAAAAAGTCCCAGGTCTGGCATTGCTTATTTACAATTATTAGCCCTGAGCCCCAAGGCCTAGGGTTGGCCAGAAACTCATTGATGGGCACTGGTGAGGCTGCATTGATGGGCACAGGTAAGGCTGTATTGATGGGCATTGATGGGCACTGATGAGGCTGCATTGATGAAAATTGGCGAGGCTGATCTGATGGGCACTGATGAGGCTGCATTGGTGGGCACTGGTAAGGCTGCATTGGTGGGCATTGGTGAGGCTGCATTTATGGGCACTGATCAGGCTGCATTGAATGGCACTGGTGAGGCTGCATTGATGGGCACTGATGAGGCTGAGCTAATGGGCACTGATCAGGCTGCATTGATGAGCACAGGTAAGGCTGCACTGATGGGCACTGATTAGGCTGCATTGATGAGCACTGGTGAGGCTGATCTGATGGGCACTAATGAGGCTGCATTGATGGGCACTGGTGAGGCTGAATCGATGGGCACTGATCAGGCTGCACTGACAGGCACTGATCAGCCAGCTCAAGTGAACCCTCAGCCCAGACTCAGTGTGCTGTCACTGAGACCCGCCAGACAGCACTGGAACAGGCAGCAGCCAGTAAGTGAGCCTACATGATGCCGGGCTTGGGCTGGACTTATCAAATTTACCTTCAGGCTGAAGCCCCTGGTCTTTTTCCCACCTAGCAACACTTAAGCATGGAACACTGCATTGTATGGAAACAGGGTAAGTTCCATATGTTTCAACATACCCAAAAGTACCAGGTATTTCTCTGGGCTACAGTAGTGGGACAATGTGAGGAAGGTAAGCTCACCAACACTTAGCAAAAATGCGATTCAATAAAAAAACCTACAAACATGTACCTGAATTCACATTCATGTGATCCTTTGAAGTGCCTCTGCCAGTAGTGTAGACCACAGCAGCATTTAAAAGAAGAAATTAAGATAAGTATATGGGGGTGAGGGAAGGTAGTGGGTTTTAAATGGAGAGCAGCCTAAATTCTTTAAAGAGCATGATCATTTATGACATTATTGAATAATATACCTGATACCTTCCTCATCAGGCCTTGCAGCCCTTAGTTGCTGGTGTCAACCTCCCCAGAACACAATAGCTTCCTAAAAAATGTGATTGTAGAAAACAAAAAGTCATACTGTCAGCTGAAAGGTGATTTTTCTTCTGGTGTTAAAATATGCCTCGACTCCTGTCTTGGAGATGCAACTGAAAGTGTTAGGATAGCCCCCCAAAGTGTGATAAATTTCCATTTCAGACCATAGTCATCACCAGAACATTGGAAGATGCCCCCTCACAACTTTAAAATGTAACATTTGTTACCTTGGAGCACCCAGGGCTTTCCCTGTAGGGAAAATTTGCATTTTGTTGTTCTCTTCAAATACCAAAAAAAATAATTAAAAATGTCAATTTATTTTCTGTCTCGGTGACAGTGTAGTGAAATCAAAAGGAAGAACTCCGGACAGCCGCACACCGGGAAAATAAAATCCAAAGGGTTTATTTAAAAGCAAAAAGACACTGCAATCCAAACACGGCAAAAAGGGGGGTACAGAGCTGACTTGTTTCGCACTGTATTTCAGTGCTTACTCATAGCTAACATACTCTCAAATGGACATCAAATATATATGGTTACAACATATAGTTCACATAATTGCATGATCAAAAAAAGCTGTAGCAAACAAGCAGAGTCTGCTGTTAATTGGATTTCAAGATGTGCAGCTGAAATGGACCATGAAACCGAGTATAGCCAATTAGAAAGACAAGCAAATTAAAATCTTATAGTGAAAAAATAGAAAATTTAAAATGTCATATGAAACAAGTCTTTTTTGTGTAAATAAATGAACCAGAGTGCATAAGTGCATATGTTAAATTGTTTCAAAAACTCAAAGACTATAATAAAGTCTTGAGAAGTGTGTGCAACTTGCAGGTATATTAAAATTAGTTAACATTAAGCAGTGTGTGAAGTGTAGTCACAGTGCTTCAATCATGTACATGAATGAACCAAGATTGGACGAATAATGGATAGATGAATAAGTAAATGAGTGGATAAATAAATTACTAGAGGAAGTGTATTCCCCATAAAAAGTGTGCGTGTGGACGCATGAACAAATGTGAAGTGGAAAGATAAAGTATGGTGAAGTGAAAAAGAATCTGATTTTTATATATATTAATTTTTATTTCTTTTTCTTTATTATTTTAATTTGGAAAGACTCCATGCCTATCGACATAGCCTGTCCTCCATGTAAAGTGTATATATTAACCGAATTCTTTGAGCAAAGCCCATTAAACAGCACATGTGGACATCCAAAAATATTTACAGGACTGATACATTCATAGTGATAGCAGTGTACATTGTATAATAAAAGTGACAGTACTTCCTGAAAAATTGGTATCAGATTAATACATTTATGCTATATTGTGTGAATCAATACATCAGTATTATATTGTGTACACATAGTGGTCTTGTACTATAATGATCCCATTATGAAGTTCGCAAAAAAATGGCTGACATACTGACAGCCAAAAACTTCTGGATAATAAACCATTGAATCTGAATGGGATCGGCAGCTGTAAAACCTATGGAAGATGTATCCACATCACCTATTCATCATTGTTAGTGTGATTGTAACCTATTGGTAACCTGCACAAGACACAGACCGCTGTGTCTTGGTAATTGGTTTGTTGCAGAATCCTGCTTACTACACACAAATAAAGCCGTTGTTGAGCCTTTAACTGAAGTACATCATTTTGAGAACTAGTTAGAGTAGGAAATTAACTCTATCAGAAGGTATCGGCCATCACATTTAAAATGGGATTTGGACCGATATCGATGTGTGTATGGGGCACTGAGATTCAGAGAAATCGTGGAAACTGGCAGAGACTAGTAGAAAGGAGGAAGAGAAGACAGCCTAGTTTATCCTTACAGACGAAAATCAGCCATTACCAGTGTTTATCTAAAATATGAGTGTTTAAGAGAAAATGGGCAAAACAAACTAAGACAGAGCAAGACAAGATTAGGACACAGCCGATGTAGTAATATGTTATTTAACTTAACTGCAGATTAAGGATTTGTGCTCTGTATAATTCCCCATATATGGTGATCGTAACCTGATAAACCTGACCTGATAACCTGATAGTAACCTGATAAACCGTGCCATAGTCAAGGTAATGCACAGTGGATGCACAGTATGAATGGAATGTTCCTGTGCCCAAGTCAATACGCTAGAGTTGGGCACAGGATATGTAAAAAGTTCCCATAACCATAGCAACAAGTCAATGGGTTTCCATGTATATGTGGGGCAACGAAGTTCAAAGCCACACAAAGCCGTGAAATGTAGATTAAATGTAGGTCATGGGTGGCCCGTATCAACACCATAAACGTGTATCGGTGGCAACTAAGCATGCATTTAATGATAAATCTAAATTGTCACATTTAATACACCATTACCTAAACCACTGAACGATCTCTTATCAGAACCTTTTCAAAATAGTAAGTGCGGTATCAGTCTGTATAGAGGTTAGTAAAAAAAATTTAACAGAACCGCGCTTAACTAGATTGTTATAAATTGCGTATGGATACCTATAGGCTGATATATGTATAGATAGACAGTGAGAAGTGTTTATTGCAATGTGAGCATAGCTATATTAAACACCAGACCATACCCCAATGGTCCCGAGCAAACAAGAGACAGAATCTAAATCTGTAGGTATGTATATTTCTTTGTGTGACATTACTAACATGCAGGTATAGGTTGGTGCCTATAATGACAATATATAGAAAAGCATCAACTAGTCTGGAAAAAAGGCAACCTATTCCCAGATGGAGCACACTGTTAAAAAACCAAGTCTCCTGTGGCCATGATTATTTTCTGAATAACCGCAGTGATTATCTTGGATTGCAATACAAGGAACTGATGTCAAACATCGGTGTGGGTATGGAGATTCTGGATGCATTCACAAGATAAATGGCATGTAACATATTACATTAGCTAAGCTATGTCCCTGTGTCTTATGTGTATATTCACTAAACAATGCACCATATGGATGTTGCATCTATCATATCTCATAACCCAACATGCCTCATAACCTCATAACCTAATATGTATCTATCATATCTCATAACCTAATATGCCTATATGTCTGTATATGGTGAAAAAACTGGATAGGGGAGGGATATAACATCCGAAAAGATGTGTGTGAAGCACTTGATGGATCTTGTGGTTACATTTGCATCTAAAGAAAAGAAGAAAGGGCAAAAGGTTGTATCACTCATAGAAGTGGGAAACATCCCATTCAAAATTTAAACCTGACGGAATTCTCGTGTTGAAAATGAAGATCCAATAGACTTCACGCTTGCATAATAGACGAAATTTGTCCCCTCCCCGTTTGGGCATTACTATCTTTTCAACCTCTTGCATAACTAAACTGGAAACATCCTTTGCATGTACCAGGTTCCAATGTTTAGCTACATTGGTAGAATGGTTCTTGGTAATATCATACAAGTGGTCGTATAGCCGGTCCTTCAAACGGCGTGTAGTGCGACCAACATATTGAATGTGACAACTGGTGCATGTAATGATGTAAACCAGGAACGACGTGTTGCAGTTGATAAAGGTACATATTTCATGCGTTTTTTTATTAGTGCAAGACTTAATGTCAGGTCCAGTTTTTATGTGTGTGCAGTAAGCACACCCTTTTTGGCCACATTTAAAATTACCTTTAAAGTGGAGCCAATTGGGTTTGGGCTGATGGGAAAGGAACAGACTGGGTGATAAAGAATTGCCTAGAGTAGGGGCCCTCCGTGAGACTACCTTAATGCCATTTGTCAAAACACTGGTATATGCTGGATCCCCATACAAGACAGGAAGGTATCTCATAATAATATCTTTGATGTTAACATATTCAGTGCTATATGGCGTGGAAAAAACGGGTATTTTATCTATAGACAATGATAACTTGTGGGGGTGTTTATTACAGGGCTTGTCTTTTAGCAGGCTGTCCCTTGAGATTAGACTAACAGCTGCATAGGCCTTGTCTATATTTGTGCTAAGATATCCTCTGCTAGCAAATCTTGATGCCATAAGTTTGGCTTCAGCATGAAAGGTTTCTGATGTACTGCAGATACGCCTCAGCCTGAGGAACTGGCCAAATGGGACCCCTTTTATGGTATGACCTGGGTGCGCAGAATCTGCTCTGAGCAAAACGTTGCCCGCAGTGGGCTTCCTATAGAGACTTGTTACTATTTTACCATCAACCCCTGAAAGTTTAACATCCAGAAACTCTATAGTATGGGCATTAAGTGTACCCGTGAAACGTAAATTTAAATCGTTGTCATTAAGGTACATAAGCCAAGTGCATAGGTCAGTATGTCCATCACTGGTAATAAACAGCAGATCGTCTATGTATCGACCAAAAAAAATTGTATCGTTTCAACGGGGACTGTCATGTCCAAAGATGCGGGTCCTCTCCCACCAACCCATAGAGAGGTTGGCTAGGGAAGGCGAAAATTTCGCTCCCATAGAGACCCCGCATCTCTGGAGATAAAAGTCCCCGTCGAACATAAAAAAATTATGAGTTAGAAGATATTCCAGGGCCTGGACAATGAATTCTTGTAGCACCAGCGAAAACTTGCCAGATTCCCTCAGAGTCCAAGCAACTGCCTGTAATCCCAAATGGTGGGGTATACTTGAGTATAGGGTGGTCACATCACAAGTGATCCATCTGAATGATGGTTGCCACTCAAAGTCGTGTAATTTGCATAGCAGTTGCTTGGTGTCCCTGAGGTGACCCGGCAAGCTGGAGACTAGAGGTTGGAGATGGTTGTCCACCCACTCACCCAAACGCTCATTTAAGGATCCTATGCCTGCCACTATGGGACGGCCTGTAAGAGGCGTGAAGCCCTTGTGCGTTTTCGGCAAATGGTGAAAAACTGGTATAATGGGACAGTCTGGGATAAATAATGCTTTTTCAGTATGGGAAAAGATACCTGATGCCACTGCTCTATCCAATAGTGTAGATAGTTTAGTTCTGAATACCTGGGTGGGGTCAGATCTGAGGCGCTGATAAGTATCAGAGTCAGACAATTGGCGCAGTGCTTCATTTTTGTAGGTGGTAGAATCTAGGACAACTACACTGCCCCCTTTATCTGCACTTCTAATGACTATGTTCTTGTCCGCTGACAGTGATCTAAGAGAGGCTAGCTCTGTCTGTGTGAGATTCTGGGGAGAAGATTCCCTGCGACACCCGCGTGCAAGCTGGACCAAATCCCTCTCCACTAATCGCTGCAAAAGGTCAAGATCCCTCCCTCTGGACTCCACAGGGTAAAAATCAGATCTCAATTTGAATGAGACCCTACTTTGTGTATCAGTGGGGTCACAGGGGGTGGGATCAGACACAGGGGGTGACAGTGTAGTGCTTACCAGGACAAAGAGAAGGGGGATTCTCAAAAAAAAAAAAAACTTGGCAAAGGGTCTAACCCTTTCCTACTCTATCCAAAACAGAAAAAAATAACACGCTTGTAGTAATGTACAAAACCAGAATACTAATTTTAAGCTAGGTTTGGGCCTCATTTCTTTCTACAACTGAATCTCATATATGACAAAATACTGGATTCTCCAACTCACACTTTCACTATATCAAGTTTCAGCAGGAATAGATAGAACAATTGCAGATAACACGCCATTCATGTCACTTCTACAGACCCTCAACCTTGGTGCTGTTTCAATTAAACTATATTCCTAACAAGTTATCACCATTTCATTCTGCTTTGGTCACATCAACTCTCTCGGGACCTGAAGTGTGAAATACGAGCTTCTCAGAGATGAAGGTTAGTCTCAAGTCTTGTAAAAAGAAAAGAAGGGTTCCCCTTGAAATGGTGGGGTTTTTAGGCAGCAAGAGTATGTTTTTACATGGAGATTATGTCAAAAAGTAGATGTTGAATGAGAGAGCCAGTCCATCAGGATTGGTTTGTGGTATTTTATTCATGTCAAAAAGAAAATTATTTATGACACGAGGGTTATAAAAACACAAGCCCATACAGAATATATAAAAAATGATATAATACAATACACACATTAGTAAAACCAACAAGTGGCATATGACACCTCGACTGATGTAACAGGGGGGGGGTCAGTATGATACGACAAAAACTGACGCGTTTCGACCTGTGATTTGTATGGGTCTTCTTCAGAGTATTTTTTGTCTGTTGGAATAAAAGACAACGTAACAACAACTATTCAGTTAAATATTGAATGTGTCGCACTTGTGTCCGCACGTGTAGAAAAACATAATCCTACACCTTAAGTGAGTATAATTACCAGTATGTGTGTAGTAAGTGAGGTAATCTTCTGCATGGGGATTCATAAAACTCCCATCTGTCTTTCCGGGTGGCTTCTAGATGTAGCTCCTACAGGCAAGTCAAGGCAGAAACAGCATCCAGGCCGCGTGTGGCTTGCGAGGGGTCACACTGATTGCTGACACCAGTGGGGAAACCCAGGAGCAACCCAGGGTGCAGGGGGAGGGGGAGGTCGATGGCGGCTCACCTGCAGTAGGTATGTTAGAGCAAAACGTAAAGGCACCAGAATCCCTAGTAGATGGTCTAAAATTTTCGACAGTGAAAATAAATTGCTTTTCTGTTTAAAAAAAACATTGCAAGGGATCGTTCTAATGTGCTACAGCCCTTGCCGCTCCTCCGAGAAATGATCTTTGGTGGATTGCTTTCCGGGGGCAATTGACAGGTGGTGAGGAGGTGATATGGTACCTTCTCACCGCCTTTTTTTCCCAGAAAGTGCCTGAACCACCACAGCGGCAACATGCTGTTTAAAATGATTGTGAACGATCACCTTGTAAAACAAGTAAAACAACCCTTTCAGTTTAAAATATGTATAGATTTTTTTTTAAATTATAAATACCCTTTTCCCCCTTTTTTTTTATAAGTGAAAGGCTATGCAGGGGAGGTGTGTCAGGACAAATCTGATCATTGGAAGAGAGCAGGCTGAGTTCCCAGCATAGTTAGAGAACTGACCACACTGTACTTTCCTGTTTAGTGTGGCCAGTTTTTAATAGGAAAGCAGAGGAACTGTCAGGAACACCAGGGATTTCACACAAAGGAAGCAATACAATGAGAACAGGATACTTTTTCATACAAGCACATGGTTCAGCAGGCACATATCAGGAATATGAAATGTTGGGGTAACAAACGCTTTCATTTTTTCTGCAGTTGGAACATTTTCACAACCCTGAGTGGCTGTATGCCCTCCTTTAGATGGGCGGTTTACCCCCTTTTACAATTCTCATTTACAGTTATAGACTGCAGAAAAAATACAGAGCAGATGGCTGCTTCATATCTGTGACTTGTCTTGGCTCTGAGCACTTTCCAAGGACAAGCAGCGGCCTGAGGAATACAGAGGGACAGGAGGCTGACACACCGGTTGTCCCTCTGCATTGCTCCTGCCGCAGCTTGTCTGAGCCGCTCATCTGCTTGAAGCTGAGACAAGTGGCCATTATGAAGTGGCCATCTCTTTTCTAGAAATGGAGTTGGGGCGGCCACAGGGGTTAAGGGAAGGGATGCACCAATATCATTTTTTTTCAAAACAAGTACGAGTACCTATACTTTTCCTCAAGTACACACCAAAAACATTTACTAATACCTATTTTTTTCACGAATGGGCTCAAATTGCACTACAAAGAATCGCATGTGATTTGAATAGTAATACAGTGTGATTCTTATCTGAATCACATGCGGTTTCCCAAACCGCTTCTGTGTGAACCCAAGCTGAAGTCACTATGATAAGCCTGGGTTCACACAGTGCGGGAAACTGCATGTGATTCAGACAGGAATTACACCGCATTCATATTCAAATCACATGACATTCTTTGAAGTGCGATTTGAGACAATTCGTTTTGTATGGGGTCAAATCGCACCACACTGTGTGAAAAAGGGTATCCGTTTTAATAACTAAAAGTACAAAGACTCCTGCAAATGCTTCTTATCAGCACCGATATCGATACTGGTATCGGTATCCGCGCAATGCTAGTTAGGGGAGTCTGCCTAGTCTGACCTCATAGTCAGGGCCGTTTAAAGGAATTTGGGGGCCCCAAGCAAAATGGACATGGAGGCCCCCCCGCACGCACGCAAAGCCATGAGATTACCAGAGACTGCGGACATACTGCATGAGATTACCAGACTGCGGACATACTGCATGAGATTACCAGACTGCGGACATACTGCATGAGATTACCAGACTGCTGACATACTGCATGAGATTACCAGAGACTGCGGACATACTGCATGAGATTACCAGACTGCTGACATACTGCATGAGATTACCAGAGATTGCGGACATACTGCATTAGATTACCAGAGACTGCAGGAATATTGCATGAGATTATCAGAGACTGCGGACATACTGCATGAGATTACCAGAGACTGCGGACATACTGCATGAGATTACCAAAGACTGCAGACATACTGCATGAGATTACCAGAGACCGCGGACATACTGCATGAGATTACCAGACTGCGGACATACTGCATGAGATTACCAGAGACTGCGGACATACTGCATGAGATTACCAGACTGCGGACATACTGCATGAGATTACCAGAGACTGCGGACAAACTGCAAGAGATTACCAGACTGCGGACATACTGCATAAGATTACCAGACTGCTGACATACTGCATGAGATTACCAGAGACTGCGGACATACTGCATGAGCTTACCAGACTGCGGACATACTGCATGAGATTACCAGACTGCTGACATACTGCATGAGATTACCAGACTGCGGACATACTGGATGAGATTACCAGAGACTTTGGACATACTGCATGAGATTACCAGACTGCTGACATACTGCATGAGATTACCAGACTGCTGACATACTGCATGAGATTACCTGTGAATTGGGGCCCCGATGACAGCTTTGCAGAGTGCACAGAGGACACAGGAGGCTGTATTCATGCACTAGCCAGCAGAGAGGGGGCGGGGCCGGGAGCTCCACTCGGAACAGTGCGGCTGTAGTTGGAGCAGTGATCTGAGTGGGCGCGTCAGTGGAGCCAGTATAGAGGGGGCGGGGCCGGGAGCTCCACTGACACGCCCACTCCAATCACTGCTCTAACCGAGCATACAGGCTACATGGAGCGGGGTCAGTGGAGCACCCAGCCCCACCCCCTCTCTGCTTGCTAGATCGGGAATACAGCCTCCCATGTCCTCTGTGCACTCTACAATCGGGGCCCCAAATCACAGGTAGCGCGGGCCCCCCTACAAATATTGGGCCGAGGGCATGTGCCCCGTTTGCCCTGCGCTAAAGACGGTCCTGCTTATAGGCCAGCTCAGGACCCCAAGCAATTGCTTGTTTTGCCTGTCCTGTCACGACGGGCCTGCTCATAGCTAGGGTTAGAAAGCACCTAGCAACAGGGGACAAAGAACTACAATAGAAAATACATTTAATGATAGATCTTCTTAAACCCTGTATGCACATAGTCTGGTCATTTTCAGTGATTCTTGCGTCGGTGGTTTTGTTAATGGAAATCCAGCCAAATATGCATACTTTTTAACCTTTCAAAAACGAAATCTAAAATCTATAGGGCCAACCCAAGATCTGTCCAAGTCACTCCTTAAATTTGACAATCTTTGAGAAGGGCACATCTATGTATTAATTTCTCCTTTCAGGATACAACAATCAAAACTGTTGTGATGTGTTTATGGACAGCTTGTAATGGTCCATATGGTTGGGAGCCCTCTGAGCAAGGGTCTTCAGTTTTCGGTGCAAGAGAAAGCACTCTCTATGTCATCTTTTATGGCTCTTCATTTAAATTGACTCAATATGACATGATAAATAGGCTGCAGATGTTAGCATTCTTGCTTCTTGCCGACCTCACTTGGCATATTTTTAACTGAATTTTTGGCTTTAACCCTCCCACTTCCAACGTTGGGGTCCATTGAACAGCTTGATAATCACTGAAATGTTTTACTGATTATAGAGTTAAGATTGCACGATTATTTGGCTTTATGAATAACTCTTTACATCGGAAGGGTAATGTCAAGAGTTTGTGGCAAGATTATGGTCATCAGTTTTACCTTGTGTGGGAGAAGCTAAGAATAAAAAACTCCACTAAATACTATTTTCATCACATAACAGAACCCTGATGAAATTTCAGAAAAAAACACAAACCATGGCAGTTAATAAAAGAAGGCAAACTGTTAAAGAAGGCTTAACACTAGGCAATGTTTGCCCCTCATGCAGTTAACAGGATTTACAAAGTAGGTTCAATATGCGATCATGCATTCTTTTACCAAAGTTTTCAATATAAAAAGAAGTGTGGCTTGGGATATAGAAAATAATAGACCCGTGAACTGGATGGTTAAATTGCACCAATCCAAATATGCATTTGTCTGAATCTCTCAAAGTATATCTTCCACACTTTACTAGTCTGTATAAATATTTTTCCCCCTGAAACTCCAAGCATTGACCTTATGAAAATAATGGCCATTGCAATAAATATCATATTATTTATAGCTTAGTGACCTGAGCCTGGGACCTATTTTAGTCAAAAATCAACTCCTACAAAAGGCTGGACTGTGTATGCCTAAAATCAAGTGCTACATTGCATAATAATAGATAGTGGGTGGAATTGTATTGGTTGGTGGAGTGGCAGAGAGTGAGAAGGAGAATGCCATGTGATGTCCAAACCAGGCCATGGTGGGAACCCCAGTGCTTCTCCAACAGAGACAATGTAGTGCTCCATGAACCAGCCTTCACCTCTGGGGAACGCTCCCTATCTCTGAGTGGTTCAAACCAGGGTGGCTAGAGAATTTTTCGACAAGGTTGTTGTGGGAAAAGGATGAACTGTTAAAACTAACGGAGTATGGTGTGCCCTTTGTAAGCCCATGATGAGAGTTCCACCAGTTAATTTATTACTGCTATTCAACTGATGTTCAGTAAAGGAAAGAGAAAAACGTGGACTCCTTTTCCTGTATAAACTGTGGTTTAAGTCCTGAACATACACCGTGGTCAAGAAAACAGTGAGTGTTGTTCCCCCTATGGGAGTGAGGGTCCACAATGGCATTGATTAAGGCCTGAAGACTGCTGGTGCTGCCCTGAATCCAGTATATTAAAGGTTGCATTACTAATATTAAGGTTGCATTACTTATACATGTATTCCTTCAGAACATGGCTTTGTTCAGTGATTGAAGGGAAAATTAGCTAGGGACAGTGGGCGGGTGGCTTAGTCAGGGGAACACTAGTATTAGTGGGAAGTAAACGGAAGGGCAAGGACTTAGGATTGTGTTTCTGTGCCTGAAAAATATTCCTACCTTAGTCTGCAAATTTTCAGTAAGAGAAAAAGTCCATGCCTCCCCACCCAAGTTACAAGAGTTGTTGCATTCATTTGTATCAAAAAGGGATTTAGAAGGAAGGAAGGGGAGAGGAAGGGGAAAAGAAAGGGGGGGAATGGCGCAATTGTAGCATCAAAAAAGACAGGTATAGTTGGGACTATAGTTGAGACGACGGCTATGAATAAATGACATTGTCTCAGTCCCTAATGGTGAAAAGGAGAGGGAGGGAAAGGGGAGGGGGAATGGTAATAGGGAAAGCGGTAAACAAAAAGGGATTTGGGACTTTAAATGCAACACACCACCGGAATATATTGAATTAATTGATATAATAAAAAGTCATTTATTGGGTACACTGGAGCATATAAAGCAATGGATTTAATTATAATAAAAAACATACAAATTATAGTAAACATGATTGGTAAATCACATAAAAGGTAAAATGATAACACTAATTAACAATATGTATCATAGTTCCCAAATTAACACTAAATATGCAACTCACCCAATTGTCTTAAACAAACATAATTGGCATAATAGTAAAATACCATAATATAAAAATCGATTCATATTGCTCAAAGATAAAGGATAAAAATTGCATGCTGTTGAGTGGTAGCTGTGACATAGCATCAGTAGAAAACGTTGACGCGTTTCGTAGATAAACTTCCACTCATCAGGAGCAAGTAAAGCCTGGATATAACTATAATAGAGTGTAAAATTAACTATACGATAATGGTAGGTTAATACAATGGAAAGAGGGGGGAAACAAAAAATCCCAGCATTCTTACCAATTGATGGATTAATATATACTATAAAAGAGCATAGATGGTACGGGTGGTATTGATAGCTGGAAATACTGTGGAGAACATGATCCCCGGAGGAGCTGAGGTCATGGCGCTGCAGCGATGGCCCATCAAGAGCCAGCAATCATAGGACAGTAATAGAAGGATATCCCCAAGCCACAATGATAAGTGTGACTTGTATGTGATAATGCCCGTAAGGTATGTGTAGTATAAGAGTAAATTTAATACACAAATGGATATAGGTACTCACAAAAGTGCAGTAACAAAAGGCATTGTGCACAAATTGCAGGGTGTCCGTGGGGAGGATGCATCCTGGAGGCTTCTCGCTGGTAGCTCAAAGCGGGGCGCGCCGGTGGTTGCCGACACTTCCGATGATCTGGAACGTACAGGGAGCCAGGGGATGACATCCCTTCCGGGACGTGATGAACCAATAGTAGGGATGACCCCCGCCGGTTTGCAGCAGAACATGCGAACAGGAAAAAAATTTGTGCAAACACGTGAACACCATTAAAGTCTATGGGACGTGAAAAATCAAGAGTGCTAATTTTAAAGGCTTATATGCAAGTTATTGCCATAAAAAGTGTTTTGGGGACACGGGTCCTGCCCCAGGGGACATGTATCAATGCAAAAAAACTTTTAAAAACTTTTCAGGAGCAGTGATTTTAATAATGCTTAAAAGTGAAACAATAAAAATGAAATATTCCTTTATATATCGTGCCTGGGGGGTGTCCTTAGTATGCCTGCAAAGTAGAGCATCTTTCCCATGTTTATAACAGTACCACATGAAAATGACATTTCTAAAGTAAAAAATGTCATTTAAAACTGCTCGTGGCTGTAATGTATTGTCGGATCCCGGCAATATAGATAAAAATCATTGAAAATAAATGGCATGGGTACCCCCCCCAGTCCATTACCAGGCCCTTCAGGTCTGGTATGGATATTAAGGGGAACCCCGCACCAAAATTTAACGCCCCCAGGCACTATATACTCTTAACAGCAGTATATATACTATATGCCCTGCGCTATATACTCTGCAGAAAAACTGGGCCTTAGATGTTGGTTGTACCAGAACACTGTAACCCCTCTTGTTGGGTGCAGGAATGGGCCCTGCTGTAAAATATTATATCAAAAATTTTAATTACATGCCCCTGTTAAACAGGGGAAGAAAAATTGGGCCTTTGGTTTTGGTGGCGGCAGAACACTGTAAGCCCTCACAGGTACTCTTGTTGGGCGATTGCCCTTGTAGCCAGTTTTCAAAACCATGTACTCACCCTATGGTCCATGTCAATGGACCTTACTTTGAACAGTAAACATTTATGGGGAACTGTGTCAAATGTTTTTGCAAAATTCAGGTACACCACGTCTACGGACCTTTCCTTATCTAAATGGCAGCTCACCTCCTCATAGAATGTTAATAGATTGGTTTGGCAAGAACGATTCTTCATGAATACATGGTGATTACTGCTAATGATACCATTTTCATTACTAAAATCTTGTATATAGTCCCTTATCATCCCCTCCAAGAGCTTGCATACTATTGATGTTAGGCTAAACGGTCTGTAAATCCCAGGGATGTATTTTGGCCCTTTTTTAAATATTGGAGCTAACTTTCGAGAAATATAAGCTCCAATGGCTCATATGGATAGAATACTCCTCCTCGGACTCCCTGAAAAAATTCTGTCACCCTAGGGAACAGGTTAAGTCAAGATCTACAACTTTGATCAGATGTGTTGCGCTGGGGTCTGCCCGGACCCCCCCCCCCTGCCCTTCCCCCCTTACCTTCCACTCCCCCTCCTCTCTTCTTTCTTCCCCTCTTTCACTCTTCTATTCTATTCATCCATGATCTGATGTCGTATTTTTCATGGGTATAAACTCCTATGGGTGCCTATATAGTCACTATTGCATAACTTGATTGATACTGGGAGATTAACACCCTTTTATATAGATGATAATTCTGTATTGTGGGATTATACCCTATACTCGCTTACATCCTTTGTTGACATCTGAATGTTATTTGTATAATTTATGTTGTTGAAATTTAATAAACATATATTTGACTCTAAATATTGGAGCTACATTGGCTTTTCTCCAATCAGCTGGTACCATTCCAGTCAGTAGACTGTCAGTAAAAATTAGTTTTGTTTTGCTCTCCTCCACTATGTGTCTTCTGTGTGTTCTATCTTAGCTGCCCTAAATGCACCTTTACATTCCTTGTTGCATTCTTTGTAAAGTCTAAATGCTGATGATGATCCCTTAGCATTGCATATTTTGAAGGCATTCTCCTTTGCTTTTATATGCATTTTTACATTGAAGTTAGGCCATCCAGGACTTTTGTTCGCTCTTTTAATTTTATTTCCCAATGAGATTCCAATTTATATCTTCTAGCAAGGTTCGTAGTTTGGGGAAGTTTGCTCTTTTGAAATTCAATGTCTTTGTATTCCCCTTATGTTTCCTATTTGTGTAATTTATACTGAAGCTAATTGACCTGTGATCGCTGTTTCCTAAATTGCCCCTTATTTCCACATCCGTGATCAGGTCTGTATTGTTAGTAATTAGTAGGTCTAGTAACGCTTTGTTTCTAGTTGGTGTACTTACCATCTAACCTATGAAATTGTTCTGCAAGGCATCTAGGAACTGGCCTTAGATGAATGCGCGGTTCCTTACGCCCAGTCTATGTCTGGATAATTAAAATCCCCCATTATGGACGCCGCTCACCTCCTCACCTCACCTCCTCGTGTTCCAAGTTGGGGTGCCTGGGCAGGGGGGCGGTGTTCCTTGCTCTTGATCCAGCAAGTTATATATTATATATCACACTTTTTACCTTGATTAACATGTCTATTGTATACAGACTTTGTTATGGAATAATTCTCAAGACTGTGGCATAAACTGAGGAAATGCATGTCTAAGCGAATATTTTTCTACATGTTTTTTCACCTATGTTCTGTGAAATATTCAATAAAAACTTATTGATTTAAAAATCCCCCATTATGATGACACTTCCCATCCTTGCTGCTAATCCAAATTGTGATAGGAGGTCAGTCTCCCCCTCCTCCCTCAGGTTAGGGGGCCTATAGCACACTCCCAATATTATTTTCCCCTTAGTTTCATCCCTTTGAAGCTTTACCCATAAGGAGTCCACCTCCTCCCTAGCTCCCTTAGTGATGTCATCTCTCACATTCACTTGTGCATTATTCTTGATATACAGGCATACCCCTCCCCCTTTTTACCCTCTCTATCACTGTGATAAAGGGAATACCCTTGAATGGTTGCCAGCCAATCATGAGAGATGTTGAACCAAGTCTCCCACCTTATCCACCAGGCTCCTGGCATTGGTGAACATGCCACGTAGTTTAGACCGGTCACATACTGTCCTCTTATTGGGTGTTCCGAGATTGAAAATGGGACCTGTTACTATACTTACCTCGGGTTTATGTGCTTTAGTCAACCTACAACTAATGCCCCCAATACTACCCTCTGGAATATGCTCCGCACTGACTATCTTCACACCTAGCAGAGCTACACCCTCCTCATTTAGGTGCAGTCTGCCTATAAAACTGGTGACTGACTGAGAAGTTGGCCCAGTTCTCCAGGAACCCAAACCCCTCCTTACCACACCAGCTCCTCAGCCACTTGTTTACTTCCCTAATCTCCCTCTGCCTTTCTGATGTGGCTCGAGGTACCAGTAGTATTTCTGCGAATGCTACCTTGGATGTCCTTTTCCTCAATTTCACTCTTAAGTCCCTAAAATCATTCTTAGGACACTCCAGTGGCGGAATTATAGGGGTCGCTGCGATCGCCATGGCGACCGGGCCCCTTTATGCAGGTGGGCCTTGGGGCCCCCCTGTACTCTTCGCTAGGAGGGGCGGCTGAGAGGAGCTCCCCGATCGCCGATTCCAAACTGAAATCGGCGATGTGCAGGGAGCGCCTCACATTAGGCTAAAGTGAAAGCACAGTGTGTGCTGTGCTCTTTGTCTCCCCCTACAGTGCAGTACCCGGCAGGAAGAGACAAGGTAAAAGGACTGCCATTTTTTTTTTTTATATAAGACTATCTATCTACATGTGTGTGCATGCATGTGTGTGTGTGTGCATGATGTATGTGTGTGTGTGCATGATGTATGTATGTGTGCATGATGTATGTATGTGTGTGTGCATGATGCATGTATGTATGTGTGTGCATGATGTATGTGTGTGTGTACATGATGTATGTGTGTGTGTGTGCATGTATGTGTGTGCAATGCATGATTCATGTATGTCTATGTGTGCATGATGCATGTATGTGTGTGTGCATGATGTATGTGTGTGTGTGTGTGCATGCATGTATGTGTGTGCAATGCATGTATATGTGTGTGTGTGCATGATGCATGTGTGTGTGCGCTTGTGTGCATGATGCATGTGTGTGTGCATGATGCGTGTGTGTGTGCGCGCTCATGTATGTCTGTGTGTGTGCATGATGCATGTATGTCTGTCTGTGTGTGTGCATATATGTATGTGTGTGTGCATGTATGTGAGAGTGCATGTATGTGAATGTGCATGTGTTTATCAGTGGCGGTGCATCCAAAAGGGCGCACAGGTGCCACCCCCTCTCTCCAGCCACTCCCTCTATGACAAATGGATAGATTC
Organism: Lithobates sylvaticus; assembly: GCA_028564925.1. Lineage (NCBI taxonomy): Eukaryota > Metazoa > Chordata > Amphibia > Anura > Ranidae > Lithobates > Lithobates sylvaticus. Next base: position 66,075,909 of record CM053028.1, read on the forward strand.
ATGCATAGCATGATTCTATCCATGGCCCCTGCTGCCACCCCCATATTTAGGTGTCCGGTCCCTTTTGGGGCGCTGGGCGCCTGAATTACAGTGGCAGGGGGTGTTTTTGAAGCATAGGCTCTAATAGGCTTCATACTAGGTGAACTGCGAGCGCCATGCTTGACGCTCACAGTCCACCCAGGTGTGTTAGAAAAGCGAAATAATAACACTGAACCGCATCTCCACCAATCAGGTGTGCGGGTCTGTTACCCATCACCTGATTGGCTGAAACGATAGGTGCAGCTATTGGACACCTATCAGGAGGCGAGGACAGGAGATGAGGATGGCAGGAGACGCAAGGAGGACCCCACTCGTGGCCGTCACCCGCTGCCCCACCAAGACATGGTAAGTGCCGGGCAGACAGCGAGCAGGCTGGGGGGATTCACAGTGGCAGCATTGATGGCACACTGCCAGCATTTAATGGGCACAGTGGCAGCAATTTATTGGCACAGTGGTGGCATTTGATGGCACAGTGGCAGAGCTTGATGGGCACAGTGGCGGCATTTGATGGGCACAGTGGCGGCATTTGATGGGCACAGTGGCAGAGCTTGATGGACATGGTGGCGGCATTTGATATGCACTTTATATGCAGCCACCCACTTGTGACTGGGCCCTGGTGTTCTGCCATCGGGGTCAGAGAAAAGAGCTTTGTCCGGAGGTCGGGGGGGGGGGGGCCCTCCATGGTTTCTTGCATTGGGGCCCTGAGCGTTCTAGTTACGCCACTGGGACACTCCATCTGCCTCCGACTTTGTCATTGGTGCCAACGTGCACCATGACAGCCGGGTCTTCCCCAGCCGCCCCACCCCCCCCCCAGTAATCTGTCCACCAGATCTGTGATGTAACAAACCCGAGCGCCCAGTAGACAGCATATAGTTTGGCACTTCAGGTCTTTGTCACAGATTGCCCTCTCTGTCCTTCTAAGAATTGAGTCCCCTACTACCAGAATCTGTCTTTCCTTTAGCTTCGCTTCCCCCCCACTTTCATTGGAGGAGTTCTTCCCCCGGCAGCTAGGGGAGTCCCTCAGCTCCAGCAGTGCTGGCCCCTGACTGGTCCTGACTGGTTTCACCAATATCACTCAATGGAGCGTACTTATTGGAATGTTCCAGCCCAGGATCAGCCTCCCTGGCACTTTCCCCTCTAACCTTCCTGTCACCCATCTACTCTTTTCTAGTGCCTGCACCTCTTTGTCTCCATCGCCCTCTGTGCTGGCCCCTGCCGACACATGCCGTATAAGTTCCTGGCTCTCCTTTAGTATGTAGGGACTTCTCAGTGCTGACAGTTGCTTCCCTAGATTCAGAACCTGGGCTTCCAGGGAAACAATGTGCTTTACATTTTGCACAGCAGTATTCGCCCTCGATCAGATGATCAAGGGAAGCATACATGCCACAAGATGTACACGAGTCGCATCTCCATACCCGCTGGATTTCGTACCTACTAATTTAATGAGGATTGGGGATTATACCCTGTCCAACTTAACTAACAACTAGCTTCCTGACACTAATACTCAACAATACACAGGTACTCAACAATACAATACATAGGTACTCAACAATACAACACACAGATTATAAACCTTCCAGCAGCACTGAATGTGCATTCAGAAAGCATGCTGGATCCAGGACAGGCCAGTAGCTCAATTGCATATTGAGCAAGTTCTGGCCAGTGGTCCATCCTCAAGACCCAGTAACCCAGTGGATGCTCTGTTAAAAAGGTCTCCAAGTCTGCTCTTGCCCCTAGATATTCCTGCACCATATAATGCGATGCTGGTGATGGTTGCTTGAACCGATCAGACCTTGGTGCTGAGGACTAAAAAAATTGTTTAAAGGCATCGGTCAGCCGGACACCTTCTCCACCACTCTTCCTCTGACTGAACGAAGCCTCTGCAACACGTTGTCCAGCACCAGGAAATGGTAACCTCCCAGAGTCTGGAAATGCGTTATACACAAACCTTTCTTCAAGGCCCAAAAAAATTGTAAAGGCCTTGCGAGCTACCAAATTAAAGTTCCCCAATCTTATAATAGTATAATGACAGCTGCTAGCACTAATCACGTCCCATACTAACATGTGAGAATCACAGATAAATAAATAAATCATGTGCTGCGCGATCCCCTTAATGATCTGCTGAACCTGCAGCAAAAACCTAAAATATGAAATTGTTATCTAAAGTGATGTGCCTATAAAATCAAATCCAAGAATATAATAATAATATATAAGCGACTAAAGTTGTCATTCAGCTTTCAACATCATATAGCTTGAATATACACACATTTCATAAAATATAAATATTAATACAAAAGTGATCCATAAAGTGCTCAAGTGCATATAAGTCCATGTTACTCTGACCATCCAGGATCAGTTTTCATTGTCCTTAATTCAGCAATATTAAACGTGACTTGATAGGTGACTGTGAATATAGCGATCTGCAGCAGTGATTACACTCAGGGGCTCCCCACCCCAAGGTAATGGCCGTCACTTCAGTGCGTGTGACCTCGCAATTTAGTTTGGTCAATACAAGCTTATGTATCATCAAAACAGATTCCAGGTCAGGTTGCAAGGTGTTTTATTCATTTAAAATCACTTCTACATTATATTTCAATTAAGTAGCTGCTCAGACTATTACACACAGGTGGTTCAGTTTAGTTTTATTTGTGCGCAGTGGTGGTGTGAAAAAGGAGGAGGGCGTGCACATTTATCATACCAGTTTTTTAAGGTCCAAACACTGCTCAAAGATGTAGACTCCTCACATATAAATATATGCACCGTCCAGTCCCCTCCTCTATGCGTGTCGATACAAGGGAAATGTATCTTCATCAGGGGGATGCTCCAGCAGCTTTGTTTGCAGTAAATAAAATCTTTTAAAACGGTATCACACTATGGAGTTTATTTTTGATATTTATATGTGAGGAGGCTACATCTTTGTCTTACAGTAAAGTCACTGCTCAAAAAGAGTAAAAAAGGAACACTTTAAAAACACATCAGATCTGATCAGAGCTAGCATCACAGCGTCTATCTGTGCCAACCATTCTGCAGGTGGTCGAGCACGATTTTATGATTTATTGCTCTAGCTCATCTTTTTGGATGTAAGTCATTTTTATTTAATAAAATCGTTTTTTAATATAGTAATGCACTATGAGTTTCTTCCATTGCTTTACATATCGCCTGATATGCGGAAGCAAAAAGCTATCTAATGCCGCGTACACACGGTCGGAATTCCGATGGAATTTCGCTCAAACTGTCTTGCCAACACACGGTCACACCAAATTCCAACGGTCAATAACACCACGGCATAAAACACGTTCGACTGCACTATAAAAGGGAAGTTTAATGCTTCTGAGTATGCGTCGAATTGTTTCCGAGCATGGGTCGGAATTTTGCGTGTCGGAATTGCATACACACGATCGGAAAATCTGATAGAAAGGTTTTCAGTCGGAAAAAGTAAGAACAGGTTCTCAATCCAAAGTCTGTTGGAAATTCCGACAGAAAAAGCTCCCATCGGACTGTTTCCATCGGAAATTCCGACCGTGTGTACGCGGCATAAGCCATGCTTTAAAGCTGTCTGTCCATCAGCCTACAGAGAGGATCCATACAGGTTCATGCAATCTCTTGGTCTTTCCATAAGGAGCTACTCAAGCCTGTTTTTATGCTTTAAAATCCATGTGGCCATTCACAGGGAGGATTCATACAAACTCATATGATCTCTTGATGGGATCATTCTTTCTGGTAAGCAGTTTACCTTATATATTTAGCACAGTGGTGATATTTCCTTAATGTGGATATGTGGATTCCAAGAACGATCAATCATTTGGAAACGCATATGGGAAGCTGCATTGACAGACTTGTGTTTTTTATCTATCTTTTTCATTACACTTTGTTTTGTTTTTTTATTTATTTTTGTGAACATATTACATTGTGAAACATTGTTTTTATTTTTCATGTATATTATTTACGAGATTGACACATCAGACTTTAGCATTTAAACTCACATGCTGTGGGCAGCTTTTAGGGACCCACTTGTTGTGGTTTATTGTGGGTTTTTCTTTACACTTCCTGTTTCATTTACTGTTCTGTTTACTATTTTTTTGTTTGTGTGATAATCAATTAACAGCGCATCTTATGTTTCTATTTTATATTCTTCCTCACTATTCAAGGATTTTTGAGCAGTTTTTTCATTTTTCAGGCTAAGCGCACCTTTGTTGTTTTTTTTTTAATGGATATCTATACTGATAGGGACTGGGTAATGTGTTAGGAACGAAAGGATGCCACATAATTTGATGGAAATGAAAATTATCAACCTACAGAGGACTAAATTCAAAGACACCCCGAAAATCAAAGTGAAAAAATGATGCCGCAGGCTAGTCCATTTTGCTAAAATTTCATTGCAGCAACTCAAAATGGGACTCAGTACTAGTTTGTATGCCCCCCATGTGCTTGTATGCATGCCTGATAACGTTGGGGCATGCTCCTAATGAGACGACAGATGGTGTCCTGGGGTATTTTCTCACAGATCTGGACCAAGGCATCACTGAGCTCCTGAACAGACTGAGGTGAAACCTGGCAATGTTGGATGGACTGAAACATAATGTCCCAGAGGTGTTCTATTGGATTTGGGTCAGGAGAGCGTGAGGGCCATTCCATGGTATCAATTCCTTCATCCTCCAGGAACTGGCTGCATACTCTTGTCACATGAGGCCAGGCATTGTGGTGCACCAGGAGGAACCCAGGACCCACTGCACCAGCGTAGGGTCTGACAATGGGTCCAAGGATTTAATCTCGATACCTAATGGCATTCAGGGTGCCATTGTCTAGCCTGTAGAGGTCTGTCTGTCCCTCCATGGATATGCCTCCCCGGACCATCACTGACCCACCACCAAACCGGTCATGCTGAACAATGTTACAGGCAGCATAACGTTCTCCACGGCTTCTCCAGACACTTTCACGTCTGTCACATGTGCTCAGGATTAACCTGCTCTCATCTGTGAAAAGTACAAAGCGCCAATGGTGAAAAAGAAATTTAAGGTCTGGAAAAAACACTCTACCGCCTCCATCCTTAACCACTTGCCTACCAGGCACAAATAACCTCATTCCTGACCAAGCCATTTTTCAGCTTTCAGCGCTGTCGCATTTTGAATGACAATTGCGCGGTCATGCAACGCTGTACCCAAATAAATTTTTTAGCATTTTTTCCCCACAAATAGAGCTTTATTTTGGTGGTATTTGATCACCTCTGCGGTTTTTATTTCTTGCGCTATAAACAAAAGAAGAGGGACAAGTTTGAAAAAACATAATATTTTTTACTTTTTATTATAATAAATATCCAATTTTTTTATTTTTTTTTAACAAATTTTTTCCTCAGTTTAGGCCGATACGTATTCTTCTACATATTTTTGGCAAAAAAAAAATCGCAATAAGCGTATATTGATTGGTTTGCGCAAAAGTTATAGTGTCTACAAACTAGGGGATAGATTTATGACATTTTTATTATTATTTTTTTTTTACTAGTAATGGCGGCGATCTGCGATTTTTATCGTGACTGCGACATTGCGGCGGACATATCGGACACTTTTGACACATTTTTGGGACCATTCACATTTATACAGCAATCCGTGCTATAAAAATGCATTGATTACTGTATAAATGTGACTGGCAGGGAAGGGGTTAACACTAGGGGGCGCTGCAGGGGTTAATATGTTCCCTATGTTAGTGATTCTAACTGTGGGGGGAGGGGACTGACTGGGGGAGGGGACCGATCGGTGTCCCTATGTACAAGGGACACACCATCGGTCTCCTCTCCAGTGACAGGACGTGGATCTGTGTATGTAAACAGTTACTGGGCAATCGCGGGTGCCCGGCGGACATCGCGGCCGCCGGGCACGCGCATCGGGTCCCCATCGACGCGGCGGGCGCACCTAGTGGCCAAAATAGTAGCGCCATCATATGACGGCGGCCCGCCACAAGAGCCGCACCGCTCCGCCGTCTTTTGACAGTGGGCGGTCGGCAAGAAGTTAAAATGCGAAAAAAAAAAAGAAGATAGACCTGACAATTCTGGTGTTCAATGGCAAATGCCAATAGAGCTCCACGGTGCTGGGCAGCGAGCACAGGGCCCACTAGAGGACATCGGGCGCTCAGGTCACCCTCATGAAGTCTGTTTCGGATTGTTTGGTCAGAGACATTCACACCAGTGGCCTTTGGAGGTCATTTTGTAGGGCTCTGGCAGTGCTCATTCTGTTCCTCCTTGCACAAAAAGAGCAGATACAGGTCCTGCTGATGGGTTACGGACCTTCTATGGCCCTGTCCAGCTCTTCTAGATTAATTGCCTGTCTCCTGGAATCTCCTCCATGCTCTTGAGACTGTGCTGGGAGACACAGCAAACCTTCTGGCAATGGCACGTATTGATGTGCCATCCTGGAAGAGTTGGACTGACTGTGCAACCTCTATAGGGTCCAGGTATCGCCTCATGCTACCAGTAGTGACAATGACCCTAGTCAAATGCAAAACTAGTCAGAAACAATGAGTAGGGCAAAAAAATGGCAGTGGCCTCCACCTGTAAAACCATTCCTGTTTTGGAGGTTGTCTCATTGTTACCAATCTAGTGCACCTGTTGTTAATTTAATTACTTGACTGACCAGATCAATATCCCAGGAGTTTAATTGACTTAATACTATACTCTGATTAAAAAGTGTTGCTGCTGTGCCCTATGCATATTAAAGCATCAGCCCTGTAGAAAGTATTAAAGTTTTGGTCTGAATTGCCAAATGGAGAGAAACCCAAAACCAAAAAATGAATATATTGCAGCTTACCAATCATTCGATGTGGTGGCTGCATTCGTTTGCTTTTCCTAGGCTTTCTTAGGATTTTTCCTTTTGTTTTCACCTGGTGATCTGGCCAATAACACACATCCTGTATTAGAGTGCACCCATTCTAGATGAATGAGTACAGGGGGCACAGGAGACAGCAGCAGTTGAGAGGGGAGGGTAGTGTTAAACTTGCAGATTTAAATACAATATTAAATTGAAGAAAAACTCCAACTAACACTTTATAATAAGTTACAGCAAAAAAAAATTCCCTTTAGGATAAGGGTTTTACATAAATAAATAAAAGCTAATTATTGTAAGCACCCCTTTCAGTGTTAGATGGTTTTTCTCATCCCTGTAACTGAAACATTTTGTTGGAGAGCTCTTTTAAAAAACAACAGACTTACTGGCTGCATCACCAGATGAAAAGAGAAGAAAATCTGGTATGCTGCAATATAATAAGTGGTTGCTGTTGGGTTCACGGCTGATCACAATGTAAATAGTAAGTGCTGATTTCCATCATTCCTCTATTCACGCTGACAGGGCACGAGTAGAGAAGAGCCGATAAGTGACTCTCTTAACAGGGGGGTCTGCACTGATAATCACTGCATTTATTAGTGAAGCCCCATCAGTGAAGCCCACCTGTGCCCAATAGTGATGCCCACCTGTGTCCACCAGTGGTTCCAATCAGTGCCCATCAGTGCTGCATTTCAGTGCCCATTAGTGATGCCTGTCAGTGCCTCCTTATTAGTGCCAATCAGTGCCATCTATCAGTACCCATCAGTGCCGCCCATCAGTGCCATTTATCAGTGCTGCCTATCAGTGCCTATAAAGGCTGCCCATAAGTGCTGCCTATCAGTGCCCATCAGTGCTGCATATCAGTGCCGCCAATCAGTGCAGCATATCAGTGCCACCAATAAGTGCCCATCAGTGCTGCATATTAGTACCTCCTCATCAGTACCCATCAGTGCCGCCCATCAGTGGCATTTATCAGTGCTGCCTATCAGTGCCCATAAAGGCTGCAAATCAGTGCTGCATATCAGTGCCGCCTATCAGTGCCCATCAGTGCTGCATATTAGTACCTCCTCATCAATACCCATTAGTGCCCATCAGTGACATTTATCAGTGCTGCTTATCAGTACCCATAAAGGCTGCATAACAGTGCCACCTATCAGTGCCCAGTGCTGCCTATCGGTGCCCATCAGTGCTGCATATCAGTGCTGCCTATCAGTGCCCATCATTGCTGCATATTAGTACCTCCTCATCAGTGCCCATAAGTGCAGCCTCATTAGCACACATCAGTGACGGAGAAAAATTACTTTTTTAATTTGTTTAGCAAAAAATAAAAACCTAGTGGTGATTAAATACCACCAAAAGAAAGCTATATCTGTCTCAAAAAAGTGATAAAATGTTGTTTGGGTACAGCGTTGCATGACTGCGCAATTGTCATTCAAACTGTGACAGCGCTGAAAGCTGACAATTGGCTGGGCAGGAAGGGGGTGAAAGTGCCCTGTATTGAAGTGGTTAATAACACTTGAACACTGTACCAGTGATGGTCCTTCACAGGTATAGTGGCGGTGTGTATTATTCATTTATGGAAGGAATATCCTAAAAGACATTACGCAAGAATATATAACTGAAGTCTATTTAAATGTCAGGATTTCGCTAGTAAAGTTGTCCTTTCCATTCAAGACTTGACTTTGTGTTGTTTTGAAATCCATTGATGTAATTGCAGTGTGTTTTTTTCTTGTTAGCTTTGGAGCTGACTCATGTAATATCAACAACCCCGGCTGATGCCCTGTTTATGAAAAACTCTGATGGCTGGTCCTGTATGTTATGACATTTTTTCAAGTCTATTTTAACTCCTACAAGCTGCACAAAAAGTTCACAAACTGAAATAGAAGAAACCTGAGACAAATAATACTTGTCTAGTCTAAACATATTTCAGTTGCAAGATCTTTAAAGCCTAATTTCAGGATGGCAGATCCTACAAGATCTTGATTTTCATGGTATCACTCACAACAAAAGGAACGTTCTCTGTTTATGTTTTCTCTATTTCCCCGTACACACGAGCCGATTTTCTGTCGGAAAAATCTTGGATGTTTTTTCCGACGGAATTCAGCTTAAGCTTGGCTTGCATACACACGGTCACACAAAAGTTTGCTAAACTTTCAACCGTCAAGAACGCGGTGACGTACAACACTAAGACGAGCCGAGAAAATGAAGTTCAATGCTTCCGAACATGCGTCAAATTGTTTCCGAGCATGCAAACTTTTTCCAGCCGAAAAATTGAGAACCTGCTCTCAATCTTTTGCTGGCTGGAATTCGGCCAGCAAAAGTCCGATGGAGCATACACACAGTCGCATTTTCCAACCAAAGGCTCTCATCAGTCTTTTGCTGGCCGAATTTCCGATCGTGTGTACGCGGCATATCAGTGGTCTACAGGCAACTTCAACCAAGGACTATGGTCATTCAAGCACTTGCTTGAGCAACAAAAATATCATGCCATTTGCTAGTTTCTGATTCGTTAACCACTTTAGCTCCGTAAGGTTTACCCCCCTTCATGACCAGGCCATTTTTTACGATACAGCACTGCGTTACTTTAACTGACAATACTCAAATACTACATTTTTGTTTTGTTTTTTCCCACAAATAGAGCTTTCTTTTGGTGGCATTTGATCACCTCTGCGGTTTTTATTCTTTGCTCTATAAACAAAAAAGGGCAGACAAAAAAAAACTATTTTTTACTTTCTGCTATAAAACATACCCAATACATTTATTTTTTTAATCTAATTAGTTCATCAATTTAGGCCAATATGTATTTTGCTACATATTTTTGGTAAAAAATCCAATAAGTGTATATTGATTGGTTTTGAGCAAAAGTTATAGCGTCTACAAACTATGGGATATTTCTATATTTATTTATTTTGTACTAGTAATGGCGGAGAGCAGCGACTTATAGTGGGACTGTGATATTGCGGCAGACAAATCAGACACTAACTGACATTAACTGACACTTTTGACACTTTTTGGGGACCAGTGACACTAATAAATAAGTGCTAAAAAATAGGCACTGCCACCGTACTATTGACACTGGCTGGGAAAGGGTTAATATCAGGGGCGATCAAAGGATTACATGTATTACTAAGTTGTGCTTACTCACTGTAAAGGCCCATACATTGGTACAGTGCTTTCGACAGCCAATTTCGCTTTTTCGTCAGACAAAAGCTGGATAGGTAGACTATAACATTTTTGTCAGATGTAAACTCAACGTCCGATTTTATTAGCATGGTTTTCGTCTGAAAAAAATCGTAAGAGCAAGACTACGCATGCTCAGAAACAAAAGAATTCATACAAAACTATTCAACATATTACATCAGTTTTGACGTTGTATTCTGTCGTCCAAAAATGTTCGTATTGTGAGTAACCTCTTCACTTTCGACCTGAGACTAGCATGCCACAAAAATCGGCGTTCAACCGTCAGAAAATCTACACGTGTGTACGAGGCTTTAGGGAGGTGCTTTGACCAGGGGAGGCAAAGATTTGTGTTCCTCTCCCCCTATGCGTGCAACCTTTCGAGTGTGGGACACTGTTACTCGGAAACTTGGGAAGCCCCATGTCTGGTCCCTGAATACTCCACTTTTCTGCCCCATTTCTGTTCTATCCCAGACCCGATTATTTGGGCCAGATATGAGACCACAACTTTGGGGGACATTGTGTCCCAGGGGCAGTTGACTACTTTTGATGCTCTTAAACGGGATCGGGGACTTCCGAACCAGATGTTCTTTCGATATCTCCAACTGCGCCATGCTTTTCGCTCCCAATTCCCCTCCCCGGTGAGTTTGGAGATGTCTAAAGTGGAGGATACGCTCTGATCCCAAGACGGTGTGAGAACACTCTCTACCTTGTACAACAGGCTTGCTGTTCTTGACACATCTAAGGTTTCTCAACTGTTCACGGTCTGGCAACGGGATGTTCCAGAACTAGCAAATGATGACTGGGAGAGGAGGAGGGAATTCAGCAATATCTTCCCCTGATGATTTCTGCAGGAGACAGATTTATCCAGCTGAAATTCTTACACTGCGCCTACTACTTCCCGGCATGCTTGGCGAGAATCTATCCTGACCGAACGTCCAACTGCCCTAAATGTAGCTCGGAAAACGCTAATGTTTATCACTTGGTCTGGTCCTGCCCTAGTGTAGTGGAATTCTGGAAGGCAGTCTTGGCTCACATTAACTCTATAGGAAAAATAAAAGTTCCATATAGCCATATCCACCTCCTTCTGGGTATCTGCGACTTCCTAGAGGCCCCTCAGTGGAAAAAACTGTTTGTTTTTTACATAACACTGTATGCCCTGTAGCCAAACTTCTGTCTGTAAAGATCTGCAACCCTTTTCCTAAGTCTGTTCACTTGAAAAAATAGAATAAGCTATATGTTAAAAAAAAAAAAAAAAAAAAAGATTTGTGTTCCTGCTTAGCAGAGACACAGGACCAATACCTTCCTCTCTGACAGTATGACAATCTGCCTTGATTACATAGGCGGATTGTCTTTCTGCCTCTGTATTGTGTAATCGGCGGACATTGAGTCCACAGTACCTGGGCTGGGCTCCCGCTGTGTATAATCACGGGTTGTCGGCTTGTCAGGCAGAGGACATGGATCACCGCTGGAGAGGCAGAGGACATGGATCACCGCTGGAGAGGCAGAGGACAGGGATCACCACTGGAGAGGCAGGGGGCAGGGATTCCTGCTGGAGAGGCAGAGGACATGGATCACCACTGGAGAGGCAGGGGACAGGGATCACCGCTGGAGAGGCAGAGGACAGGGATCACCGCTGGAGAAGCAGGCGACAGGGATCACCGCTGGAGAGGCAGGGGACAGGGATCACCGCTGGAGAAGCAGAGGACTGGGATCACCGCTGGAGTGGCAGTGGACAGGGATCACCGCTGGAGTGGCAGGGGACAGGGATCAACGCTGGAGAGGTAGAGGACAGGGATCACCGCTGGAGAGGCAAAGGACAGGGATCACTGCTGGAGAGGTAGAGGACAACACGTCTCCAAAAAGTTGGGACAAAGCAACAAAAAGTTGGCAAAGTATAACCCCAATTCAAAAAAGTTGGGACAGGGCCATATTTACCACGGTGTAGCATCCCCTCTTCTTTTAACAACACTCTGTAAACAGTTGGGAACTGGCGAGACCAATTGCTGGAGTTCTGGAAAGGGAATATTGTCCCGTTGTTGCCTGAGCATATGCTGCTTTAAAACCTGAATATTTCTTTCCGCATTGATGGTGCCTTTTCAGATGTGCAAGCTGCCCATTCCATATGCACTAATGCACCCCCCATACCATCAGAGATGCCGGCTTTTGAACTGAGCACTAATAACAAGCTGGAAGGTCCCTCTCCTCCTTAGTCCGAAGGACGTTGTGTTCATGGTTGCCAAAAAGAATGTAAAATTTTGATTCGTCTGACCACAGAAACGTTTTTCACTTTGCAACAGACTATTTTAAATTAGCTTTGTCGTTTCTAGATCATGTTCAGATATGGCTTCTTCTTTTCATGATAGAGCTATATTTAAGGCTGGGTTCACACTAGTGCGAATTGGATGCGGGTTTCCCCACATCCAGTTTGCATGACAGGAGAGTGTGCCCAGCTCTCAATGGAGCCGGTTCATACATCTCTGGGGTGGCCATGGAGCACATTGCACGGGGGTCATGTGCATCTTTGGCTCCGTTTCAGGTCCGAATTTAGGCAAAAATGTGATCCTGATTCGTCCCTGAAACAGAGGACAGGGACGCACCGGACCTCCTGTTGTGAGGCGCATTCGTATTAGGTGTAAACCCAGCCTGAATGTTTGGATGGCACAGACAGTCCCATCTGCTTAGCGCGCGCAGTGAGAGGGGCAAGCCACTGTGTGAATTTACTGCAGAATAAACTGTTTTAACCACCTATTGTAGGAAGTGAAAAAATAACAGATCTACTGGCAGGTTCAGTAGGTAATAAAACTAGGAGAGACTCATAAAACCAAAAACTTCTATGTTGGTGACAAACTGCAACATACTGTATATGTTATTTTTTGCCTAACTTAAAGTTATGTGGCCAGTTAAAATGCAGGTTGTGCTTGGCAGTGTTTTTCTCTTTAAAGCTTTTGCATGTTTTTTTTTTTTTTTTTTTCCCAATTGGGGCTACTAATTACACACTGACAAAGTAGAGCATTTTCTGGAAGTGACAGGTAAAACAGCAACCTAAAACCGCCCCCAGTCACCCTGATTGCCAAGCTGTTTGTGGAAAGCACGTGGGCCTATTTTCAGTAACCCCTTTCAACTGACAGGATTGCGTGACTAGCCCCCGCCACCATGCAACTTTCTTATAATCAAAAGGAAAAAAATTAGCATGGCCAGCTTTTTCCTGTAACCCATGCATTTCTCTGTCTTCTCTATGATTGCTCTACGCAGCTTTAGTCTGCCTGCAATTACCCAGACCGCAACCCTGGAGGGAGGCATACTAAAATATAGCTTGTTGCAAATATATAAAAACATAAGTAGGACTTTGGGCATTGGCCTTCACTGATCTGACACTTGGGTGACCACACAGGAACCAGCCCAGCGCTGATATATGTCTGCTGTTCTCAGGTCATTTGCTTCTTTTTGTGGAATTTCTGGAGAATGTTCAAGGTTCAAGCATTGATTATAAAATATAAACATGAGTTTCTAAAAAAAAAAAAATAAATACACTTTGGGACGATATTATGTTTTTCAGGCCACCCATGGAAGATAATTCACAAACTACTATGATTCATGATTTCCGTGTGATAGATATTTCTATCTGTTTCTGCTTACAGAATGGAATGTAGATTTTACTATTTAACAGGGACTCTGTGCAATGTAAAACACCCTTTTAGTCCATATGCGTGTCCTTGCTGGGTTTATATACAGAGAATGTATTGTGTTTTTGAAAAACCAAAACTTTTTTTACATTTTGGATGGAGTGAGAAAGGGCAAGAACCTCTGCCCGAATTTCAATGCTGCCTGTGACCCATCACTGGGACAGGAGATGAAGGGACTGTGACAGCAGAACCTAATATTTAGCTGGCGTTGGACTTTAATGTTAATTATTCTGATTTATAGATGCTGTTTATAAATACAGTATGTACAGTGCATCCAGAAAGTATTCACAGTGCTTCACCTTTTCCACATTTTGTTATGTTACAGCCTTATTCCAAAATGGATTAAATTCATTGTTTTCCTTAAAATTCTACAAACAATATCCCATAATGACAACAAGAAAGAAGTTTGTTTGAAATCTTTGCAAATTTATTAAAAATATACAGCCTTTGCTTAATACTTTGTTGAAGCACCTTTGGCACCAATTACAGCCTCAAGTCTTTTTGAGTATGATGCTTCAAGCTGGGCACACCTATTTTTGGGCAGTTTCTCACATTCTTCTTTGCAAAAGCGCCCAAGCTACATCAGCTTGGATGGGGAGCATCGGTGCACAGCCATTTTCAGATCTCAAGAAAGATGTTCAATCGGGTTCAAGTCTGGGCTCTGGCTGGGCCACTCAAGTACATTCAAAGAGCTGTCCCATAGCCACTCCTTTGTTATCTTGGCTGTGTGCTTAGGGTCATTGTCCTGTTGGAAGATGAACCTTCGCCTGAGTCTGAGGTCCAGAGCACTCTAGAGCAGGTTTTGTCAAGGATGTCCATGTACACTGCTGCATTAATCTTTCCCTTGATCCTCACTAGTCTCCCAGTTACTACTGCTGAAAAACATCCCCATAGCATGATGCTGCCTGCACCATGCTTCACTGTAGGGATGGTATTAGTCAGGTAATGAGTGGTGCCTGGTTGCCTCCAGACATGACGCTTGCCATTCAGGCAACATTGTTCAATCTGTGTTTTATCAGACCAGAGAATTCGATTTCTTATGGTTTGAGTCCTTCACGTGCCTTCTGGAAAACTCCAGGCAGGTTGTCATGTGCTTTTTACTGAGGAGTGTCTTCTGTCTGGCAACTCTATTATACAGGCCTGATTAGTGGAGTGCTGCAGAGATGGTTGTTCTTCTGGAAGGTTCTCTTCTCTCCACTGAGAAACACTGGGGCGCTGTCAGAGTGACCATTGGGTTCTTTGTCACCTCCCTGACTAAGGCCCTTTACCAGAGGTGGACTCCAATCAAGTTCTAGAAACATCTCAAGGATGATCCGTGGAAAGTACCTGAGCTCAATTTAAAGTGGCAAAGGCTGTGATTACTTATGTACATGGTGCAGCACCCTGGTGTTTAGGCAAGGTTGCTCACAAATTTATTCTGCCAGGTATTAAGTGTCCTGGCTAATTGTTATAAGACCCACTAACTTTTCCCTAAATCTGGGTTTGCTGCAATTCTCTCTTCTGTCACTGGGTGGCACTGTTGCTGGTGACATTGGATTGACAAGGACATAGCGAAGCCAGACTATGAGTGGATGGGTTGTCTCGGCCAATTGGCAGGGGTCTTTAGCCCCTTGGCCTGCTGGGAGAGCCTATTTATTTGGGTGGAGTCAAGTGATCGCTGCTCTGTGCCACCTGGACGGCTGTCTTGGTGGATGTAGGTTAAAATGCTCTGGGTTGCTAGGCCAGAAGCCTGAGGCCTACCTTGTCAGTACCTGGCTGTTAGGCTGCCTGAGGCCTATCCAGGAGTAGGAGAAGCAGCGCGGGGTTGGGACTTCAGGCCTGGAGTCCAACCAAGTTGCAGAGGTTCAGCCGGACGGGGAACCAAGTTGTTGCTATTGGGAATGATCATTCTGGTTGCCAGCACCAATCAAGGCCAGAAAAGGGAAGCAGTCACCATTAAGGTCCACCCCTCCTGTTATCAGAGAACAGTTAATGGAAGCCTGAAAGAACTACCAGAGCAGCCTTTTTCACTAGTCGGGGACAGTGAAGAAGTGGGAAAGCTTCAGCAATTTCCAAGCCAGGGACCCAGCAGGTTAGCGGGGGTGATGCTTGAGGAGTATACAGCGGGTTAGCTGTGGAAGAGCTCCTAGGATCCAGTGACGACTTGGATCTTGAAGTCTAGTAAGAGACTGGGAGCTCAGTGAGTGAATATCTACAGTGGGATACTGTGAGATGTAAAAGAAGATTTATACCAAGTTACTGCGAGTTAAGTGTAACGATCTCTATTGACTGTTGCAAGTTCAGTTGCCATAGGAGACAGCAGACAAATACAGTGGCCGTATCCGGCTGGAAGGTGCTCAACCTGTATAGCTGTCTGCCTATTCATTTGTCTCAGAGTCTGTCAAATACCATTGCATCTGCCTAAGGGTGTCCTGGCCCTATCAATCTCTCCCCCAGTTCTTGGTAAGAGACAATAAATCTCTACTGTTCGCATCCAAAAGTGACTGGCGCCCAATTATTCCATCTTGCATTACACCCACTATGCCTAATAACCCACTATACAAGGAAGGATGTCAGCTCTCTCCGATTATGGAGGTCAGGGCCAGCGCTACAGTGGAATATTTAATTTTTTTACTTTTAATAATTTAGCAGAAATTCCAAACAAACCTCTATCACGTTGTCTTGTTTGTAGAGTTTTGAGGAAAATAATGAATTTAATCTATTTTGGAATAAGGCTGTAACATAACAAAATGTGGAAAAAGTGAAGCACTGTGAATACTTTATGGATGCACTGTATGGGGGACAGCCATAGTTTATCACTGAAACGGTCATTGTATTATTTTTTGTTTTCTTTTTCTATAGATGTAGACAGGTGCTTGGCTAAGAATGGAGGGTGAGAGAAACACTGGATGCAGCTGCTCTCTGTAGCTGCTGCCCTGTAGTGCTAAACTAGTTAACAGCTATATCAGCAGAGGAGGGAGCTGCTGAGCAGGAACAGTTCAGTAGAGGGAGAAAGGCAATAATGCACTGTGGGAATTGTAGTCCAGAGGAGAGAGACTCTACTGTAATCAAGAGCTTTTGAACTGCATTTCGCAGTGTGAGATTGCCAGGAGGAGGGGAAAGAGCAGCATTTTCTCAGGCTGTACAGGACTCACCTTTCTCTTGCCATGAGGGAACCTGGAGAGTGCACATCACTGCTCAGACTGCATAATGGTAGCCTGAGCAGGATCTGGAGTGCTGAGACTAGGTGTAGGTGCAGAGCAGAGTGTTACTGGTAAGCTGCTGCTGTAGGGAATTACTATGTGCTGCTAGAGAGACTGAGCCCTTTTAAAACTAACCACTTGGGGAAAAGTGACTTAAAGAGGAGTGTCCCTTAAAAAAAAAAAAAAAATACTGTAGCTGCTGACTTTTAATAATCGGACACTTACCTGTCCCAAGGTCCAGCGATGCAGGGGAACAAAGCTCCCCTCTTTCCCCACTCCGCTCGGCAGCGCCTGCATTCTTGCTGTAAGCACAGGGCTGTGGCTTCACAGCCGGGCACCCACTGCGCATGCGTGAGCGGCGCCACGCGCCGTGATTGGCCGCACAGTCATCTGGGACCTGTCACGTGTCCCAGATGACTGACAGGAGGGAGTCCTTCCTGCGCTGAGGGGAAGTGATGTCACCAGCCCAGGCACTGAAGGAGACAAGCTACGAGGGACCACCTAGCAACAGGCATTTAGAGGTGAGTTAAAAACACCACTTTAAGAAATGCTTCTTCTTGCCTACAGTAAGCTGATGGTGTCATCTGTAGGCAAAATCACTTGACTAGAGCCAAAGGATAGCTTGTTAATTAATAAAAGGTGAAGTTTATTGAAAAATTATACTTTTGTATATTGTGACATGTCAGGATTTTTTTCAGGCAGACAAGTAAAGCTTCTGAAATCCACTTTCAATATAAAATAGCTTTTTGCTTTTGAGTACAAAAAGATTGTGCCTCAGAGCTTGAGTACTTGGACATTTTTTGTTCTTTTGTTCATAAATCCGTTTTTTTCAGTGATTGTCAGGTGCACGTTGAGAGGTGGCACTAGGCCTTGTGTGTACTATTTACCCCTCTGCACACTGGTAAGTAGTACATCTACCAGATAGCAAGGATAACTTGCCACAAATTAGTGGCAGTGTTAAATTGTAAGTCTGTTAACGTGCTGTACATGTTCACTGGCAAGTTGTACACTTGCAGAGCACTTGAAGCACAAGTTCTAGTTGACACTTTTCCAATTTGTAGCAAATTTGCGTGGCAAGCCTTTAGCAAGAGCAAAGTTGCAGTGGGGAGTCTACAACAAGAGCTCTGCAAGTCTACAGCATGGAAATTCAGCCACAGTGCCCCCTGTGGTGGGATGACTATTGCACAACATAACTGAACCAGAACTTGCAGCAGACTTGTAGAATGTTTGCAAAGAAATTTGATCTTGAGTTGCTGCAATTGTGCAACAAACTTGCAAAGCTTGACAAGTCTAGCAATAGCTTAGCAAGTCATTTTCAAACTTGCAGCACAATTGCTTGCTATCTGGCATGCTTGACCACACCTACCTGCCCCCTTTCACACAGAAGGCTGAAGGAAGAACACTTTTAATGACTATTACATCTGGTGTACATTTTCCCTGAGATGAAGCCTCCTTTCCAATATGGTGCATTCCACTATAAAGCAACTTTGATGTCCTCTTCCCAAATTCCAAGTTTACATTTTACATTCCCCTCTTCCGCTCTTCTTTTTTTACTGTCATATTTTTTTATTAAATTACAGCCTCCACACCATTATATCTGCCTTCCAAATCTTTGAGCATCCGTACTCTTCGGCTGAAAATCTGCAAATTATTTAGTTTACTGGCAAAAAATGCTCAGATACTAAGCCAGTTGCGTCCCCAAGGTCTTGAACTGGAAACCGTTGTTGGACTCTTATTAAAAAGACGTATACCGTTCATGTGAACATTGGAGATGGTGAAATGTAATTCCAGGCATGGAGAGCATGAAAACGGACACATATGTGTAAACAACGTTTTTTCAGTTACACTGGAGAGGCGTCATTTTTGCCTAGATCCAACACCCCCAAAGGAGAGCGGCTCTGGGGTTGAATGTCATAATATCTCTACACAGGTGCATAGGTCACGGGAATCAAAACATATTTCTCTTGTGTTCATCACACAATCACACACACTGGAGAATTTGGATCCACAGCAAGCTGAAGATATTTTACTCCACACACACAGATCTATAGTCCCAGTGAGCAAGCCTAGTTAATTGTACAAATTACATCTGGCCTTAGGGAAACTTTTTATTTTTTTTTAGGTGGTGAACTGGTGAACTTTGCACGCATACACTGAGCTATATTACTGCAGTTGAAGAGTCAATGGAAAAGAAAGAGAGAAACAAAACTTTGTCCTTTGCTTTTGAGTTAAAGGAACATCAATGTAATACAACCCCATATTTATCGTAGCTATAATTTTACACAGATGTGACCTCAATTAATTTTCTCATCTTTGCCTGAACTCAAAACAAAAAAGCCTTCTGGGTAATGCCTATACATGAATTATTTTACATTTTCTGATAGAAGATACACGTGCTTCTGCTGATTTCAATTAAGGGTTGAGTATAACTTTTATGAGTTTGATGTATAAAATAGTCCAAATTCTTCTTTCTTCCTTCTTTCTTTTAATCATACCCCTGATTTATTTTAGAGGGAATGGAATTTTTATATATATATATATATATATATATATATATATATATATATATATATATATATATATATATATATATATATATATGTATGTATGTATGTATGTAGTCTATCTTTTTATTTTCTTTGTTAAAAACGTAAATAAAATGTATCATTTTAGGTAGGGAAACATGCTAAGCTACGTGTAAAGCTGGCCATACATACTTCAGTCTTTTTCGTTTGGCCAGTGGGAAAAATGAAAAAAAAACAGAACCGATTCCCCCATTTAAATAAACAGTAAATAGTGCTGCGCTGTTATGTATAATCGTTAATTAAAAAATGAATATAAATAATATTATTCTATTCATTTTTTGCTTTGAGCAGTGCATGCAGCCAATCGGCTGCAGTGCTGATCAGTGTATTCTGTTGGCGAGTTAGTCCTATCTAGGGATGAGCCGAACACCCCCAGGTTCGGTTCGCACCAGAACCCGCGATCGGACCGAAAGTTTGCACGAACGTTAGAACCCTATTAGTTACAATGGACGCGAACGTTCAAAATCTAAAGTGCTAATTATAATGGCCAATATGCATGTTATTGTTATAAAAAAGGTTTGGGGACCCGGGTCCTGCCCCAGGGGACATGTATCAATGCAAAAAGAAGTTTTAAAAATGGACGTCTTTTCTGGAGCAGTGATTTTAATGATGCATAAAGTGAAAAAAAAAAAGTTAAATATTCCTTTAAATATGGTACCTAGGGGGTGTCTAAAGTATGCCTGTGAAGTGGCATGTGTTTCCCGTGTTTAGAACTGTCCCTGCAAAAAATGACATTTGTAAAGGAAAAAAAGAAGCCATTTAAAAACTGCTTGTGGCTTTAATGTCATGTCTTGTCCTGGCAATATGGATGAAAACCTTTGAGAAAAATGGCATGGCTACCCCATCCCCCCCCCCCTACCCCAGCCTATTACCAGCCCCTTTGGGTCTTGTATGGATATTAAGGGGAACCCTGCACCCAAAATAAAACCCTATACCTAAAACCCTATATACTCTGAACCGCAGTATACAGGCGGTGGAAACAAGACAGGGACTGTAGGTATATACTGTATGTATGTATGTATGGACTGTTGGTGTATACTGTGCTGGAGGCACACAAAACACACTAACTCCTGCAGATGGCTGTCTTAGGTGACAACAGGGCAGATACAGTGTAAGGTGGTTTAGTGTGCTACTGCTGTGCTATACTCACACAGCACACACACTACCTCCTGCAGCTGGCTGGATTGGTAGAGAACAGCACTGAGAAGAACACACTATCCCTGCCTATTTTTCCTCTATCCCTACACTTTCCCCACAAGCAAAGGATGAGAAGAATACACTATCCCTGCCTATTTTTCCTCTTTCCCTACACTTTCCCCACACAGAAATGATTCACATATATTGTGTACATGTACAGTACACTGTCACTGTTCCTCAAGCCGGAACACACTACAAGAGGCCGCCGGCGTGGCGGCCTTATATAGTGTGGAGCGTGTATTAAACCCCCTGAGCTATAATTGGCCACAGGCATCCTGCCTGTGGCCAATTATTGCTCTCCTCGCCGATGGCTCTATGATTGGCCAAGCATGTGGGGTCACAGTGCATGCATGGCCAATCATCAGCCAGCAATGCACTGCGACTGGCGCAGTGCATTGTGGACCGTTCGCATCACACGAATTTGATGCGAACGGCCCTCAGAGTTCTGCCCTCGACGAGCGGAAGAACAGGCGATGTTCGATTCGAACATGGGTTTGAATCGAACACCGGGCCTATCCCTAGTCCTATCTAGTCTCTGTACCTGTGTAGTGTGAGTAGTGTGTCTGGATCGTTAGTACTTGTGTATTGTGAGTGAGTGGTCTGCGAGTGCACGTAGGTCTGCGGGTGGTCTGCGACTGCACGTAGGTCTGTGAGTGGTCTATGAGTGCACGTAGGTCTGCGAGTGCATGTAGGTCTGCGGGTGGTCTGCGAGTGCACGTAGGTCTGCAAGTGGTCAGATTCTGGTGGTAGGGGAGTCAATTCTTAGAAGGACAGAGAGGCCAATCTGTAACAAAGACCTGAAGCGCCGAAGAGTATGTTGTCTACCGGGTGCTCCGGTTCGGCACATCACAGATCTGGTGGACATATTACTGGGAGGGGCTGGGGAAGACCCAGCTGTCATGGTGCACGTTGGCACCAATGACAAAGTCAGAGGCAGATGGAGTGTCCTAAAGAACGATTTTAGGGACTTAGGAGCTAAATTGAGGAAAAGGACCTCCAAGGTAGTATTCTCAGGAATACTACCAGTACATCGAACCACACCAGAAAGGCAGAGGGAGATTAGGGAAGTAAACAAGTGGCTGAAGAGCTGGTGTAGTAAGGATGGGTTTGGGTTCCTGGAGGACTGGGACGACTTCTCAGTCGACAACCGGTACTATAGAAGGGACGGACTGCACCTAAATGAGGAGGGTGCAGATCAGCTGGGAATGAAGATGGCTGAAAAGTTAGAGGGGTTTTTAAACTAGGCGATTGCTGGGGGGGAGGGTCCAGAGGTAGAGATAGTCAGCGTGGAACATATTCCAGAGGGTAGTATTGGGGGCATTAGTG
This sequence comes from Lithobates sylvaticus, assembly GCA_028564925.1. Classification (NCBI taxonomy): domain Eukaryota; kingdom Metazoa; phylum Chordata; class Amphibia; order Anura; family Ranidae; genus Lithobates; species Lithobates sylvaticus. The sequence goes on from CM053028.1 coordinate 66,097,910, forward strand.
GTAGGTTGACCAAAACACATAAACCCAAGGTAAGTATAGTAGCAAGTCCTAGTTATCAATATTAAAACACCCAATAAAAGGATAATATGCGACCGGTCTAAACTACGTGGCATGTTCACTAGGGATGAGCCGAACACCCCCCCGTTCGGCTCGCACCAGAACCCCGCGAACGGACCTAAAGTCCGTGCGAGCTTTAGAACCCTATTAGTTATAATGGATGCGAACGTTCGAAATTAAAAGTGCTAATTTTAAAGGCTAATATGCATGTTACTGTCATAAAAAGTGTTTGGGGACCTGGGTCCTGCCCCAGGGGACATGTATCAATGCAAAAAAAAGTTTTAAAAACGGCCGTTTTTTTCAGGAGCAGTGATTTTAATAATGCTTAAATTGAAACAATAAAAGTGTAATATTCCTTTAAATTTCGTACCTGGGGGGTGTCTATAGTATGCCTGTGAAGGGGCGCATGTTTCCCGTGTTTAGAACTGTCTCTGCGCAAAGTGTCATTTTTGCAAGTAAAAAAGCTATTTAAAATCATTCGCGGCTAATGTGTATTGACGGCTCCCGTAATACAGAGAACAGTCATTCATTGAAACTCATTCATAAAAAAAGTAATTGATAAAAAATAAAAAAATGAAAAAAAAAAGTGTAGGGGTCCCCCCAAATTCAATAACCAGGCCCTTCAGATCTGGGATGGATATTAAGGGGAACCCCAGCCAAAAAACCCCCCAAAAAAATGGCGTAGGGTCCCCCTCAAAATCCATACCAGACCCTTGAGGTCTGGTATGGATTTTAAGGGGAACCCTAGCCAAATAAAATGGCGTGGGGTCCCCCTCAAAATCCATACCAGACCCTTATCCGAGCACGCAACCTGGCAGGCCGCAGGAAAAGAGGGGGGGACGAGAGCGGCCCCCCCTCCCGCCTGAACCGTACCAGGCCACATGCCCTCAACATTGGGAGGATGCTTTGGGGGTCTAAGACCCCTAAAGCACCTTGTCCCCATGTTGATGAGGACAAGGGCCTCTTCCCCACAACCGTGCCCGGTGGTTGTGGGGGTCTGCGGGCGGGGGGCTTATCGGAATCTGGAAGCCCCCTTTAACAAGGGGACCCCCAGATCCCGGCCCCCCCCCTGTGTGAAATGGTAAGGGGGTACAAAAGTACCCCTACCATTTCACCAAAAAAGTGGCAAAAATTGTAAAAATTACAGGAGACGGTCTTTGACAATTCCTTTATTAAATTCTTCTTTCTTCTTTCTTCATCCTTCGGTTTCTTCATCTTCTCCTTCCGTCATCTTCTTCCATCTTCTTCTTCCATTTTCTTCTTCCTCCGATCCGCTTCTTCTTGCGCTGGTCTTCTTGTCCTTCTCGTCCGGCATCTTCTTCCGTCTGCGTCGGCGTCGGTGTCTTCTTGGGCCGCTCCGCGCAATGGGAGGCTCCCGCTGTGTGAGGCTCCGCTCCGTCTGACAGGTCTTTTAAAACGGAGGGCACCTGGTGACCCCGCCCCCCTCTGACGTCATGGGGAAAGCCATCATGGAATTCCCCATGACGTCCCTGTGCGTCAGAGGGGGCGGGGTCACCAGGTGCCCTCCATTATAAAAGACCTGTCAGACGGAGCGGAGCCTCACACAGCGGGAGCCTCCCATTGCGCGGAGCGGCCCAAGAAGAGACAGAGACACCGACGCCGACGGAAGAAGATGCCGGACGAGAAGGACGAGAAGACCAGCGCAAGAAGAAGCTGATCGGAGGAAGAAGAAAATGGAAGAAGAAGATGGAAGAAGATGACGGAAGGAGAAGATGAAGAAACCGAAGGATGAAGAAAGAAGAAAGAAGATTTTAATAAAGGAATTGTCAAAGACCGTCTCCTGTCATTTTTACCATTTTTGCCACTTTTTTGGTGAAATGGTAGGGGTACTTTTGTACCCCCTTACCATTTCACACAGGGGGGGCGGGATCTGGGGGTCCCCTTGTTAAAGGGGGCTTCCAGATTCCGATAAGCCCCCCGCCCGCAGACCCCCACAACCACCGGGCACGGTTGTGGGGAAGAGGCCCTTGTCCTCATCAACATGGGGACAAGGTGCTTTAGGGGTCTTAGACCCCCAAAGTTTCCCCCTAATGTTGAGGGCATGTGGCCTGGTACGGTTCAGGCGGGAGGGGGGGCCGCTCTCGTCCCCCCCTCTTTTCCTGCGGCCTGCCAGGTTGCGTGCTCGGATAAGGGTCTGGTATGGATTTTGATTTTTGTTTTTTATTAATGAATGACAGTTCTCTGTGTTACAGGAGCCATCAATTCATTAGCCGCGAGTGCTTTTAAACAGCTTTTTTCCTGCAAAAATTACACTTTTTTGCAGGGAAAGTTCTAAGCACAGGAAACCTGCCCCCCTTCACAGGCCACCTATAGACACCCCCCAGATGTGATACTGCAATGCTGTTCTAACAGCACGCACACACAAATCCCCAGAAATATAGCATATCTTGTCAGCAGCACACTGACACGCTGACACAGTGACTGAAACAGAATATGCGAGGCCAATCATCAGCCAGCATTGCACTGCGCGGGCCGCAATGCATTGCGGGGCCGCTCGCATCACACGAATTTGATGCGAGCGGCCCCAATAGTTCTGGGCTCGCCGAGCGAGCGAACGCCCGGTGCTCGATTCGAGCATGGGTTCGAATCGAACACCAGGCTCATCCCTAATGTTGACCAATGCCAGGAGCCTGGCGGACAAGATGGGTGAACTAGAGATACTATTGTACAAGGAGGATTTGGATTTTGTGGGAATTTCAGAGACCTGGTTCAATAGCTCTCATGATTGGCTGGCAAACATTCAAGGGTATACCCTTTATCGCAAGGATAGAGAGGGTAAAAAAGGGGGAGGGGTATGCCTAGATATCAAGAATAATGTACAAGTGAATGTGAGAGATGACATCACTAAGGGAGCTAGGGAGGAGGTGGAATCCTTATGGGTAGAGCTCCAAAGGGAGGAAACTAATGCCGTGTACACATGATCGGAAATTCCACCAGCAAAAGTCAGATGAGAGCTTTTGGTCGGAAAATGCGACCATGTGTATGCTCTATCGGACTTTTGAAAATAATACTGGGAGTATGCTATAGACCCCCTAACCTGAGGGAGGAAGGGGAGACAGATCTCCTATCACAATTTGGATTAGCAGCAAGGATGGGAAGTATTATTATAATGGGGGATTTTAATTATCCAGACATAGACTGGGCGGAGGGAACCGCGCATTCATCTAAGGCTCGCCAGTTCCTAAATGTCTTGCAGCACAATTTTATGGGTCAGATGGTAGATGCACCAACTAGAAATAAAGCATTACTGGATCTACTGATCTACTGATTACCAACAATACAGACCTGATCACGGATGTGGAAATACGGGGCAATTTAGGGAACAGCGATCACATGTCAATTGGCTTCTGTATAAAATCACAAAAATAGGAAACATAAAGGGAATACAAAGACACTGAATTTCAAAAGAGCCAAATTCCCTAAACTACTAACCTTACTAGAAAGCATAAATTGGGATAAAATCTTAGGAACAAAGAACGCGGAGGAGAGATGGGTTTGCTTTAAGAGCATATTAAATAAAGGCATTAGCCAATGCATCCCATTGGGTAATAAATTTAAAAGAGCGAACAAAAGTCCTGGATGGCTTAACTACAATGTAAAAATGCATATAAAAGCAAAAGAGAAGGCCTTCAAAAAAAGGTTGAGGGATCATCATCAGCATTCAGACTTTATAAAGAATGCAACAAGAAATGTAAGGCTGCAATAAGGATGGCTAAGATAGAACATGAAAGACACATAGCGGAGGAGAGCAAAAATCTCAAGAAATTCTTTAAGTATATAAATAGTAAAAAAGGGAGGACAGACCATATTGGCCCCATAAAGAATGAGGAAGGACATCTGGTTACAAAGGATGGGGAGATGGCAAAGGTATTGAATTTATTCTTCTCCTCAGTCTTCACAACCAAAACTGCAGGGTTTATCCTCATGACACATCACAGGAAGCACCTCCATGGTTAACAGAGGACAGAATTAAAATTAGACTTGGGAAACTTAACATTAATAAATCACCGGGGGCCAGATGGCTTGCACCCGAGGGTTCTTAGGGAACTCGGTCAAGTAATTGCCAGACCATTGTTCCTAATTTTTACTGACAGTCTACTCACTGGAATGGTACCAGCTAATTGGAGAAAAGCCAATGTAGCACCAATATTTAAAAAGGGCCCAAAATACATCCCTGGGAATTACAGACCAGTTAGCCTAACATCAATAGTATGTAAACTCTTGGAGGGGATGATAAGGGACTATATACAAGATTTTAGTCATGAGAACAGAATCATTAGCAGTAATCAGCATGGATTCATAAAGAATCGTTCTTGCCAAACCAATATACTAACCTTCTATGAGGAGGTGAGTTGCCAGCTAGATAAAGGAAGGCCCATAGATGTGGTGTATCTGGATTTTGCAAAAGAATTTGACACAGTTCCCCATAAACGTTTACTGTACAAAATAAGGTCCGTTGCCATGGACCATAGGGTGAGTACATGGATTGAAAACTGGCTACAAGGACGAGTTCAGAGGGTGGTGATAAATGGGGAGTACTCAGAATGGTCAGGGGTGGGTAGTGGGGTCCCCCAGGGTTCTGTGCTGGGACAAATCCTATTTAATTTGCTCATAAACGACCTGGAGCATGGGGTAAACAGTTCAATCTCTGTATTTGCGGACGATACTAAGCTAAGCAGGGCAATAACTTCTCCGCAGGATGTGGAAACCTTGCAAAAAGATCTGAACAAATTAATGGGGTGGGCAACTACATGGCAAATGAGGTTCAATGTAGAAAAATGTAAAATAATGCATTTGGGTGGCAAAAATATGAATGCAATCTATACACTGGGGGAGAACCTCTGGGGGAATCTAGGATGGAAAAGGACCTTGGGGTCCTAGTAGATGATAGGCTCAGTAATGGCATGCAATGCCAAGCTGCTGCTAACAAAGCAAACAGAATATTGGCATGCATTAGAAAGGGGATCAACTCCAGGGATAAAACTATAATTCTCCCGCTCTACAAGACTCTGGTCCGGCCGCACCTGGAGTACACTGTCCAGTTCTGGGCACCAGTCCTCAGGAAGGATGTACTGGAAATGGAGCGAGTACAAAGAAGGGCAACAAAGCTAATAATGGGTCTGGAGGATATTAGTTATGAGGAAAGGTTGTGAGCACTGAACGTATTCTCTCTGGAGAAGAGATGCTTGAGAGGGGATATGATTTCAATATATGAATAACATACTGGTGACCCCACAATAGGGATAAAACTTTTTCGCAAAAGGGAGTTTAACAAGACTCGTGGCCACTCATTAAAATTAGAAGAAAAGAGGTTTAACCTTAAACTACGTAGAGGGTTCTTTACTGTAAGAGCGGCAAGGATGTGGAATTCCCTTCCACAGGCGGTGGTCTCAGCAGGGGGCATCAGCGGAATGAAATAAACGGAACCGATTCCCCCATCTATAGAGTGAAGGTTGGATTAACCGCCATCAGAATACACTGATCAGCGCTGCAGCTGATTGGCTGCATGCACTGCTCAAAGCAAAGCTTTCCAGCAAACCAGTTCATGACAATTTGATCAATAGATTGACTTCTCATGAATGGGAAAGGCCATAAATGGATCGGAATTCAGATGGCTCCTGCTGAACTGGCCAAATCATTGTATGACCAGCTTAACACTTCTGGGTATTATTGCCTCTTACTGAGATTACAGTACTCACCTTGACAGTGACTTCATCTGCTTTTCTCTCCAGAATAAGGCACCATCTTTGTTCAGGCATCTTCCAAGGTCAGCCCTACTTTTCGGACTTAGATGCTGACTAATAAATGTTAAAATAATGTAAATCCTGGTGTTTTTGCAGTTCTTGATTGTGCTGCAGCTTCTCACCTTGAGCTACAATGTTGCAGTCTGATCAATGGGGAAGAGGGGGCTAATGCCGTGTACACTCTCTGAAGGTTTCTCCGACGGAATTCAAACAGACTTTTTTTGGCTGAAATTCCGCTCGTGTGTACACGGCATAAGGAAACACTTCCTTTGGACTGCATCAGACTGATCATGTTATCTGTAGGAAAATAATTTTTTTTTGCTGATTTATACCTACCATTTGCAACCAGCATGTGGCAAGTTCTAATCAATATCAAAGGCTTAATCCAACCTGTTTTACAGCTATGTTGTACAATACATCAGAAGAACAGGAGAATGCAGATTGAACAGTTTGTTGACTGATAAAGAGGAAAAATGCGCATACCCTTTCTCCTAGCAGAGACTGAATGACAGTTTTACTCATTTATACAGAGACTGCCAACAAGCGTGTGGGCAGCATGCGTTGAAAACTTGTGCACCCTGTAATAAAGGTGTTTTTTTTGTAAAATATATTAGATAAATAATTTAGAGAAATATAAAGAACATCTGTTTTGAAACTAATCCACAGCACATTTCTTGCAAAGTGTACCTGTGAGGATGTTAAAATTACAATAATTATATACAATGCTAACTAGGAAGGTTCACACATCTACACACTTCATTTGATCCTTGTATAGCGCTCCAAAAAGCTGGGGTACAAATACTGACCAGTTTCCAGGTTCCTGGATCTTACACCAGCCCTCCCATCCCATCTGCCTCAATATTAACAGTGATGGGTCAATAATAATAATGGGTATAGGGAAACGTCAGGTCAACAACCCACTACTTGTAGTGGATTTTCAACGGCTGATTTTAAGTATAGCTACTTGGATGGTTAGGTCCCTGAAAGGTATTTTAGACACCCCATTCCTATTTACATTATACAAATACACTTCTCATTTTAGGAAAAAAAATTCCCCACAGGTTTGTTCTAAGGGGAAACTGCACATTTTGCCATATTATATTCAAACAATAGAAATGTGCAACAACAACCTCTTTGCAGTGGCGGCTGGTTGTATATTTTTTTTTGGGGGGGGGGGGGGGCAGCAAACAATGCACCCACATGGAGAAGGAGACATTTCCCTCTTTACAGTTAGTTACCTTTTAGCTTCTGCTGTTATGCTGAATGTTCTAATGCACTTCTTCCTATCAGCAGAGAGAGAACTATAGCCAGGAAAGCCTATGGACTTCTATGCAGAATGGTGAGGATCATGGGAATCGTAGTTTGAAACATCAATCACAGAAAGGGACTTATGGACCTTTATAATACAGTTCCGATTGGACATTGAGACGAAAGGGGAATGGTGGAACAGCTTTTACTAGACTGAACTGGAAACCTCTCTCACTTTGCAGCATAGCAGCCAAGGTGTACACATCCGCCATGGTGCACACGGATTATCCATGGGGCGAGTGACCAGAGCCATAGACTGAGACCTGGCAGCGGAGACACCTGGGGCAGCGCAGAATGGACCGCAGGGATCACATCTGTACCATTGCCGCAGGGAGAACAGTGTATCCTCTCACTCTCTACTTCTCACCGCTGATCACCGGTGGCATTCTGTGGAGAGACTTAGAACCCCTACCTATCAGGAACTAAAGTACTCACCGAGGCCAAGATGCCGAGAGCGGTTGCCCTTGCGACTCAGCGCCCACCGACCCTGAACATGGTACAGGGGACAGTTGGCACCAAGAGGCACAAGCCACCTGTTGGATGGTGGCTAGGCGTGGATCCAGGTATAGCTGGGAAAACCGGAAGACTGGCGGAGGCTCCAACACTGATGGGTAAACAGGCAGCAGGCTGAGGATCAAACACAAGGTTAATTCAGGCACAAGCAGAAGGTTAATACAGATGGGCAAGTCCAGATAGAGTGGTCAGGTGTAAGCAAGAGGTCAAGGCAGGCTGAGGGTTAAGTGCTGTATAAACAGGAGAGGAAGTCCGGTATACTAGCCGAGGGTCAAACACAGGAGAGAGGTGGTAATCCGGGTAACAAGCCAAGGGTCAAGATTGGAGAAGGCAGAGAGGTCAAGACAATCCGGGTCGGCAACGGGTAGGCAGGTAGATACAGCAGGCACAGGTACAAGGAACAAGGGAACAGCTGAGAGACGAACCAGCGTCTGTTTGGGTGCAGAGACTTCCCTTTTATAGGCCGGCTGGGAGGTCACATGGGCCGTGCGCTAGTGCGCATGCGCGCGCGCCGCTCAGCTGGGCCGCGAGCGCGCGTGCGCCGCCACAGCGTGCCTCTGTCTCCTATTGTGCGCCGCAGCGCCGGACCTGTGCGCCTGCGCACTGAGGTGCGCGGCGGACCAGGTCCCTGATACTACCCTTCTACAGAGAGAGGTCACTGCAGCATCCCGGGAACTAGTGAAAGGGAGTATTCACCCATTGCTGATACTGCTAGCAGTGACTGAGGTATTTAGCAGTTTATATTTACTAAAATAATTGCATTTGCATGTTCTGTGTACGGTGGTAGACCAGATATAGTGAATGCAGGATCCTGGGCTTAGTAACACTTTAAGTGCACCAACTATGTTAAAGGATCCCCACATTCCCCAACAGAAGAATATCTTAAAGGACTGCCCCTCCTGTAATAATTATTCTGCAAGTACCCTTTGTTCCCTGCCCCCTTCTCTACCATTCCCCTTTTCTTCTGGACATTGCACACCCAGTCAGTCTAGGACTAGCATCGCCACCATTAATGTGATCTGGTAGTAAAGTTCCAGCACTCGGTAGATTAAACTTTACTACTGCTCACTGCTGAACTTCAGGTGGCCTTGCTACTGTTTATGTTTAGTTCAAGTATGCCTAGTCCTACCGTTAATCACTTTGTGTGCTAAATTGTGTCATTACCATTGTTATCCATTTTATGCTTGCCTAGTTACCAACCCTATTGGGTGACAATATATTAAGTTTGCCTTTACTGCCTGGTTTGGTGCCTGTTTTCTTTGATATAGCACTAACACTGGGTCTTAAGTATTACTTTCAGTGATTTCCCGGGGCTGAGGTTCTTGAAAGGGTTGAGGCAAAGAACAGAGAACCCATCCTAATTAGCAGCTTCTATGAGGGTAGCACTACAAGTATGTCAAGCAAATTTAACATTAATCAATGTGCAAAATACACTTTGGCGGTCATACAGCTCCGATCTTATCTGAACTGGATAATTATTAGGCAGGCAGTGCAGCAAGCCCGGAGGAAGCAATAACAAGCACTAAATTTAAGTGATGATAATAATTCACATTTCTGTAGAGTATGTGCATTTAGTTATTGGCCAAACTGCAAAGAAGACTGCCTCATTTTAAGGAGCAGGAGCTGAGGCACATCCCTACTGAATCCAATAATGCAATGCGGGCTATTCTCAGTAGGTGCACAAAGTGTGATAAGGACTTACAGGAGAGGCAGTTTTTTAACACTACTTGCTATAAGTATGGGATCTCTTCTCACCCCTCAATTTCCAGCTACAAAATAGGACATGGACAGCAATTTTAATCTCAATAAACAAAATCAAATCAGCCAAATGGGGACACAGCAATAAAATCATGACATATAATCTAATCATTACCCACTTCATCCAAAACAATACATATTAGTTAGAGTTCAACTTTAATTTAGCAACTTTTACAGCTTGCATGTTTTCTCTATAAACCAGATCAAAATTCCAGTCCTTTTTTAGCCTCATAACTTTATCATCTATTTAATAGTTAAACATGAATTTGTACATAAGGTCAGGTTAGGCCAATCATCAATGTATTCTTGCTATATGTTTTTTGTTTTTTTTTTTGTTTTTTTTTCATTAAACATTTATAAACATGAATTTGTACATAAGGTCAGGTTAGGCCAATCATCAATGTATTCTTGCTATATGTTTTTTGTTTTTTTTTTTTGTTTTTTTTTCCATTATTTTTTTCCTCTTTTATCTGAATTGCGTTACATCCAGTTCTTAGATTTTCATTTTTTTTAACTTCACGTTCCAAACCACTAAATGGTTCTAATTTATTTTGCATATTATATTTTTTCCATCTAGGTCATCTAACGCTTTCTATTTTCTCTTTGAAGAATCAATAAATGGACTGGCTCCAAGGAATATCGTGCTTTGGTATTGTTCCATTTTATTTCATCCAAATACAATGAAATTTAGTGAAGATGAAACGTGTCATGCAAAAATCATTATATTTAGAAGAGGTGAGCTTCTATGACTCAACAAATTAAAATCTTACATAGGTATATCATACATTCGTGAAAATGATTTGGCTAAAGGGTTAGACCACTTAAAATGAATTATTCATTGTATTTGATTTTGGTTACCATGATAATCTGAAGCTTATGGGACTATTACACGTAACCCCTGGTCTGGAGATTCCATGTTTGGGGAACAGTAGTCACCCTTGCTGAACTCTACTTTAACCGATCAGCCAGAACTTTATGACCACCCACCTAATATTTAGTAGGTCCCCCTTATGTCACCAAAACATCCTTTGCTGCCATTGAGGCATGGAACCCCTAGATCTCTGAAGGTATGCTGTGATCTCTGGCACCAAGCCATCAGTAGCAAATCCTTTAAATCCTATAAGTTTTTAGGTGGAACCTCCATGGATTGGTCTTGTTTTTGCAGCACATCCCGCAGATGCTAAATGGATTGGGATCTGGAGAATTTGGAGGCCAGGTCAACACCACAAACTTATATTCCTCAAACCATTCTTGAACCAGTTTTGCAGTGTGGCAGGACTCATCGTGCTGAAAGAGGCCACTGCCACCGGAGAATACCATTTTCATGAAAGGGTGTACTTGGTCAGCAAATTTTTTTAGGTAGATGGTATGTCTCAAAGTAACATCCACATGAGTGGCAGAACCCAAGGTTTCCTAGCAGAACTTTGCCCAAAGCATCATACTGCAATTGCCGTTTTGCATTCTTGTAATTGTAAAAAAAAATGTTTTAATACACTGTTGGTATATATTGTACATATAATTAATTTATTAACTTGTAAAGTCACTTGAAATGCAGGACTGCCCTAAAACTGTTTATAGCATCTTATCAGATGCTTGTTAGATTAGTTGGAGAAGAGAATGTTGGTAAGTAATTGTAGAGAAGACACTGGAAGTGAAAAAAAGTTACATAGTAGGTGAGGCTGAAAAAAGACACAAGTCCATCAAGTCCAACCTATGTAAAAGTCATTTACTGAAGACTGTAAAACAGATCTAAAATTACCTAAATACACATTAACTGTCTTGCAGTTTCAAAAACAATTTAACATTTAGAGGCCATATGACCCAGAGCTGTCACAACCTAAAATAACCAGTCACGTTTGGGTCCAACCAATAATATTACTGTTTGGGTTAAAGGAATTAGTAGTATTAGTGTTAGGGATACAGGGAGGGTTAGTTTTAGGGTTGAAGTTAAAGGAAGAGTTAGTGTGAGGCTTACAAGAATAGCTATTGTGAATATTATAAGGTATGTGTTAGCATTAAAAATTATAGAGAGAGTTAGTGATAGGGCGGGAGTTACAGGGAGAGTTAGTGTTACAGGAAGGGTTAGCAATAAAGAAGGGTTAATGTAAGGGTTACAGGGAGGTTTATTGTTAGGATTACAGGGAGGCTAAATGTTAGGTCTAGGAAGGGTTGATGTTAGGTTTACATGGAGGGTTAGGCGAGGGTCTCTCGGGGGGTTAGTGTGATGGGAGGCTTAGTGTAGGGATGTGCACTTTGCACTGGCAACTACCAGTACCTAGGTCCTGTCATTAAAAGCTAAACCCAATCCATTAAATCTCATATAAACTTTAACGTATTCCTTTGGAAACTCCTATATATGAGGACAACTGAACTTATGACTTGGAACTAATCTTTTCTTAGAACATCTCCCAGTTTTCCAAGCACAGAGGGGCTACAATTCACTGATAAATGAACTTTGAAGTGGCTGGTGGGAGAGACAGCGAGTATTGGACAGTGCTGTATCTGGTTCCGATTACATCAACAAGCAGTAATCCACACATGCTAACTTTAGCATTTTCTTAAGGCCTTTCAAGCTTTTTGTCTTGTTGTTGATTGATCCTGAGCCCTTTCCCTTTGGCTGGATAGTGAAATGTTTAATAATAATAAAAAGAAAGATGGAATTCTGACTTTGCTTGAATTGCTCTCCTCCTGTGCTGCTTGAATCAGCGCACGATTGCATCATTTGACCCCACAGAATGTTCTAAAGAGCAGATACTTACATAAATATGAATGTGGGACCCCCCATACCACATATTTCAGCTGTTTCATCTCAGAAGAAAGAGTTTTCAAAATGTTTACCAGGGTTCTTAAAAAGATTGAGATGAAATTCTTTCCACTCTGAAACATTTTGCATTTAGCATATTATCGAAGATTGCTGATGTAGGGCCGATGGATTTAATTACTGAAATATTTTCTACTGTTCTGCAACATGTATTCAGTACCGGCAGTAGCAAAATAAGTCCTCACCTTATAGAAACTCTGTCGGCTGTGCCCACAAAAAAAGGCAGACAGAGGACGAAGGACTGGCCCCAGTATTGCCTATGGTCTTCCTGCAGCTGATCTTTTCCCATTAGTACTTCTGTGTGGCGGTGGCATGCTAGAGGCAGGGCTTTGCTTCCTTGTGTTAGGGTAGGAAACCTTAGACATGTGGAGAGCTAACCGGAAAACATGAACGAGATCAAGGATCACAACTGTGATAATCTAGCAAGGCCCCATTAAATGTAAGAAAGTTTTAAAGAGTTCGGTGGTCAGGGGTAAGTGACATAACATTCAGAGGTCAGTAGTAACTCAGAGTTAAGATGTCAGTAGTGTGAAATGCAGAATCAGAGGTCAGTAGTAAGTGATGTATAGTGCAGGGGTCAGGAGTAGGTAATACACAGTTCAAATGTCAGTAGTATATAATGCAGAGTGCAGGGGTCAGGAATGAGTAAAACAGAGTTCAGGAGTAAATAACTTGAGAAATCAGAGGTCAGTAGTAAGTAATGAAGAGTTCAGGGGTTAGTAGTAAATAACACAGAGTTCAAGGGTCAGTTGAATGTAACACAGAGTGCTGGGGTCAGTAGTAAGTAACACAGAGTCCTAGGGTAGGTAATGCACTGTGCTTGGGTCAGTAGAAAGTAACGCAAAGTGCAGGGGTCATTAGTAAGTAATGTGGAGTTAGTGGTAAATAACACTGAGTTCAGGGGTCAGTGGTAAGTAGCGCAGAGTTCAGAAGTCAGTAGTAAGTAATGAAGAGTGTAGGTCAGCAGTAAAGTAAAGCAGAGTGCTGGGGTCAGGAGTAAGTAGCACAAAGTAATAGGGTAAGTAGTAAGTATAGCAGTGTGCAGTGGCAGTAGTGATTAACTCAACCTGCATTTTATTGGCCCTGGTAAGTCTGCATTTCGTTGGCACAGGTCAGGCTGAATTTTATGGGCACTGGTAAATATTTTAGTACAACATTTGCTTCAGAATATTTTTTTTCTTGTTTTCCTCCTCTAAAACCTAGGTGCGTCTTATGGAGCAAAAAATATGGTAATAGGAATGCAAATTAAGGTGTTTTTAGGGATTCAATGACTACTGAAGATTGCAAAAAAAATATGAAAAATAAATAAATATATAAATAAATGCATGTAAAGCATCAGTAAAAAAATAATAATCAAATACATAAACTGCAAAAAACAGAAAGCACAACTACAATGAACACTTAATGAACTAAACTACCCTAAATGCACCCTCCAATAAAAACACATCCTTTAACTAAAGAGAATAAAAAGAGTAGATTTTTGCATAAGCAAAACAAATAGAAACTTCTGCCCCTGTTTGTGTTTCTGTTTTGCCCCTGTTTGTGTGGCTCTTTGGGTCCTGAAAGAGCCCTTTAGAACATCTGCTCATGCACAAAGATGTAGAAGTAATGAGGCTTCTGTAATAGCAATGTTTGCGCATGCATGGAGGAAGTCACACATGGACAGATGTGCTGAGAAACCTAAACGTATACAGATGTGTTGCAAGGCTTCACTTCCTGATTCCCATACCGAAGATGGCGGCGGCAGCACCCGACAGATTGGCTTCGGTGCCATCGGGCGCTGGACGGGTAAGTGTCCATATTTTAAAAGTCAGCAGCTGCAGTATCTGTAGCTGCTGACTTTAAAAAAAAAAAAAAAACGGCGGAACTCCTGCTTTAAATCTTATACCCATAAACCCATGTATTTCCTTGTAGTTAAGAGGGCTGGGCTGGAAGGGAGCATTTGTCTTTTAGACACATGCCCTTTCTATGACACTGCAGTGAGAGGCGTGCCTCCACTGCAGCATTGTTATTGTACAGCTGGGGCTAATGGTACTTTACCATTGGTCCAAGGCTCTAAGCTGTCCATTGAGCTCAGTGCCTCTGACAAGAAGTGAGGAGAGGCACTGTGAGCTCATCCTCTCAGTCTGCTACAAACAGAGTGTGCCAGCTTGTATTTAAACTGACCGCTCTGTATGTAGATTCTAACAGGCTCTGCAAGAAACTCCGTATCTCCGGAACCATAGGTTGTAGGAGCCCCACATTTTTACCAGTGGTGGGGTGGGACTTAGGCTACCTACCCCACCTCCCAAATTTGGGGTCTCTGTGACTTTTTTTTTCTATGTTCTGCCTCACCTGCCTCCCCTGACTGCTTCTGTTCTAACTGGTGCCACTCACCACAGACCTTACAGAGGTGGTGAAATGGAGTATGATCTTAATATCACATAACGACTATGCCATTTTTTGGGACTTTTTGTGCTTTATATTACAATTACGGGTGTTTTTTTTTTTTTTTTTACATTTAATGCTCCAACTGCAATCTTGTGGATGAATAGAAATCAATCTAATTATCCATGATGTTAAAGTTGGAGCATGGTGATTCTGCAATATTTAGGGTCAAGTTCAATACTGTGGACATAAGCCATTTTTTTTTTTTCTAGGGCTATTTGCCATACAAATGGTGACATCTAATGCCGCGTACACACGATCGAAAATTCGGCCAGCAAAAGGCAGATGAGAGTTTTTGGTCGGAAAATGCGTCCGTGTGTATGCTCCATCGGACTTTTGCTGGCCGAATTCCAGCCAGCAAAAGATTGAGAGCATGTTCTCAATTTTTCAGTCGGAAAAAGTTCCAATCGGAAATTCTGATCGTCTGTAGCAATTCCAACGCGCAAAATTCCTACGCATGCTCGGAAACAATTCGACGCATGCTCAGAAGCATTGAACTTAATTTTCTCGGCTCGTCGTAGTGTTGTACGTTGTTGCACCGCGTTCTTGATGGTCGAAAGTTAAGCAAACTTTTGTATGACCGTGTGTATGCAAGCCAAGCTTGAGCGGAATTCTGTTGGAAAAAACATCCAAGATTTTTTTGATGGAAAATCCGCTCGTGTGTACGCGGCATTACAGTTGTCATCCATATTGGGAGATTATTTCTGGAATTTAAGTTAGCATTTTGGATTCATGATTGTTGTGTTAGAATTGGGATTCTACTAAAGTCTCCATATTGGAACTATTTAATTAGAGAGTGCGGCTCTGATTTAATGGTGTAGTGTACTCCCACAGGAGCCACTTGGTTTTATCTGTCCTCTGTTCTCTGCTACAACTCATTGGGGGAGATGAGATTTACTAAAATTGGTGCACTCTGAATCTTGTGCGGCTGTGCATGGTAGCCAATCAACTCCTAACTTCAGCTTGTTCAGTTAAGCTTTGACAATAAAACCTGGAAGCAAATTGGTTTCTATGCAGAGCTGTACGCTGTAGGTAAAAATAATATTTAGATATGCATGCAGCCGCTGATGTCAGTGACGCATGAACTCTGTAGGTCCGGCATATCCTGCCGGAACAGAGGGCTCCCTTGCTCATGCACAGCTGTGACATCATCGCGGCTCTGGCCACTCACAGCGCTGGAGCCAGCGATCCCGGAAGAAATGCAGAGGGAACATGTCAGCTCCTCCAGCGGTGACCAGGCGCCGTTGCAGGGCTTTGTTCTAGGTAAGTATTTCATAATGTGCTAGTATGCGATGCATACTAGCACATTCTGCTATTGTCTTGCAGGTGTTTTTTTTTTTTCTTTCTCGTGATTTACTACCGCTTTAAGCGTTATGCTACCACTCTATAATAATACACAGAAAATAGGCCACAGGCAATTGATGATGGATGAAGTAAGTATATTGTAGCAAAGTAGAATAAACACAATACACATACCAATAAAGAGGTCAAAGAGTATGTTAGAATGCATTACACTAACTTACTGGAATACTAGCCTCATCTATGGCAATTGACTTATACCATAATAAGGTTAAACCCAATTAAACTGTTGTACACAGCATTAATAATATCAGCTTCAAAACAGTCTCACTGTGACTCATGACGATAGCTAATCAAAAAAAGTGCACTCTGCGTATACACCCCTAGGAGTGGTTGTAAAGTTCCTGCCACCCCTTATTAGCAGATTTAAGCTGACTAAAGTTGGGGCCCATCTGCACTGTGGTGCATGTGTTGCTGTCTCTTTAAGGCTGTCCACAATAAATGGTTGTTGGGGCTGCTAAGTGAGGGCAGTCTCTACTGGCATTAACAGGCAGTAGGGGATAAGCAAAGTTGGTTTTTCACCACTCCTGGTACCCAATGGATCCAGTCCAAAATGCTTGGCGGCCATTTGTCTTCTGGCCCCAATATCTGTGCTTACAAAACTCAGTCTCTTGTTCTGGTCCTCACAGGCTCTGTCCTCTGGCTCTATGGACACAGCAACGATACCCAGCTCCAGTCCCTGCACACCAGGCTCTGCTCTCTGTGTAGGCATGCACAGCAACAGGTCCACACACAGTGGTCTCCCCACACAAGCTGGGCCGATGTCCGCAGAGTTGCCCCGGGAAAGACCAGTCAGGGTGTTCATGCTGACCTATGCCCACAGCCAAAAGTGCCTACAATGAGCATGTGAACATCAGAACTGGGCCGTGGAACATTGAAAGAAGGTAGCCTTGTCTGATGAATCACGTTTTCATTTACATCATGTGGATGGTCAGGTGCTTAGGAATAATTTACCTGGGAAAGAGATGGCACCAGGAGGCAATATGGGAAGAAGGCAGACCAGCGGAGACAGTGTGATGCTTTAGGCAATGTTCTGCTGGAAACCTTGGGTCCTGCCATTCATATGGATGTTAATTTGACAAGTACCACCTACCTTGTTACTTACCAAGTACACCCCTTCATGGAAATTGTTTTCTATGATGGCAGTAACTTCTTTCAGCAGGATGATGTGCACTGCCACACTGCAAAAATCGTTCAAGAATGATTTGAGAAACACAGCAATGAGTTTGAGGTGGTGACTTGGCCTCCAAGTTGTCCAAATCTCAAGTCCAATCTATGGAGGCCCCACCTCACAATTTACAGGATTTAAAGGATCTGCTACTGATGGCTTGCTGCCAGATACCACAGCATACCTTCAGAGGTCTAGTGGCGTACATACCTCGAAGGTTCAGGGCTGTTTTGCCAGCAAAAAGGGGGCCCACTCAATATAAGGTAGGTGGTCATAAAGTTATGGCTGATCAGTGTATATATACATATGAACATACTGTATATGCCAGTTAGAGGAGATTTGGGAATTTGTTTACAATTCCACGATAGCTTTAGGCATTTACTTAGCTAGAAACGCCCCCAGTAGATACAGATTTGTGTGGCAGGTCACTTTCACTAGGCTGAAATTCAAATATTTCTTTCTGCTCTAATGTACCCTCCAAATACCTCTGGCCTCTCAGATCTAGATACATTATTTCTTATGGGTAGCACCTCCAGAGTTTTCCAGCTTAGCGGTACAAATAAAAAGGCAAGCACAGCAGTCCACAATATAAGTAAAAGGTTAGGCAGACATAAGTATAAAACATGATATCTTTATTAAAGTGCTTCTAAAGCCTAAAGGTTTTTTACCTTAATGCATTCTATCCTCCTTATATTTACCTGAGAACATTCACGATCCAGCGCTCTGTATGAGAGCCCAGGCTCTCCCGGCTTTGTCCCTCCTCTCTGGGCAAATTGATAGTAGCTAGAGCCTTTGGCTCCTGCTGCTGTCAATCAAATGCCCCTATGAGGAGTGGGGGGGGGGGGGGTGGTGCTGAGCCGCCTGGTCTGTGTCAATGGATGCAGACAAGGTGGCTCAGAAGCAAGCCCGCACAAGTGCCCCCATAGGAAGCGGCTTCTTATCGGGGCACTCGCCAAAGAGGAGGAGTCAGAAGCGCCGATGGGCTCCCCCGGAAAAAACATTGCACAGAGCAGGTAAGTATGACATGTTTATTATTATTATTATTTTTTTCAAAGAACCTTTGATATCACTTTAAATCCAATCTAATAAAATAATAGAGAAAAGGGATTTCCATAAGCCTGTGCTTGATAAAGAAAAAGATGTAAAGATGAAAGTATGGTAGGCTCTCCACCTCTCTCCCTCGCTTCTTATCTTGGGATGTGTGTGAGTAAGCGGCATGGTTTTAGATTGATGGAAATTCTCTTCCTCTGTGGATTTATTAAGTTGACTTTATTAAAGATGGAGTGTTTCATACATTTTAAGAAAAAGAAAAGAAAAGGAGAGAAGAGAGAGAGAAGAGAAGAAGAGAAGAGAAGAAGAGAAGAGAGAAGAGAGAGAGAGAAGAGAAGAGAAAAGAAAAGAGGAATAGTGGCTAGCTGAGCAGGTCTAATGTCAATAGCTGGAGTTTGTGGCACTATGCCACTGCTGCTATTAAACACCAAAGGTAGATCTGTCTTTGAAAATAAGTAACTCAAATATTTTCTTTCCAAACATCTGTAGATAGTTAGTTTGATTTATTTTGATCTAAAAAAAAATCTTTTCAGTAGACTGACAGATTATTTTAACTTTCAGCTGTTAAAAAGTTTCTCTGCGATCTGAATGGAGAGACAGCGCTGCCTTTGATGTAGCGGGAATATTCCCTCCATCTAAGGTACACCTGGGCTGCCTACCAATTTGTGGTGCCTGGCTGCCATGATCAAAATGGGCGCTAACAGCAATACTTCCTCCTGCTGGAGTGACTGGGTCAGGCTGTGGGGCCCTGCATATTTACAATGTGAGGGTATTTTTGCCTTAAGTATTATATTTTGCTTAAACAGACCTCCGTGATGGATTGGTGAGGCTAATGCGACCCAGGAAACATTCAACGGCACAAAAGTCTCTAAGACTTTTCAATTTACCTTTAATGTGAGTTTTTGTATAATAATTTGCAGGCCGCTTCTTCTGGCTTTTAAAGTACTTCTGGGTGGGCTGCAAATTTTGGACCCAATCTGTACTCTGTAAGTTACCCTCATGCTCCAGTGTATGCAGGCCAAGAAACAATGGTCTTGTAGAGAGTGTCTTTCTTGGTATCAGGGAATATAATGGCTTGTATTTTCATAGGCCCAGAAGATACCAGAAACTTTAAGGATTCCCTGCTTGTAATGTGTAAAGCCAAAGTCCAGCTGAATGTTTAGGCAAGGATGAGTAGGCAAGGATTAGCAGTTTGTCTGATTTTACTCGCATCAGTCCCCACTTTGCGAAGATTTTTTTAATTTCCTGTTCTAAAGGCTATTACAAAGTCGGAGAATTATGGCATATCTCTACTGGGAACACAGGTAGAAGAGCCCATGTCAGGAATCCAATAACCGCACGAGTACGCATGCTCCAGCATGCAGACAGAGGATTTTTACCAATAGCCTTGTACTCACATGTTGGCGCATAGGTGTACAGCCATGTGCACCGGCGTGCACGTCTGCATGCATTGAGGCACCTCCAAACCCCAGGATGGACCCCACTTGTCAGACCCATACTTAAAAAGCCCTCACTGGACCCATCCAATCTTAACAACCTACGCCCCATCTCCTTGCTCCCCTTCTTATCCAAACTCCTTGAACGTCTGGTCTACAACCGACTGAGCGTCCACCTCACTGATAATAGTCTTCTTGATCCCCTTCAGTCTGGATTTCGTCCTCAACACTCCACAGAAACTGCTCTCCTAAAACTAACAAATGATCTACTCACGGCCAAAACCAATCGACATTATTCTGTACTCCTACTCCTGGACCTCTCTGCTGCCTTTGATACGGTTGACCACCCCCCCTCCTCAAAAAACTCCACACCTTTGGTCTCCGTGACTGTACTCTTCGCTGGTTCTCTTCCTACTTATCCAACCGCACCTTTAGCGTTTCCTACAACTCTACTTCCTCCTCTCCTCTTCCTTTCTCTGTTGGGGTCCCCCAAGGTTCTGTTCTTGGACCTCTTCTCTTTTCAATCTACGCCTCCTCCCTTGGTCAACTGATAGCCTCCCATGGCTTCCAATACCACCTCTACGCTGACGACACTCAAATCTATTTCTCTACCCCTCAGCTCACTCCCTCTGTCTCCTCACGTATCACCAATCTACTATCAGATATATCCGTCTGGATGTCACACCACTTCCTCAAACTCAATCTACCCAAAACCAAACTTATAATTTTTCCACCCCCATATGCCCCTTCCCCTGATCTCTCTGTCAAAATCGATGGCACAACTATCAGCCCATCCCTGCATGCCAAGGTTCTAGGTGTAGTCCTGGACTTTGAACTCTCCTTCAAGCAACACATCCAATCACTGTCCAAATCCTGCCGCCTCAACCTCCGCAACATCGCCAAAATACGCCCCTTTCTAACCAATGACACAACAAAGCTCTTAATTCACTCGCTCGTGATCTCTCACCTCGACTACTGCAACTCCCTTCTCATTGGCTTACATCTACATAGTCTATCACCTCTGCAATCCATCATGAATGCTGCTGCCAGACTCATCCACCTTACCAATCACTCTGTGTCTGCCACTCCTCTCTGTCAATCCCTCCACTGGCTTCCACTCGGCCAAAGAATTAAATTCAAAATACTAACAACTACGTACAAAGCCATCGACAATTTCGCCCCCAGCTACATCACTAGCCTAGTCTCTAAATACCAACCTACTTGTTCTCTTCGTTCCTCTCAAGACCTCCTGCTCTCTAGCTCCCTCATCACCTCCTCCCATGCTCGCCTCCAGGACTTTTCCAGAGCCTCTCCAATCCTATGGAATGCCTTACCCCAATCTGTCCGCATATCTCCTACTTTATTAGCTTTTAGACGATCCCTGAAAACCCTTCTCTTCAGAGAAGCATATCCTACCCACACCTAACAACAACAACCACCGTATTTTCATTTTCTCCATCAGCTCATCCCCCTACAGTATTACCTTTTGTTCCAATTGACCCTCCCTTCTAGATTGTAAGCTCTAACGAGCAGGGCCCTCTGATCCCTCCTGTATTGATTTGTATTGTAATTGTACTGTCTGCCCTCATATTGTAAAGCGCTGCGCAAACTGTCGGCTCTATATAAATCCTGTATAATAATAATAATGGTGCCAAAAGACCTATTTAAAGGAAGTGCTGAGATCTGGAAATTGCTTAATGTTCTTCAGCTCCCCCATAGTCTATGTTCCTATGATCCTGCTCTTGCTGACTGTTTACCCGTTGCTTACCTGGCTTGCTCCTGACCTTGCTGTGTGACTTCCAGATACTGACCTCGGCTTGTCTCTGACCACGCTCTGCCTCCTTTGCTGGTACTGACCTCGGCCTGCTACTTGACCTTGCTTCCTCCTGCCGTACATAACCCTGGCTGGCCTTGACTATGTCTCTGACCCTGGCAGTTCTGTTTCTGAGTACACTCCTGCTCAATCTTCATACTGCATTCCAATGTTCTTCTCCCGGGTGCCACCCTGTGGTCTGTCAACCATGATTCTCTTCTGGTGTGTCTCCACCTGCGACCCGGCTACCGGAACCTGTGCTGCTTTGAGCCTTGTGCCTCTTTTAGCACAATCAAGAGGGCTTGGACCAGAGCTGCAAGGGAAGCTCAGCCTTCAACCAAGGTATGTGATGACCCCCTGCGGCCCAGCTACCGGAACCTGTGCTGCTTTGAGCCTTGTGCCTCTTTTAGCACAATCAAGAGGGCTTGAACCAGAGCTGCAAGGGAAGCTCAGCCTTCAACCAAGGTATGTGACAACCCCCTGCGACCCAGCTACCAGAACCTGCGCTGCTTTGAGCCTTGTGCCTCTTTTACCACAATCAAGAGTGCTTGGACCAGAGCTGCAAGGGAAGCTCAGCACTCAACCAAGGTATGTGACGACCCCCTTTTTGCCAGAGTGAAAAAGTATAGAATCTACTGTATATCAAGTTTTAATTGCTTTATGTTTTGCTGTCCACATTGATCCAATATATTGATCTGGTTTCACAGGGTAGGAACTGAGGATGAATCTCTGCAGCTGTGATACAGAAAGCTATATATAACTCCATCCATAAAGAAATAAAACATTTTCTCTGGAATCCTGCTTAACCCTTTCCCGACCAGCCACCGCAGTTATACTGTAACTGTACATCGTTTCGCCTTTTGACCACTAGGGGGCACGATGCTGGAGCCGATGCGCATGCCCGGCAGGTGCGATGACTGTTGGGCACCCGCGATCGCTCCACACCGAGACTGAGCGGAGATCTGTCAATGTAAACAGACAGATCTTTGTGCTGTCAGGGGTGAGGAGAGCGATCTGTTGGTCATACTAAGTATAAACAACGATCAGTCTCCTCACCCAATCAGTTCCCTACCCCCACAGTTAGAATCACTCCTCAGGGAACACAGTAACCCCTTGATCGCCCCCTAATGTTAACCCCTTCCCTGCCAGTGAAATTGACACATGGAATCAGTGCATTTTTATAGCACTGATCGCTGTATAAATGCCAATGGTCCCATAAATGTGTCAAAAAGTGTCCGATCTGTCCGCCATAATGTCGCAGTCCCGATAAAAATTGCTGATTATCACCAATACTAGTAAAAAACTAAATAAAAATGCCATAAATCTTTCCCCTATTTTGTAGATGCTATAACTTTTGCGCAAACCAATCAATATACACTTATTGCGATTTTTTATTACCAAAAATATGTAGAAGAATACATATCAGCTTAAACTGAGGAAAAAAAAAATAGCTTTTTTAAAAAACAATTGGGGATATTTATTATAGCAAAAAGTACAAAGTATTGTGTGTATTCAGTTAAAGCGACGCAGTGCCGAATCACAAAAAATGGCCTGGTCAAACTTAAAAAACACAAATCAATCTAATCATACAGTTGAAAAGATATTACCTATACTAAGCATTTGAGCTTAGTTTGGTATCTTGAAGCAATCCCCTTCTCCAGAAATCCTCCCAGCCAGATGTTGCCTCTTCAATGTACTGGTATTTTTTGGAACTTTGTTGCTTTGCTCACACAGTTGCATCTCAGTTCTAGAGTTTGGATTGGAGTAGCCAGAGACTAGTGGTTTTCTGAGTATGCACACTCTGTTATATAGCACGTAATTAGAGTTTTATAGTTTCATAGTCTGGGTTTAATGACACTTTAATGTTACATTTTTAATTTTTCCAAAATTAAAAAAATGTTGACAAAGGGAAAAATTCCAGTTGTGCTCCTCCTTACCCTTTCGTTTACTTGTACAATAAATATTTATAAAAAAGAGGTAAAATAATACCGCACTAATAAAAAATAATAATAAAAGGTGAAAGCAGCAGCAAATAACCATCAAATATCGCTAAGGAAATCCAACATAAAAAAAAAATAAAAAATGCTGCGCTAGCTAGCATACTAGCTAGCATACTAGCTCATTATGCCTTTGTCTTGTAGGTTTTTTTTTTCTTATCTGGGTTAACAACCACTTTAAAGGAGCTAGCTCCTGCAGCTGAGCATGGTGAGCCAAAAGCCACCCCACTACATTTCCATAGGGTGTCAAGCATTACAAACAACACCCCTTCCGGGGTGAAACATGATGGAGGAGGAGCAGGGTATAGTACAGGAAAGTGGAACCTCGGATTACGAGCATAATCCGTTCCAGGAGTATGCTCGTAATCCAAAGTACTCGCATATCCAATCGAGTTTTCCCATTGAAGTCAATGGAAACTAAAATAAATTGTTCGCAAGGTGACTAAAATGGGATGCAATACCGCATGCGGCCAGAGGTGGGGGCGCCGGAGAGCCTCGGAAATGGCCGAAAAGGCCAGAGGACACTTCGGCTGACCTCGGCAAACCTCGGAAATACTTCCTACCCGAGATTTGCCGAGGTCAGCTGTGCTGTACTCAGGCCTTTCCGTGCATTTCCGAAAGTGACGTTCGGCTCTGCTCGGCTCCGGCCTGAATCATGCTCATTGTGCGAGACAACACTCGCAAAACCGAGTTATGATTTTTAAAAATACAGTGCTCGTATTGCGAAACGCTCGAGTTACTCGCAATCCGAGGTTCCACTGTATAGTTTTCCCCTTTGCTTTACCCTGGGAGCTACATAAAAAAAAAGTAAGGCGCAATTAGATATTCCTAGAACAGGAGAGGGCTGTGTGGTACAAGGAGGGAGGAGGGCTGTGCTAGGGAATTGACTATTTCTGGAGTCAAATTTTCTAGCAGGTTCAAATGCATGCTGCAAGCTAAAAAAAACAAAAAAAGATTATGGTAAGGATACCACTGCAACTAAGCAACTTTTTCCTGCAATTTTTTAAAATTTGATGACAGGGTCTGTTTAAAAAACCCTACCCTAAATAATTGACAAGATTGAATTCCCAGAACATCAGGTTACGGATGTAAGATTTTGCCCTATTGTTGAACAGCAGTGAGTGCACCTTTTTAGAATACTTAGGTCCTCGAGCATTCTGGAGCGAAAAGCAAGCTGGTGTTGGAGACAATGTCGGAATGTGTCTGTAATTGGAACAATGATCCCCCTGGCCGATGTAACCTTGTTATTTGTTTCTGTATCTAAAAATACCAGGAGATGACTGGGACATGTAAGGGAATTCTGTGCATAGATCATCTTCCTACCACAGCCAGATGTTTGATGCAGACAGATCACACACAGTAAATCTGGACAATAATGGACCTTAATATCTATTGTGGATGCAATGTACGACATAATGGATGTATCTAATGGTTGCTTTGGAACATGAAGAGCAATTTGGCCACCATATGGAGTGCAGATATCAGCATGAGGAATGGAGGAGAGATTTGATACATGGTGATAACACTGACATCTCCATGGAGTTTAAAGGGCAATTCAAGCCAAACAGACAAACAATTGATATGCTAATATGAAAACTGTTCAATGTGTAAAAAGATTTGCAAAATGCACCTATTTTTGAAGTTCATCCTTTGTTGTCTTACCATGACACAAGGAGAGTGACAACTAGTGATCTTCACCCTAAACTAAAGCTGTCCATAGGAGAAAACATATTTGCTTATCATCTAACATAGATTCTGCACCACATCCCCTAATACAGTGTTTCTCAACTCCAGTCCTCAAGGCGCACCAACAGGTCATGTTTTCAGGATTTCCCTCAGATGAAACGGCTGTGGTAATTACTAAGGCAGTGAAAACTGATCAAATCACCTGTGCAAAATAGTGGAAATCCTGAAAACATGACCTGTTGGTGCGCCTTGAGGACTGGAGCTGAGAAACACTGCCCTAATATATAAATATAGAGTTCGAGGAATGGTATTTTGGTATTTTTAGGGTGCATATATACAACACCAAGGTAATTTATAGAAAAATAGAAATTTATTAGAAAAATAAGTAACAAACATCCAAACATGAAATATTTCATATTACAGTACTTTCACAAATGCAAACTGATTTAATCTCAACATGTTTCGCCTTGGTTATTGGCTTCTTCAGGATAATTTTTTGATATCAGGCACAGTAAAAACTGAAAGTAGAAAGAGTTTTTTGAGAAAAGATTGAGAAAAGATAAACAACCAAAATACATCATGAGTATATTACAAACACATACCAATTTAAGCATTCACGAATTGGCAAAATGCATATGAAGCTGGCCATAGATAATTTGTTTTGTTTTTTAACAGCTGGTCCGGCTGTTAAAAAAAAATGGAACTGATTCCTTCATCCACGCATTCTAGGTGGTTGAAGGAATCCTCCCCACTGTGCTATTGTATTCTGACTGCCAGAATACACTGATCAGTGCTGCAGCCGATTGGCTGCATGCACTGATCACAAATTTACCAACAGTCCTGTTCGAATGGAGTTGATCACTGAGTCAATGCTTCTCAAACAGGAATGGCCATAGAAGGATTGAAATTTGGCCAGTCCCTGCTCGATCCATCTATGGCCAGCTTAACTCTGATTGCCCTACTTCCTTCCCTCCCCATCTATCACAATTGGATATTCATTTTTTTTTTCCTAAGATTTTTTATGCTGCAAATCAGCACTTTCACATGTTTTGCCTAGGTGACAATGATGTTTGTGCCCCCATGATTTTACATGTGTGCAGAGGCGCTGCAAGGCTTCAGGTCTCAACTGAACTCTGCAGCTTCACTTCCCGGTTCCTTACTGCACATGCGCGAGTCACGCTTCGCAATAAGGGCGGTCTCTGCTGTCTCTGGGATCCGTGTGTTTCCCAGCAGACAGCGAGGGGGGGACAGGAAGTGGCGTAAATACCTGCAGATTCTGCGGATATCTATGCCCGAAAGTGGGTGCAGATATCTGTATTATACGGACATCTGCAACCCCCTCCCCCCTGAAAGGTTCCAATTGTGGCACCGGAGGGGAAGAGGGTTTCGATGAGTGGAAGTTCCACTTTAGGGTGGAACTCCGCTTTAACCACAATCCCATGTTTTTCTCACACAGTTAAGAGAGAGAATGAGAATCTGCTGCTGTTGAAAAAGTACTGTTATAATCAAGCTAAATCATATATTATTATGCTATATGTTATAACATTCTATTTACTGTGAAATTACTGGTTGGAAGTTATAACTTCAAACTTCATTTGTCCGTTAAGCCACCTGCTTGAGTACAGTTTTTGAAAATATAGTAAATTACCTTAAAAAAAAAACAATATATAATTATTTGTATATTACTTATGGTCATTAACCCCTTGCCACCCAGGCCAATTCTGACACTTCTCTCCTACATGTAAAAATCATATTTTTTTTTTTGCTAGAAAACTACTCAGAACCCCCAAACATTATATATATATTGTTTTATAAGACACCCTAGGGAATAAAATGGTGGTCGTTGCAACTTTTTATGTTACACGGTATTTGCGCAGCAATTTTTCAAACACTTTTTTGGTTTCAAGAAAATAAAAATAAAATTATAAAAAGATAACACGATTTTATTTTATAACGTGAAAAATAATGTTACACCTAGTAAATATGATGATCGCATTTTTGGATAGGAACTTTTCCCGACCGAAAAATAGAGAACCTGCTCTCAAATTTTTGCTGGCTGGAATTCCGCCAGCAAAAGACCGATGGACCATACACACGGTCGCATTTTCCGACAAAAAGCTCTCATCTGAGTTTTGCTGGCGGCATTTCCCATCGTGTGTACGCTGCATTAGAGAGAGCAACAAACCACCTGCTTGTAGTCCAATACCTCCACCTTGTGCCTATCTCCTTGACAGTACTTTGTCAATCACATATAGTGGAGGATCCACAGCAGCCACACAGGAAAGCAGCACACAACACTTTACCCTTCAGCCGTCTTCCCTTTTACAGCCTCTCTTTTTCCCAGGGTCATTAGTACACACTCAGGGGGCTCTGGCTAGCCTTAGGCTTTCTGTGTCCAGCTCGTGACAAGGTTCCACAGACAAAATCACTGCACCTGCACCTCTAGCGCCAGTACTCTTCACTTCAGAGAACTCTTGACCTGGACTTTTGCAGTCTGCTCTAGCCTCCACCACCATAAGAGACAGGAGGAATACAGCAAGCTCTTCTGGGTGCTGAACTATTTCACCCTGTCCTCCAGCCCTGTCCAGGGCCGCTGAACTAAGTGACTCCATTTGCACAATGTGGAGTTTCTGACTGCACTAAGGCTCCTCTCAACTTGACTTATATATTGGCACTGACTAACCTATAACATCACTACATGAGAGCTCTAGCTAAAAAGGGACCCAGCATCTGATTACACTGTTCTCTGTCACCACACACTATTCTTTGACAGAGCCACCTAGTGGCACACTAGCTAACTGCACCCGCTTACGAAGCATCACATTTATGCCTCACTATATCCTCTGTGTTGCATCACAAATGTGGGAGTGTTAATGTAAAGAAGACACATCAGCATGGTGATTTGCCTTACTTGTGTTTGTGTCAGATCTAATTACTATTTAGCTTTCACCTGCAGAGCACTAGACTCAGAGACCCAGGGATTGTGGGATATATAGTTTCTTCATGGGAGGTGTCAGGTCTCACATTTACCGTCATGGATTACCTGTGGAGTGCCATGTGGCATGCCTCATGTTTCTACACAAACAGAAGTTTCTGATACCAGAATGTAAAGATTTACTGTGCTATAGGTTGTGTGCACAGGGCAACAATTAACACCATGCAACTACATGATGCAGGTGAA
This sequence comes from Lithobates sylvaticus, assembly GCA_028564925.1. NCBI lineage: Eukaryota > Metazoa > Chordata > Amphibia > Anura > Ranidae > Lithobates > Lithobates sylvaticus. Next base: position 66,126,249 of record CM053028.1, read on the forward strand.
AAATACAAGGTGCAGTTAGGAAGGCTTATAATGCATTTAATATTATGTTTTATTACTGGTTGTATGTACATCATAGAGAAAGACTAGAACGGTATTTAGCTGTGATTTTTTTAGGTTTACGTCTAGAAGACAACATAAAAAGCATCTCAATATATTTATGTTAAGACCCACATATACTATATATATTTTTTTTTTTTGGTAGCAATTGTACATTTTACACTGCAGTGTTTTTTTAATAGTTTTATATACATTTGGAGTGTTCCTGATTTCAAATAAATAATCCATCCCATGGCCTTGAACTGTAATTACAACAGAGGGTGTCTCAAAGTTCAGCTGGAAAGCTGACTTGGAGTTTCTTTGAATAGATTTAGATACTCACTGGATATTTAGTCAAAATTGTAGATCTTTTTTATTTTTATTGTTGGCCTTCTAGTAAAGAATAACTCCAGTGTAACAGAAATGCAGGATACTTGTTGGAAATGAAAACCTGTTACACTAAATGCGATCAGTTACTGCATTGACCTTCTTTATTTACTGTGATCGGATCGGGGTGTGTGTACAGAGATAGGCCCGGAGGGAAGAACGTCCTCCATCATCACTAACTGCAGATATACAGCATCTGTCCTGTATAAAGCTATATATACACCCACCTTCCTTCCTGTATATAGAGACCTTGCTCCATCATAACTGACTGCAGATATACATCATCTGTACTAATACATTCCAACCCTGTATATACACATACTGTACACCCTCCACTCCCCTCTATATACACATATACCCACCATCCTCTATATACACATATACCCTTGATTAGCACAGTGAGGCTGCATATGATGGGCACAGTGAGGCTGCATATGATAGGCACAGTGAGGCTGCATTTGACATCATTGCCATCACCATCAAGGTCCCGCAGGACCATATGCTATGGGGATATCTGTCTATATGCTTTATGGGGTTAAGAAAAAAATGGGAGCAGACTGATTTAAAACAAAAAATTCAGCTTTATACAGGAGATCATTTAGAATGATCTCAATCCACTCTACAGAATATACATTGGGGGTCGTTTACTAAGAGCAAATAGGCTGTTAAATTTGCAAGAGAAGTTGCACTTTAAAAGGGGAATTTTCCTCAGAGCTTAGTGAATGAGGTGATGCCCTGCTGATTTCCTTCATCCAATCATGTGCAAGCAAAAAAAAAAATTATTTTAATTTTCCTTCCACATGATTGGGTATTATTTGCAAAGGGAAAGTCACCACATTCGCTAAGCTGTGGGGAAAATTCAGTTGCAAAATGCAACTTCACTTGCAACGTGAACAGCCTATTTGCCTTTATAATAGTAATCCTGTTCAACATAAAACAAACAATAACTGCAGCTGCATTATAGTAATAAAAATGCCCTCTAGTGGAATGCTTTACAAATACTGTATCATTCTATTTGATTTTGTGTTCCAGTTGTGATTTATATTCTATGGTGGAAACATTTTAGACATTAGAGGGAAAAGACTGCTGTGTTTTATTCATTTATTACTCTTCTTTGTACAAAAAAAAAAAAGGTGAGTACACATTTTATTAGAAATAGAATAAAACATATTTCAAATTATATACAGTGTGAAAGATCAATGAAGCTAGGGCAGTGAAACAAAAGAGGCCTATGGAGGGTGACAATACTAAATGTGTTTTTGTGTCTTAAAATACATGGAACATATGGTCCAACTAAAGAGCGTTCAGTTGTGTTACTAAAGAAAGAACAAACCTCACTTCACATCCTAGTGGTTTTCTAAGCCAAATCTTATGGCTTGCCCACACATAAATGGACAAATAAATTCACTGCAAGCAGCAGTGTTTCATGATAACCAGGTAAAGCATCAAAAGTTTTACAATTTTGTCCTCCAAAGTATTTATTTTGCAATGCAAAACAATACTGCCATCTGTTGGATGCACTGGCCTTTGCTGTCATTTTTTAGCTAAAGTGTGTCTAAAGTCATTTTATAGTTTAGGATAAAGTACATGAAGGGTTAGAACTAGCGTTAGGTTCACCGTCTATTTGTCCTAATGACCATTGTCATGGGGACTGCAAATGAGAACAAAATCCAACATTATAGGTTATCACTAGAATGGCAATAGAGGGGTAATTTTACAATGGTGAGTTTTGTTCTGGTGACAGCTGTATGAAAATTGTATCAAATACTTACCGTAATTTTCTTTTCCTGATGCCAATACATGGCAGCATACATATGATATAGCTCCGCCCCTATATCCACCCACAGGACCTGTTTAGCTCTATAAAAGTCTGACTGAGAGCTACCTCCCCCATTCTCCATATAAAGAACAAAGATCAGAGGGAGGGTTCGTATGCTGCCATGTATTGGCGTCAGAAAAGGAAAATTTCGGTAAATAGTATTTGATACAATTTTCAAATTTCCTGACGCCAAACGTGGCAGCATACATATGATGCATAGTGAGCTTTTGAGAGGGAGAGTTTAATGCTACCAACTTAGTCTTTATTTGACAATAGAAATAAAAGCTTGGATGGTTTTCCTCCCAAACTCTACTGTAGGAGGAGCTGCTGGATCCACCCTGTAGTGTTTTAGGAAAGTATAATGTGATAACCAGCTAGTCTCTTTGCAGACTGTCTCCAGAGACAATCCTGCCCGTGCTGCCCCAGAAGACGACATCGCCCTGGTTGTGTGAGCTCTAACCACCACTGGAGGATCCTTCCCGGCTGCTCTATATTCCCGGTGAATATTTTTTACTATCCAGGCCAAGATGGTTCTGGCCGAGGCCTCTTTCCCTTTAAATTTTCATGATGAAAAAGTCTGTCAGAACGTCTGAATGTAGAAGTAACCTGGAGATAGGCTTTGAGGACTTTTGGAATGTCCAACACGTGAAGATCAGCATCTGATTCCGCTGGGAAGGCTGGAAGCACCCATTCACTGGAGAGATGAAATATCTATGCCACTTTTGGGACAAAATGATCCAATAGTCTTAGCACAACCTTGTCTGGGAAGAACATGGAATAAGGTTCTGCTGACCCCAATTCTTGGAGTTCCGACACCCTTCCCCCTGAAGTTATGGCTAATAGGAAAGCCATTTTTAAGGTGATATCCCATAATGAACAGTCTTCTGTCAGAGTACGAGGAGGGTTTGCTAGAAAATTGAGGACTACTACCAGGTCCCATAGAGGGAACCCATTTCTCTTGGGAGGGCGTAGTCTAAGTACCGCTCTCATAAAGGTCTCCACCAGCAGGTTTGCTGCCCATTTCTTTTGGGTAAAAGCCGAGATGGCTGAAATTTGCACCTTAAGTGAACTGAGACCCAAATCCAATCCGGATTGCAGGAAAGACAGGATTTGAGATACATTTGGGTCACTAGGGTCAAACTGACCTCCAGCTGCAAAGCTTGTGAATCTATTCCATATTCTGGAGTAGATGGCATTGGTTGACCTCTTCCTGGAACTCTGTAAAGTTCTAATACCCTCTGGAGAACATCCTAACTCTTGTAACCCCTGCCTTACAATCTCCAGGCCACTAAGGCCAGTCATGATGGTTGCGGATGTAGGGTATCTCCTTCAGACAGGAGATGAGGAGTCACCGGCAGAGTGATCTGCTTCCAAGTTCTGACAGCCTGGAAGATACTGTATATGGTTCTCAAATCTGGGAGATATTGTTGTGCCAATGTCATGATTGGTTCCACCTCTCTAAAGAGGGATTGGCTGTGCGCCCCGCCTTGTCGCTGTATGTAGGACACTGCTGCAGTGTTGTCCAGATGGAGCAGGACTGGGCGACCCTGTATGTGAGGCAGCAAGGTGGCCAATGCCATGAATGCTGCTTGAAGTTCCAGAATATTGGAAACTAGGCCCCAAGTGGGAAATTACCCTCTGTCCTGGATCTTGAGTTGTTCGCAGGTGGCACCCCACCCTGCTGCGCTGGCATCTGTGGTAACAATGATCCATGGCTGCGGCCCTAATGGACTATGCCGTTTAGCATTTATTTTGTCTACCACCAGAGACTCTGGCACCTGCGGCTGGTGATCCCGATTGGCTGGGCTAGACAAACTCTTCCACTGCATCAGGAAGTCTTGTTGGAAAACTGAGTTTCCAGTGAGCCCAGGGGATCATCGGAAAACATGAAGCCATCGTCCCGAGAGGACTCATGCACTTGGCTGCTGACATCACTGGTGCAGCCAATGCCTGTTGGAATTTCTCCCTGATTTTAGGGAGTTTCTGAGGTGGCAAAGAAACTGTGGCCGCCTGAGTATTGAATTGGGCTCCTAGGTAGACCATATTCTGTGTAGGCTCCAGCTGGCTCTGGTTATGCCTGTCCCTCAATGCAAATCTGAGGAACTGCTGGTATGACTGAAGGATCAGGACATGCTGGTAGGCATATTGCAAGTCCACTGAAATCCTCCAGTCTCCTGGTTGAATAACCTGGTTTATGATATGGAAAGTCTCCATCTTGAGTCTATCTGGATAAATAGATTCAGCTTCTTGAGGTAGTTCTGGAGGCTGCCGTTTGAACAGCCAATAATGGCCTTGTGCCACTGTGGACTGAATTTGGCAGTGGTCTTTCCAGGACTGGGTCACTTTGAACACCTGGTTCCAACTGCCTCCTGGGTGGCCCGGGTGTTAAAAGGGTTTCTTGGTATCTTGGGGAGCCGCAGGGGTCTTAGCTCTCTGTGATCTTACGAAGGTTGACTGTGAAGTCCTTGGAAGGGGCGAAAGCCTCTGAAATCCCAGTAACTGTTTGGAGCTCCTCTGGATGGTTGCCCCCTCTGGCGTCTGGACCTTTGATCTTAGGGACCTGATTTTCCACCTGTAACCTGTAACCCTGTAGATGGCAGTCTCCAGTTTTTTTGGCCAAACTGCGCCTTCCCATCAAAAAGCAGTTTACAGCAATTCTGCCTTGAGGATGGGTCAGCCACCCAGGGTTTTAGCCACAGTGCTCTTTTGGCTGTGAGTGAGCTGAGCATGGCTCTGGAGGACCATCGAATGATGTCTATAGCTGCTAGACAAACTGTGAAGTCCGCCGAGAGTCTTATCTCATCAAGAGGCTTGATGATTTTTTTCTTCTGGCAGCTGATTTTTGATTGCATACTTCAAGTTCTGCACCCCCACTTGCATAGCACTTGCTACGGATGTCAAAGCAACGGCAGGATTACAGGCACCACTTGCCATGAGGTAAAACTTTCTTAAGTCCATGTCAATGCATCAATCGAGGATATCGTGAAAGGAGGAAGAGTCTTCCATCGGAAGTGTCACATTCTTGGCCAGTCTGGTGACTGCCAAATCCACCATTGGTGGATTAGATAAAGGAGTCACATCCTCCTCCGTTCTGCAACCTATTGGTTCAGGAGGATTTTCTCTCCCCCTTTTCCCATTCCTCCTGAAACCGGCCTTTTATTTTTGTCATAAGAGGAAAGGTAGCTACCTGTTTTTTTAGGTTCCTCCTATGGAACCCAAAGGCTTGTTCACACTTACAGCAGGCTCTGCTATTGCACTGAAAAGCGATCTGTGCTTAGGTCACTTTTCAGAGGCATTTGATATTATCACGTAGAGGGGACAAGTGTTCCTGCTATGCGATCTTCAAATTGCAACTTGCATAGGGGCGGCCCATTCACTTGGCTGTCCTATGTGTGCAAAAATAAGCCCCTGCTCCTATTTAGGGGCGACCAGCTTTGCACAAGGTTTTAAAGGCACGTTCTCCAACGTGACAATCACAGCAGAATTGCATCACATTTGGGGTGCCCTGAAAGGATAAAGGCACCAAATACGACCGGAAAATTCTGCCAGGAAGTTGGGGACTACTTTCTTGAGCAAGGTTGACCTGCTGACTTTCATACTCCTGGTCTCTGGCAAGCTGCCTGAAGCAGTTGCTGCAAAGTAGCTTTCCAGGCATATTGCTATCACCACATGACCAAAATGCCTTTCGGGCACTGAGCCCTCAGAGGAGAAGCTGTGTGCATTCTCTTAAGCGTACATTTGTGCCCTTTGTACTGGGGTCTGCCAAGACTGGAGGAGTCACTTTCTGCCCTGGAAAAGTCCTGACGATCCTGAGGGCCTCTGGACCTCCTAGAGCAGGAGTGTGAGCGTCCGGGACTGCAATAGACAGGAAGACACGCTCGTCATGGCAGAACGCATTCTTTTTTCCCACATCTTACTTTTTCCCTTACTTACCCAAAGTTGGCCCTTACCTGGTATTGCGGTGGTCTTGGTTATGTGGTGTTAGGCTTATGGTCCCGGAAGAACCAAAGGTGCAAGGGGGACTGCATGGCAACAGAGAAAAGTATGGTAAGCGAGAGAGAGAAAAAATACATATATACCCCCTTTTTTTTGGCAAAGAGTAACAAATTTAAATAAAAAAAATCCCCCCCCCATCCTCTAGTAATACATTGCTCCTTCCCTCCTATCTCCAATACTATGATAGCAAGACTTTCCTGCCATTGACTGTTCTTCAGAATGAGATGATGTCTGAATAGCAAAGGCATCCATTACCTGGGGGGGGGGGGGGGGAGAGAGAGAGACTCAGCCCTCTCTCACCTCTGTTCAAAGCAAAAAAAAGGGCTAGTACTATTAGGAGGGAAGCCAACGCCCATCCACACAAAAGGACACTTTAAGCTGGCTACACATCATACAATCCTCTGCAGATTTTTTCCCTCAGATTTACCTAAACCACACAATATGAGGTCAAACCTTAAGAGCCTCAATTTGAATGCAATCAGGTAGGCCTCTGCACCACATGGTCCCGGCAAATCTAAAGGAAATCAGACACAAAAGCTGCAGTGTGTATGGGGTCTTTAGAGAGCAAGAAAAAGAAAAAAGTTTTATAGAAATTGACAGACCTGGAAAGAGTTCCATAGGAGAGAAGACATCATGCAGTCCCAGCTGCTGGATCCGGACTCCAAAGCAGGCATGCCACAATATGATTGTCGTCTCTGATTAGAGAACACCTCGAACCCCAAAAGACCACCAGAAGGGGTTCCCCACCTTGTTGGTGTGTTTAGCAGCCTAAGATGTGGGACTGTGTACTGGGAGAGGCTGAACCCAAATGGACTCTGACGTAGTCGGCAGGTGAGAGCTTTATCCTGAGTGTAACGGTCTGTAGGTGTTGATCTTTTGAGGAGAAAATGGGGGAGGTAGCTCTCATTTAGACTTTTATAGAGCTAAACAGGTCCTGTGGCTGGATATGGGGGGGAGCTATATCATATGTATGCTGCCATGTTTGGCATCAGAAAAGATGATTTACCTTCCTTTGCCAAGATCTCATTTTATTTCCTGTTGTGTGTCAAGACAAGACGTAAAGGAGATCTCCCTAAAGGGACACAGAAAGTAAAAACTGACAAGTTTCACCATTCCTTATAGTTAAAGTTACAATCCCTGTCAGATTTATTTTCGCCATCTGTGTCCCATTTTGGAGATTTCCTTTCACTTCCTGTCCCATATTCAAACAGGAAGTGAGAGGAAATCCCTGCAATTTAAGGGAATTTCTTCAGGGACCCCCAGCTCACCACAACTAGTGTCTCCATTGGAAGATTTCCCCACCAGTGTTGGTCATCTTACTTTAAAAAAGTAATTAGTTAAGTTACAAATGACTTCTCCCAAAAAAGTAATTGAGTTAGTAACTCAGTTACTACATTGGAAAAGTAATTAGTTACTCAGCAAAGTAACTGACTTTTTTTTTTAAATATTCTTAGGGGCGGGTCTAGTATTACTGTAAGCAAGGGGCGCGTTCCCCCCTGCACGTCTATTTCCCCTCTGTACCCCCCTGCACGTCTGTTCCCCCCCAACACATATATCTGTTTCCCCTCTGTACCCCACTACACATCTGTCTCCCCCCCCCACACACACACATATATCTGTTCCCCCTCTGTACCCCACTACACGTCTGTCCCCCCCCCCACACACATATATCTGTTCCCCCTCTGTACATCTGTCCCCCCCAAACTCACAGATCGGATCGTTTTTGCTCGGATCAGAGTCACGGATCGGATAATTTTTCGGATCAGCAAATAATAATTGAATTTGCAAAAACCTTTTGAAAATTCCACCACCATAAAGCCCCCACTGTAATATCCACAATCTCCCCCACTGTAATATCCACGATATCTCCCCAACTGTAATATTGGCTGGGTATCGCCGAGTACGGCTGGGTATTACCGTGTATTGCGGGGTATGGCGGGGTGTTGCAGAGTATGGCGGGGTGTTGCAGAGTATGACGGGGTATGGCGGGGTATTGCAGAGTATGGCGGGGTGTTGCAGAGTATGGCGGGGTATGGCGGGGTGTTGCAGAGTATGGCGGGGTGTTGCAGAGTATTGCACAGTATTGCAGGGTGTTGCAGAGTATTGCACAGTATTGGCAGGGTGTTGCAGAGTATTGCACAGTATTGGCCGATCTCTCCCCTCCACTGTACAGATCTGTACACAGAGGGGAGACCAGCGTCATCTTGACGCCGGTTTGTTTACACAAGTGATTGCTCCGTCATTTGACGGAGCAATCACATTGTAAATGGCCGACGGGTGCACCAAGATGGCCGCCGCTCCGGCACTAGGCCGGAGCTGCGGCCATCGGGTGCACCAAGATGGCTGCCGCTCCGGAGCTAGGCTGAAGCCGCGGCCTTTCCTAAGGCCGAGGGCGCGGACGGCTCCGCGATCGCGGCGGGTAATTGCGGTAACGCCGCCCCAGTAATGGGAACGGCGTTACCGCGAGGGGAAGAGTAATCAGTTAGATTACTCGTTACCCTCTAAAGTAACGGCGTTACGTAACGCCGTTAGTGCCATCACTGTTCCCCACTATTACTTTTTTGGGGACAATCCAAAATTTGGGATTTTCTTTTACTTTCACTTTAAATGGTAATAGTAAACAGGACAAATAGAGAGGGTGCATCTCCAAAACAAGGGCACTAACAGCAATAAAAAATGACAAATGTTCTAATCCATATCCACTCTATCCAAAGCTTAAAAAAAAAGGTTTTGCCTTTTGTTGTACTTTAAGATATAAGCTGAATTTCAGGGTTTCATAAAAGAAATAAATGAATAGAAAGTGGTAATAAAAGAATTACTGCAGGAGACCGCTCTAAGTTGAAGATAAGTATTGCAGGAAAAGCTGCTTTTTATTTTTACTCTTACTGGGTTATTTTACTTTTGATTGTTGTTTTGTTCCTGTTCTGGTTTAAAGGGGTTGTAAACCCTCATGTCTTTTCACCTTGATGCATTAAGCTGAAAAAAACACCTGGCAGAGACCGGACCCCCAGCCCCCCCTCCCCCGTGTTACTTACCTGAGCCCTGGAATTTTCAATGGCGAGGACGTGCTGTCCCTTTGCCCGGGGTTCTGGGCACTTGATTGGATAGATTGATAGCAGCGCAGGCATTGGCTCCTGCTGCTGTCAATCAAATCCAATGACGTGGGAGCCGGGGGCGGGGCCGAGTCATAAATTCAGCGGCTATGGACGGCGAATGCTGGACTCGGGAGCGCGCCCGCAAGGTAACCTCCCGGGAGAGCGCTTCTCCTAGGGGGTTATCTGATGCGGGGAGGAGCCGCGAGAGCCGCCGAGGGACCCCAGAAGTCAGTGTTCAGGGCCACTCTGTGCAAAGCGAACTGCACAGTGGAGGTAAGTATGACATGTTTGTTATTTAAAAATATTTGAAGTTTTACAATCACTTTAGTGTTGTTATGAGCTACATTCAAATCTCTGCTTTTTTTTAATGCAGTGTGGTGCATTTTACGTGTGCTTTATACACACCTAGCACATCAGTCATCTCTATGGAAGATGTGCTAGAACCACAGAACACCTCCCTCTCTCTCTCTCTCTCTTTCCTCATCACCATAACATACTAGGAGGTGCCCTGTAGTGCATAAAGAAACCTGGTAACATGCGAGTGCCTGTCGGTCGCGATCACCGCCGGGCTCCCATGATCGCTCGGGGCACACCGAGAACTGGGATCTGTGTGAGTAAACACATAGTTTCAGGGTTCTCTGAGGGGAGAAGAGACAGATAGTCTGTTCATACAGAGTATGAACAGCGATTTGTCATCTCCCCTACACAGTCCCCTCCCCCCTTCATTTAGAACACACACTAGGGAACACAATTAACCCCTTGATCGCCCCCTAGTGTTAACCCCTTCCCTGCCAGTGACATTTTTACAGTAATCAATGCATTTTTATAGCACTGATCGCTGTACCAATGGTCCCAAAAATGTGTCAGAATTGTTCGACGTGTCCGCCATAATGTCGCAGTCCCGATCAATCCAAACCAATCAATATGCGTTTATTGCGATTTTTTTTTTACCAAAAAATATGTAGAAGAATACATATCAGCCTAAACTGAGGAAAAAAATATTTTTTTTTATATATTTTTGGAGGATATTTATTATAGCAAAAAGTAAAAAATATTGTGTTTTTTTTTTTAAATTGTCACTCTTTTTTTGTTTATAGCGCAAAAAATAAAAACCGAAGATGTGATCAAATACCACCAAAAGAAAGCTCTATTTGTGGGGAAAAAAAGGACATAAATTTAGTTTGGATGCAATGTCGCACAGCCACGCAATTGTCAGTTAAAGAGATGCAGTACCAAATTGCAAAAAGTGCTCTGGTCAGGAAGGGGGTAAAATCTTCCAGGGCTTAAAGCGGTGTTCCGGCCAAAATTATACTTTTTAAATAAAAATACCCCTATAATACACAAGCTTAATGTATTCTAGTAAAGTTAGTCTGTAAACTAAGGTCTGTTTTGTTAGTTTTTAGCAGTAGTTTGTTATTTTATAAACTTGCAGCAGGCCGTGGCCATCTTAAGTGTGGGCATCTGAAGCCAGACTGTATTTCTTCCTGGATCTCATCCTTGCAGATCTCGTACATGCTCAGTGCAGCATAAGCAGTGTAATAGGTTTCAGGTCAGGTTTCCATAGCAACGGCAGTGTCAGAGGAAGTTGCTGCCCCTTCCCAGGAGGCATTGCAAACAGGAAATGATGCGATGGGCCGCGGCCAGGGAGGAGGAAGTGAAAAATGAATACAGCAGATATACAGTCTGTGCTGGAAAAAAAATAAAAAAAATATCCAATTTGTTTACAGTGCACAGTTTAGTGAGGGATGCTGAAGAGTTGTAAAAGTGGGTGGAACTCCACTTTAAGAAGAAGAAGAATTCCAGGTATGGATTTTTTATTTATAGCTACATTAGTCCAGCTTAGACCAATGTAACTATGTATATATTATACTTGGCCAATGCCCTTGGAAGCTGGTAATCACTGAAGTAGCCACCACTACTTCTGTGATATCCTCTTATTTCCGAATCCTTCTGCATTCTGAACATAGGAGGTCACCGCTCAGCATAGGCACCATTCAGAGAATGATCACTGAATGATCACTGAATTAAGCTGGACCAATGTAACTATTTGTAAAATATTCATACCACCATCTTTAAATGGTGTTTCTTTTAGAATTGCATGGTTTTCTGTCTAAACTTGTTTAAGATCAAAAGCAACCACAAAGAGGAACCATACCTCCAAAACCGTCCCGGATTCCCCCAGGACTGTCCCAGGATTTGATGCAAGTCCCAGTGTCTGTCCCGGAGTGGAGTCCAGTGACTCCAGTGGCTTGCCAATGAGTGTGCAATAGCGTGGGCAGCAGTAGCACCTGTCCTGTGGTTTGTGCATGGTGTCTGGGGTCCTGCAAGCCTCAAACATAGCTGTGTAAATGTGACAGCAGCCGGTGGTGAGAGATGCCAGCTACCTCACACATACACACTGCACAGCAGCTTGTGGCTGAACCCACCTCCTTGGCTGTGATGCTTTCCTGCACACAGACAGGAGGGGAAGGCAGAGAGGAGTCATGGCAGGGGCAGACTGGACCAGGGTGGCAACTGCCACCCTGCTGCTCTTATGCCCGTAAAAAGGCTGCATACATGCCCCCAGGCACCTGTGCAGTTCTGGACAGGCCATTGTCCCCCAGCAACCTGTTGGGTTCACGTGACCGGTCAGCTCCCTTGATCTCTTCCCTTTCACCTCCTTGTCCATGACGATAAGCCAAGCCCACTGATTGCTGGACTCAAGAGTGGAGATGGAGCCACCTGCTGTCAGCCTGAACTTACCTAGAGGGGGGTCCCATGTGACTGGGGGACAGTCATTTGGGAGTTTACAGAGTAAAGGGGGAAAAATTGGGGGGTGTAAGAGTAAAGAGGGAATAGACTGAGGGGTTGTAAGGGTAAAGGGGGGATAGACTGGGGGGGTTGAAAGGAGGAGAAATGGGGGGATTTGTGCTAGGAGAGGGTGGAGGGAGTTTGGTTAAGAGGAATGGGGGGGATTTGTGCTAGGAGGGGGTGGGGGATTTTGGTTAAGAAGAGGAATAGGTGGAATTTGACCCCCTGTACCCTGTCCTACTGACTCCTGTGCTCCATCCTGCTGACCCCTGTACCCTGCCCTACTGACCCCCCTGTCTGCCATCCTGCTGACCCCTGTACCCTGCCCTACTGACTTCCGTTCTTCCATCCTACTGACCCCTGTACCCTGCCCTAGTGACCCCCTGTCTTCCTTCCTGCTGAGTTTTTTACACTGCCCTTCTGACCCCCTATCCTCTGTCCTGCTGATCCCTGTCCTCATCCCTTGTGACCCCTATTCTCTGCCATACTGACCCTTGGGCTCTGTCCTGCTGACCCCCGTACACTGCCATGCAGACCCTCCTCCTTTGCCATGCTGATTCCTGTCCTTCACCCTGCTGACCCCCGTCTTCTGCCCTGATAACCCCTGCTCTCCACCCAGCTGAACCCTGTCCTGGTTTTGTTTAACCACACTCCTTAAGCCTCTCCCATTGTTAAGAGCTTGGCCACATACACATTTTGCAAATCTTGCAAATCACTTCCTCCCTTAAAGTGGTTGTAAACCCTCAATGCATTCTATGCTCCTGCTCTCCTAATCTCCTGTAATTCTGCAGCCCCCCCAAGCCCCCGTTTTACTTACCTGTAACCTCTCTTTCTCGCACCAGGGACGAGCACACCAGCAAAAGCTGGGGTCTCCAGTCCTGATTGGATGGATTGACGGGCAGCGCAGCCATTGGCTCCCGCTGCAGTCAATCAAATCCAATGGCTCCAGGGGGCGAGGCCAAGTCCTGCTTTCTGTGTCAATAGATGCAGAAGCAAGCCTCGGGAGCACGCCCGCACAGGTGCCCCAAAGGAGAGCGCTTCTCTGACGGGGCACTCGAGAAGAGGAGGAGCTACTAGCGCCACTGAGAGACCCCAGAAGACCAACTGCACAGAGGAGGTAAGTATGACATGTTTATTTTATTTATTTTTTTTTTTTTTAAACTGAAGCTTTACAACCCCTTTAAGTGTTCCTCATTATGAAGCTCAAAAGCTGGAAGGAAAGAAAAAGAAAGGAAGGAAAAGTGGAAGGAAAGAAAGAAATTGAAAAATAAATGTATGCTCATTGAGCTGGCAATTAAAGATAAAGGGTAACCACCATTTTTTCACAGAAATAATGCTTCATTTTGTTAAATATGTCTTATTAGATGTCACAGCTTGTGGTCCTTATTCTTGGCATTGACAACATAACTGTTTTCACAAAAGAGTTGTAGATTATATTAAATGATAACAGAGAATGCTATGGGAATAGTAGGTGGCCATTAGCTGACCATTCAAAACAGCTGTGGGATGGCTTGTGATGCTGCCCCCATAGTTGCCTGGCTCCACCTCTTCAGTGTAGTAAAATTTGTGTATAGAAATTAGGATTCTAATTAGCCAACCAGAAATTGATATAGCCTTGTCAGGGGTGACAGAAGATCATCTTGGTAAAGTCGTGATCAGCAGAAAAAGCCTGATGGAGGATTTAATCCAATTAAAAAATGTTTTGGATGTTGCTTTACTTTTATTATATATCTGGAAAAGGATAGAAATATACCATATACTTTTTTACTTGTGTTGTCTGCTTCTGTCATCTGTCAATCAAATCTGGCGAGATATATGTAAGCTGGAAGTTACCTCAAGTTGATGACTTATTGGTACAAGGATATTACATAACCAAACCAAAAGAAGACTGGCTTAGCTAGATATTGATTCTGCAGTTACTATCAGCTGGCCTTTCACCATTCCAAATCCAGATGTAGGAAGTTAAATGCTCATATAACCATGTGGACTTCATAAAGCAAAGGGATGAAGCATGTTGCCCTCCCAACTCGACCCTGTCTCTTCAGTTCCCAAGTTACTCAGCTTTAGAGATAACAGGAAGGAACGCTGGGAGAGCAACTAGGGTTGGTGGGTGGGTGAGGTAAGGTTCGAGAATACTTTATGAGAAAGGTTCTTGGGAGGTGTTTTGTTTGCATACAAAGGGTTCTTAGAAGATGTTTTGTCTGCCAAATGGTGAGGCCTTTATGATCATCTTTTTTACACTAGCTCTTTCTAAACATAAAGGACAGACTAATGACTGAGTCACTTCAATCCAGATAATGCCCTATTTCAGCTAATACTTGGATATCTAATGAATCCTGTTGGGCTGTTAGGATCTTTAATGATCTACATGAGTACTCAGTCCAACCAACCAAGTCACCTCACTGTAAATTATGACAAGTATCTATTCCTCTAAAAACTGTAATTTGTTGGTGTTGCTGGAAACCTCCTGTTCACTCCAAATTAATTTCCCAAATATTTCTGGTCCCAGCCTTTTAGCACAAAATGGCCTGTTTTATGTATCGCATAAGCCCTCGCTCGCCATCAAAGCCCTCCGTCACATCGAAGTACAAAGACAATATCGACAGATGAAGCTGCACAGCTGTGCTACAGTGTAAACTAACATACTCTAAAAATCAACAATAAATTAACCCTGTAAACCTTTCTAGGCCTCCCCGACAATAAAGGGCCTCAGTGTTTACTGTCAAATGACAAGACCTTGGTGTTTCCACTGAGGATTTACATTGAGGTTGCCACGCATTGACAACATATTTCTTCTCAGCTCCAAATTATGTTTTCAGAACTTTGATCTACGTGCCAAACAACGCGGACTGAAAAAGACAGCATCGAGAATGAACTGCCTGCGAACTGTGTGCCTTATATATGACATGGCAAGAGACCAAAACGTCCGTTCAATAGCAACCTAATTTCTTGTGCACAT
This sequence comes from Lithobates sylvaticus, assembly GCA_028564925.1. Classification (NCBI taxonomy): domain Eukaryota; kingdom Metazoa; phylum Chordata; class Amphibia; order Anura; family Ranidae; genus Lithobates; species Lithobates sylvaticus. The sequence goes on from CM053028.1 coordinate 66,141,331, forward strand.
GTACACGCATATATAACTTTAAATAGGCCCTAAAAGTTAATAAAGAACATTTAGTTACATCATAAAGCCTCATAACCATTGAAATTTAAGAAAAATTAAGACATCTGGCAAAGCTGAGCCACACTTGAATGTAAATACATTACTAACGTACTTATGACCTATTACTTGTACTCAAAACAATAATTCTTTAGGGTATTTTGCTTTGATTGCTTCACACAGGACGTTTTTTATGGACCCTCTAGGGTTTTGCTTTTTTTCACTTTTTTATTTTATTTTGATGGCAGCGGTTGTAACTTATCATTTCAGAGGTTAAATATTCTTCTACTGAAAACTGAACCTGGAACTAAAATAAAGTTTTCCTCCTTTTTTGAGCCTCAAAGTACATTAGTCAGTTTTTCATTATGAACTTTGGAGTTTTTATAGGCTTTGAAGATGTAATTATGATAAAAATGTATGAGTTGGTAATGAGGAACTCAGCAAATAAAATGCAGAGGGGGGAAATATATAAAAACAATTTTCCAGTGATTTCAACAACTTTCCAGTTTTCAAAATCACCCAGACAGATCAAGGAGACCTACCATTAACACTTTTACGTAATTTCATGGTGTTGAAAAAAAACTGTTGGTAGTAGTTCGTATGTATCTGTTCAGTTATACGGAAGGGAAGTTTGCATGTTCAGGGCAAACTGATAGGTTCTCTTTAAAGCTCACGCCACCCCCAATACTTAACCTTTGCAGCTTTGCCTGTTTGTCTGAGCCCTGGATCTTATCTCTGTGTTAGTTCCACAAGGGTCTATGTCAGAACTTGCACAGAATGTTTCAGCTTGGCAATTGGTCACTAAGGCTTGATCACCAATGAGGAGAAGGTTACATGCTCCCCCGTACCTGGCAAAACCAGACTCAGATACAGTTAAGTTCCGCTTTAAATAGGCTGAAGGTAATGCATACCTAAGGCCTCTTTCACACGAGGCGGACTCCGCTTCCACGGAGTCCGCCTATGTCCGCCGGCTCAGCGGGAGATCTCTCCATTGATCTCCGCTGAGTCGGCGGATGACAGGTCCCTCTCTGATCACTGAGTGGGGAGGGGCTTGTCCAGCGCCACTGGTCTCTATGGAGAGATCGGATGAAAACGGACAGAGTGCCCGTTTTCATCAGATCTCACCCGATTCGATCCGCCAGCAACGGATCTGGGCGTAGGGCCATCCATCTGCTTTTGGAATCGGACCCGGTCAGATGTCAGCGGGCATGTCTCCGCTGACATCCGTCGCTCCATAGACTAGCATGGAGCGCCCTGTCAAAACTGACAGGCGGATCTGAATGGTCCGTCAGTGTGAAAGGGGCCTAAAGCAGAAACTTTTTCTAGATTTCATTAGGATGGGGAGGTGTTGAAATCCATATCAGGTTCTTATTGTTGTCTTCAGTGGGAAGATTCAACCTTAATGTTTAAAGCCCCATACACACGGTCGGACTTTTTCATGGATTCTGTCCGATCGGACAATGTTGTTGAAAAATCAGACCGTGTGTATGCACCATCGGACAGTGTACGTCGGATTGTCCGACGGACAAAGTCTTATCTCCTGCTGGAAAGATTTGCCGACAACACGGTCCGATCACACCAAATCCGATCGTGTGTACGGTTGTCCGACCGGACAAAGTGCTACGCATGCTCACATCACATTACAAGACCAAAGCTATTGGCTACTAGCCTCTACGTAGTCCCGTCGTAGGCAACAAACGTCACCACGTTCAGAATGATCGGATTTTCCGACAACTTTGTCCGACCGTGTGTACGCAAAACCAACATCAGACAAAGTATGACGGACAGGATCCGACCGACCTGGTCCGCGGATTGTCCGACCGTGTGTATGGGGCTTTACTGGTGACTATTGTCACAAATTACGTGAATTCCAGAATTTCAGAGTTGTCACTCGTACAGGAGGGGAGGAGAAATCTTTAAGTTGGGACATCTGTTCTAGTGACAACTGTCTAAGATATTATTTACAAAGGAACTTTCCCCAGGGTTGTTAGAAATTAAAAGTCAGCAGCGAAATATGAATAAATATAGTACTCCTGCGCTGTCAAATACAAACTAGGGGTACACTGCAGCAGACACCTGGTTAGCTGATCCTTAGCAGATAGAGAGGTGAACCTTCTCCTCCAATAGGCTCGATTAGGGTAGTAGGAAATGGAAGACAGATCCCAATAGAATGATACCGCTTAAGATTTATCAATTTATTAAAAAATGCAAAGCAGATACCCTCACTTTGTTTTAAAAATGCTCAGATAACACTCCACGAGCGCCGGAGGAGAAGACTGTACTACTCATATGATCCATTTCTGTAAACACCAAAGAGGGACCCTCTGAAGACCCTTGCATTTGATCAATCTATGCTGTAACCTTACAGCAGTAAGGTGAGGGGCTTGTGCACATTCAGGTGTCACTACAGTAGATTGGCCTGGCATCTGCCGTTTTTTACTTTTCACGGTGAAGGGATATACCACTCATCCAACATTGTTTGATTGTCACAGTGTTTTTTGGACCGCTTTTAGGCATTTATGATACTCCAATCCAGAGTAGCTTATTGGACATTTTTTTTGTACATATGTTCATTACCACTACACGTTATTAAGCCCATTCTTATCTCAAGACTGCACTTTAGCAACATCTTCACCTTTTTTACCATTTGAAATTGGTTTCATCATTAAGTTGTTATCATGTTGATTATTAGATTTGCTGCATTTTCTAATTTTCTCACTTTGCACCTTAGCACTTAACAAGTTTATGATTGCATAGATATACACCTGTGTTTTTCTTTATTTTGCACCAGAACTTTAATGTAGTTATTCATATCTAATTTAAAAGGTTCACAATGCAACATCATTATTTACTCAGCAGCAAAATATACTGTAGCTGCTGGTGTTTAACAAACAGATACTTATCAGTCCATAAGTTCAGTGTTGTGTTCCCCACAGCTGATTCTTCACCGGGCTTTGGATCCCAAGCACCGCTATCTTGGATTTGGGAGTTGGCTGTGACTTCCTGATGTTTTACAGCCGGCTTCCCCACTGCACATGTGCGAAGCTTGGCACTGCACTGAAACTGGTCCTGCAGTCTCTTAGGAAGTGTGATGTGCCCCAGGTGGCTGCATGCAGGGGAGGGTGGTAGAAGACTCATGTCATCCCTGCCTAGGCGAGGATTGACAAATTGAGTGTGGGTACCTGTCAACAAAGGGTACCTACTCCCTGAAAAACAATGCAGCTAATTAGTTAGGGGCTGGCGGCAGGAAAAGAATAAGCCACACTTTGATTTTTGAGTAAAGGTCTGCTTTAACTCAAGGACAGGATGTGAAGTGAAATCTTAAGTGAACATAGTAAAAAAACAAAAATAAAACCCAGGAAGCTTTTTACATTACCAACTTTAAAAAGTTAGAAACAACGATCCATGGTTTTGGCTTTAGAAATTTTTTGTTTTCATTGGCCCAACATACAAACCAGAAGCAATATGTATTGAAACTTGAAGTAGAATGCACGTAAACCCAGAGCACATTTGGAAGCAAACATATTTTTTTCTTTAAACCACAACAGTGGAAATGTGCCCTTAAAGTTGTAATGATGCTTTTCTGCTTAGCCCAACCCTTTTCTTTGTGTCCTCGCTGGTACAGAATCCTGTCCTCGCTGGTACAGAATCCCGTCCTCGCTGGTACAGAATCCTGTCCTTGCTGGTACAGAATACTGTGCGTGTGCCATCACATGAAACAATGAGGTGTATGAACTGTCGTTTCTACACCACATAAAGGACGGTCATTTCACACATTAGATTGCATTAAGAGAGCCACAGAAGGTCATTTTATATTTTAAAAAATTAGAAATTTACTTGATTCAAACAAATATAATCACTCTCCAGCTGCCATGCAAAATATTTCTGGCAATAAAATTTGCAATATTACCTTAAACAGGATCTATAGTATGTTATCAAGCAGTTATTATCTAAATATTTTTGAAGATTAAAAATCTCCTGATATGATTTACTGCACCTAAACTCAGATTGGTGCAATTACGTTTTGGCACAAAAACCTATACTTACCAGGGTGATCAGGTTCAGCCATATAAAACCAGTATATGGTTTAATGAGGAAACCTTTATCTTATTTGGAACATCACAAGTAGGAGTTAATGACAGGTTTTATTGAGATCCCGGTGAACTTAACAACCTCTAGTCTGGAGCAGTCACTGGGTTTGATACTTCTATATACGCCAAGGGCTGATTGCTGGTGTTCTGAATTGTATTCAGCTTTTAAAAAGCCTAACTGCACTTTCAGTTTAAATCAGGTAAATACCTTATATACTCGAGTATAGGCCGACCCGAATATAAGCCGAGGCACCTAATTTTACCACAAAAAAATGAAAAAACATATTGACTCCAGTATAAGCCAAGGATGAGAAATGCGCAGCTACTGTAAGTGGAAAAGAGGGCCAACAATGCCCATTTGCAGCCTCACTGTGCCCATTTGCATGCCTCACTGTGCCCATTTGCAGCCATAGGTCCCCCAAACCTCAAACTTGGTAGTTAAGGGTTCATAGATGCCCCCCTATCTGCTGCAGCCAGATTGGGGTCTCTGGAGATGGACACACTTGACCGATTTTGGGCCCCCCGTATCTTGGGGCCACTTGGTGCTAGGAACCCCATATTTGGTATGCAAACTCAGCACTACAACATATCCAAAGATGGGGTTCCTATTACCAAGTGGTCCCGAAATACAGGGCCCCAAAGTCGGTTCGGAAAATGTCAAGCACTTTTCTGCAGCACAGAATGACATTTTCCGAACCGATTTTGGGGCCCCGTATCTCGGGGCCCCTTAGTGCTAGGAACCTCAGCTGGATATGTTGTAGTGTTGGTTGCACTGGGTTTGCACACCAAATTTGGGGTTCCTGGCACCAAGAGGCCCCGAGATACGGGGCCCTAAAGTCGGGTTGGAAAATGTAATTTTCTGCTGCAGAAAAGTGCTTGACTCAAGTATAAGCCGAGGGGGGCATTTTCAGCACAATAAAATGTGCTGAAAAAACTTGGCTTATACTCGAGTATATACGGTACATTTCAGATGCATAAATACAAAAGTTGTGTAAAGTCTTATAGTTTGTTTTCCTTTAAAAAGCCATAGTCTGAGTAAAAAAGCCTGTCCTGTGTCAGCATAATGCAGAAAAGAACCCTTGCTCTATGTTTCTTTTCATATAAAAGGCCTTGTCCAGGGTGATCTAATGAGAGGAAGATGACATGAGTGAGAGACATTCTAGTTGTCTTGCAGTTGCCTTAGACATAGTAGTTCACCCAATTGTTTAGCTTTGAAGAGGGTTGTACTCCATCTTCCATAGAATGGAAGATCCTTAACAAGTTGGATGGCGCTAAAAGTGGGAAAAGACCCTGAGTATTAGCGCAACAGCAGGAGAAGTAAAGCCAAGGCCCTACTAGGCTCCAGTATTGGAGACAGGCAGGCAAAGTGTTCACTTATAAGTATGTAGCACTTACTCCTGTAGGAGCAGCTGGAAACGTGCCCAGGTTCTCCCTAGTGGATTGCCCCAGTGCCAGGCACACGATCTCAGCCACACTTTTCTTTAATAACCAGTCTAGGGGTGTTGTTTTTATTTTTGGAGAACTTGGATAGGGTTGAGGGAATTGACTGGAGTACTCCAAAAACAGAAACTATGTGCATGTTGAGGACAGTGAATTCCTTTCTGTTAAGCTGAAGCAAAAGTCCCTGCAGATAGCAAACTGTGGACTTCGCTTTGTAGTGGAAAAAGATAAATGTAGAGCTGAAACAAAAGTCCTTGCGTATAGCAAACTGTGGACTTGGCTTTGTAATAGAAGCAGGAGTTAACAGCCCACAAGCTTCTTTCTTTACAGCACTAAGATCAGAGTCCCTTTAGACAAACACAGCTGACTCTCTAGCACACAAGGGGTGGCAGCAGCCCAAAAGTCTCCAAGACCTCTCACAGCAGTCTGTACTCACAAAATGTCCAATGACAGTTGGTTGCCTCCTTCCAACTTCCAAGCGACACCTTTCTCTGGGTGTCGCAATGCTAGATCTTCAGTAGACAGCCTCTCAGTCCTCTCTCTGTAGCTTCAGCATCCAGGCCTTCAGGTCACCCACCTAATGAACAGCAAGCATATGCTCTCCAGGTTGGACTGATCCTCTGCAGGAGAAGATCCCAAGCTCATTGTCCCAGAGAATATATACAGACTCCCAGCAGCCTTCAGGGAACTGCTCCCTGGGATTGGCCAGGGCTGTATAAATATTCATACTGCCATCTGCATAATTCCACACCTATGATCCAGAGAACTCTACCACTCTCTGGAGAGCAGAGGGAGTCATCAGCCTGACAGAATCTTAGACACCGAACAGACCTAACTAATCAGTTGCAGCCACACTAGTTACATTAAGGCAAGCTAAATTTACCTAACAAAAATACACACAGCTCCACTGAACACAGCACTAAACGTAATCCTAGCACCTATCTACGATAGGGCCTGATACAAGAGATAGAGGCTATGGACGTGGACATAATACGCAAAATGGTCAGAGATTGCAGACATGATATAAGAGATTTTCTGAACCTGCAGACATAATACAAGAGATGGCTAGAGATTTCAGGCATGATACATAAGATGGTCAGAGACTGTGGATATGCTATAGTAGTTCCTGGAGCATGCTTCAGGAGACAGCCATAGACTAGAGACATATTACATCAGGCTGCTACTATTACAGGGCAATAGGGAAACACAGATTAGTGTCTGCAGGGGCCCTGAGGGCCACACAAAAAGTGTAAAAGGGCAGCATGTAGACCTCGGGCCACAGGCTGGTAACCAGGACTAAGAGCATTGGGATGAGGCCTATGGCCTGTGACTTATTCTCAATGGACCACTTAGTAAGTACACAACAGCACTCCTCCTGCAATTTAGGGTATAGGGACTGCTTCCAGGATATATGTTCAACTTTACCCCTGAAACTGTTTATCAATTTTCTGAATCTTACACCATGTTTTGGATAGTTTACAGACAAACTCCTCCAGTCACTGGTAGCAGACTAGCGTTACGGAGATCCAAAGCCTGATCTTTTGGTACAGGAAGAATAAATTGGGGACACTTATGAGACCCGCATTATGTGTCCGGCAGGGTTATATTCCATTACTGTGAGTGAGGTAACAGAGGTACACTGACTAGTGGAGTGGGAAATGTCTCTGCATGTCCCTCCAACACATACATCAGTTACAAGTGTGAAGTGACTTGGGACAAGACATCCTATGGAGGAACTCTGCACATTAGTGCTGCACACAGGTGGCTCATCTCTGAGCTGGGGACTGCCTTAATGTTTGATTCTTCATATGACCGCACCCAACGCCTGGTCCTGGGCATTGGTGAGCACACTTCCAGGCAAGGTTAGACCCTGCCAACGCTGGCATACACTTTTAGTATAGTGAGGATAGCCACAGACAGGGCCACTGATAAGGCAGTACAGCCAGTCCTCCTGTACTGGGCCCAAGCCCCAACAGTTCAAAAGGGGGGCCTGGGCACCTGCTGAGCAGGAGGGCTGTCTGTACTGTCTTATTGCAGACACCGATCCTCTTCTGCCTCCCCCTGCAACACTGACGGCTTTCTCCCTCTAGCTGCACTGCAGGGGTTTGGTTCTTGCACATGCGCCACTTACATCTGCTGTCCTGCCCTCCCCCCCCCCTTGTGTCCCTTTTCCTCTCCTCTTCCGCCAGCAGATTCTTTGGGTACAGAGGGGGATGTTTCAGGATGGAGAGCAGAGGAAGGGGCCGGTAAATATGTTGTTTACTGGCCCCTTCTTTTCCTGAATGAACACAGTGAGCGATCTGTACCAGTCAGTCCTGTGTCTATTCATCAGTAAAGCATAGTAAACTGTATGGAGCCCCGTGATTTCTAACAGCAGCCTTGGCCACAGACATAATTTTCGATCAGAGCAGACTAGAATTTCATGTGTATACCCCAGCAGCAGACACCCACAAGGGATATCGGGGAACTGGAGAAAGTGCAGAGAAGGGCAACCAAACTGATAAGAGGCATGGAGGAGCTCAGCTATGAGGAAAGATTAGAGGAACTGAATTTATTCTCTCCTGATAATAGGAGAATAAGGCTTGATTCTCACTAATGCGTTTTTTGATACATTTTGCATTTTTCAGAATTTTTTTTAACATGGGTTCCTATGGAACATGTTCACATTTTTGTGCCTCTGCGTTTTTGGAAAGGGCCAGGGACTTTTTTATGCAAAATGCAGCGTTTTGCATGTAATAGCAGTCAATGGACCGCATCCAAAACGCAAGTTCTGCGTTTTTGCCGCGATTTTGCCGCGATTTGCGTTTTGCAGGGTTTTTTTTTTATTTATTTCATTCTTTTTTTTTTTTTACACTGTATATAGCTGTTTTTTTTTTTTTTTTTTACACTGTATATAGCTGGTTTCTAAGCAACCACAGTGTAAAAAATAAAACGCAGTAAAATCGCGGTAAAAACGCGGCAAGCACCGCAAAAAGCACTGCAAAAACGTTCAAAAGCAAAATGCATAGATGTGAATCGAGCCTAAGGGGGGATATGATCAACATGTTCAAATATATAAGGGGTCCATATAGTGAACTTGGTGTTGAGTTATTCACTTTATGATCTTATACCTACTATAACCTTTCAGTTCCTGCAATTTACCAGATTGCCTGTCGTTGGAAAATTAGGATATTTTCAGCCTTATCTCGGAAATTAGCCTAAATTTGTTTATGGCTCCAGATTCAATATTTGTTCAATAGTCCTGGAGTTCACTTATAACATTTGGCTATGGCTTAGTGAGAAAACCTTGAGTACATTTGGCAGCCCATCAAGAGGCATAAAAGAGACAATCAAAGATAATCCCTGTGAAACCAATAACCCTTAGGAGTGGGATTTTCATACTGGACAACTTTCTTTTTATGTTTTACTGGAAAACATATTTCAGTTTTGATCTCTTAATGTGGTAGGGGTTGTAATAAAGCCACAAAATAAATCATCAGTTTATATGAAGAATTTTTAATAACATCTTTATATACAGGAGATAACTTATAGTGCAAAGCAATCTTTTCCAGGTCAGCTATGCACATTATAAAAGATTATAGCACAATTTATTGCAGAGCTATACCTGTTTCTGTTCTGTAAATACCGAGATAAGCTATACCAAGGCATTGCTTAAATCTTATCAAACTCAGGCTAAGTGGGAGGTTCTGCCTGCCTATGGTCAAGGCAGGAAATACTGTACCCCTGCCTTTTTAACATGTACAAGTACCCCATCAAAAATAAAATTTCCAGTAGAGTGCTAAGGCAAGACTGGGATGTCTTATTTCATATAACACGATTAATTTCACATCATTTACTTTCTGATTTATGAGGCTTTTAGAGGGGCATTTTAATCTTCACCCCTTCTGTGTGGCTTTTGCTTTTCTAGGTCTTATGCCCCGTACACACGGTCGGAAATTCTGACGGAAAATGTCCGATCGGACCATGTTGTCAGAAAATCCGACTATATGTGGGCTCCATCTGACTTTTTCCATCGGAGGACATAAAAAAAAGTTACATAAGCTAGTACTTTGATGTGTTTGTTGCATAGGGCAGCCCGTTGAAATGAATAGGGGGGCTCATGTGCGTAGCGCAAAAGTGCACACAAAACCCGCATAAGCATGGTGAGATTTTGCACCTATTCTCAAAAGTCTTGCTGTGAGTGCAGTTCCATGACAAGTCGTATCCCATGTTTTCCAATGATAACCATTCATATACGCCGCAACTTCAAAGTAGTTTATGCACTACTTTGGTCCAATTTTCATGGAACTTGAGGGCCATAGACTTCAATGTTAACCCTCAGAAGTTGCATGAAAGTCTTACCTGAATGTTATACTGTGCAACAGTTGTCCATTATCACTGGTCAAAGCCAAAGACGTATCCAAGTTGCACCCATCCAAAGTTGCTCTCCAAAGTCAGCGCAACTTTGGAGTCCTACAAGTGTGAATGGAGCCTAATGCCCCGTACATACAGTCATAAATTCTGACGGAAAATGTCCGTTTGGACCACGTTGTCGGAGAATCCGCCCGTGTGTGGGCTCCATCTGAATTTTTTCGTCGGATTCTCCGACAGAAAAAATTTGAGATCCTGCTCTCAAATTTTCCGACAACAAAATCCGATCAGACTTTTTCCGATAGTGTGTAGAGAATTCTGACGGACAAAGTGCCACGCATGCTCAGATCAAATTAGGAGACCAAACCTATTGGCTAATAGCCTCTACGTAGTTCCAACGTCACCACGTTCGGAATGATCGGATTTTCCGACAACTTTGTCCGACCGTGTGTATGCAACACCAGTGTCGGACAAAATCCGTCTGAAAAAATCTGACGGATTTTGTGGTCGGAATTTTGTGGTCGGGGCATTAGGGGGTTCTAGGAAGACTGCTAATGTCATGGTGAACACATAATCATAGCTCCCAACTGTCCCTAATTTTGAGGGACTGTCCCTGATTTGGAACAATATTCCTCTTTCCTCCTCATTTGTCCCTCATTTTGGTCTGATCTGTATAGTTATATATAAAATGCGCTTTTTATCTTTCAAAAAGTGTTTTCCAGTGCTAAACCTTTCATTCAAATTCATAGGCATGTGCAGCGAGTGTGCCAGGTGTGCCTGGGCACACCCTAATCACTACGTGCGGTTCCGATTCCCCCTACTGCCCAGCACCCCCCCCCCCCCCGTGTTGCACCCCTAATCTGCAGTGCTGCTGGATTCCGTCCTTTCCTCTTCCCCTGGCTGCTGTGTGGGATGTTTCAGGATGGAGAGCGGGGCAAGGGGCTAGTCAATATGTAATTTACCAGCCCCTTTTTTTTCTAAATGAACACAGTGAACACACTCGCTCACTGTGTTCATTCATAAATGAACCACAAAAAAACTGTTTACTATTATTATTATACAGTATTTATATAACGCCAACAGTTTGTGCAGCGTTTACAACATGAGGGCAGACAGTACATTTACAATACAAATCAATACAGGAGGGATCAGAGGGCCCTGCTCGTTAGAGCTTACAATGCTTCAACTTGTAAATGTATAGGAAGCCGCTCAGCACAGAGCACTTCCCATTCATTCACTGTCCAATGCAGCTGAGGCTGCAGAGAAAGACGTGTGTTTGAGCTTTGGGGTACACATCCTAATGCAATAGGCTGCCCACACCTATGTCCAAATTCTAAATCGCTGCATTTGTCAATTTCAAAAGACAGTATAAAGGAATATTAATGGTAAAAAAAAAAAAGCACTTGTGGGTTTAACTAATAATTTTTTGTAGAATTCCCTTTTAATGGGGTCGTGGCAGGGGGCGTGTCCTATGCCTACATATGTTTGCGGATAGGTGTCCCTCCTTCCCATCTCAAAAAGTTGGAAGGTATGCACACAAGTGTCAACAAAATGGTGAAAATGACTTTACAATGATCAGTTAAAGTGTAAGAAAAGGCAATAATATTTATTTCTCGTTTTGGATAGAGTAATGCCGCGTACACACGATTGGAATTCTCGTCGGAAAAAGCTCTGATGGTTTTCCCGACGGAATTCCGTTCAAACTGTCTTGCCTATACACGGTCACACCAAATTCCGACCGTCAAGAACGCGGTGACATACAACACTACCACGATCCGAGAAAAAATTAAGTTCAATGCTTCCGAGCATGCGTCTAATTGTTTCCAAGCATGTGTAGGAATTTTGCGCATCGGAATTGCTACAGACGATCGGAATTACCTTTTCCGTCAGAAAAAAATTGAGAGCATGCTCTCAAATTTTTGCTGGCCGAATTCGGCCAGCAAAATTCCGATGGAGCCTACACACGGTCGCATCTTCCGATAAAAAGCTCTCATCAGTCTTTTGCTGGCCGAAATTCCGATCGTGTGTATGCGGCATAAGGGGGAGTTATAACACCTGTCAGTTTTTTCTTTGCCATCTGTTTCCTATAGAGGAGATTTCCCTTCATTTCCTGTCCCATAGCCAAAACAGGAGGTGAGGGTGTTCTAATCCTTCTCCACTCAATACAAAACTAAATAAAAAAAAATAATAATAAAAAAATTTTTGCCTTTAGTTACACTTTAACCGCTTCCCGACCGCCTAACGCCGATATACGTTGGCAAAATGGCACGGGCAGGCAAAATCACGTACCTGTACGTGATCGTGCATGTGCCTGCCTGTGGGTCGCGCGCGCGCCGCCAGCGGCGCGCTCGCGACCCGGTCGGGAGCTGCGTGACCCCGGCCACGGGACCAGCAGACCCGATCGCCGCTGGTGTCCCGCGATCGGGTTACGGAGCTGAAGAACGGGGAGAGGTATGTGTAAACAAACCTCTCCCCGCGCTTCCTACTCTGCCTGTCATTGATCGGCTGTTCCCTGTCATCGGGAAAGCCGATCAATGACGTCAGACGTACAGCCACGCCCCCCTACTGTAAAAAAAACACAACACGTCACACTGACTCCTCCCCGCCCCCTAGTGGTTAACTCCTTCACTGCCACTGTCATTTACATAGGAATCAGTGCTATTTAAATAGCACTGATTTCTGTATAAATGACAAATGTCCCAAAAATGTGTCAAAAATGTCCGATGTGTCCGCCATAATGTCGCAGTCACAATAAAAATCGCTGATCGCCGCCATTACTATTAAAAAAAAAATATTAATAAAAATGCTATAAAACTATCCCCTATTTTGTAAACGCTATAACTTTTGCGCAAACCAATCAATAATCGCTAATTGCGATTTTTTTTTACAAAAAATATGTCGAAGAATACGTATCGGCCTAAACTGAGAAAAAAATAAAATTTTTATATATTTTTTAGGGATATTTCTAAAATATTTTAAAAAATATTGCATTTTTTTCAAAATTGTCGCTCTATTTTTGTTTATAGCGCAAAAAATAAAAACCGCAGGGGCGATCAAATACCACCAAAAGAAAGCTCTATTTGTGGGAAAAAAAGGACGCCAATTTTGTTTTGGAGCCACGTCGCACGACCGCGCAATTTTCAGTTAAATCGACGCAGTGCCGAATCGCAAAAAGGGGCCTGGTCCTTTGGCTGCCAATTGGTCCGGGGGTGAAGTGGTTAATAAGAAATTATAAAAGTTCTCTCAACCACGGTTGTTAATGTAAGGTCTCAAAACGAATCCATATTAGTATTGCTTTTTCCATTTCAAACTGCAGATGGCGATAAAGTATCTTCTATCCTTTACGTTCTGCAGATGGAGTGCTCAGTTTAGAGCCATGATCTAGTGTTAATAAAACAGTAAACTGTGTTTGAGCATGTGTCTTTAATATGTATTGCTGCAAAATACTGCTACCGTTTTCTATTCGTTGCTGTTTGTTTGAGACCTACTTTGATGTATAAAGGACAGATTAAAATCTGATTAAAACAACCAGCATTTTAGATCATTTTAATAGATTCAAACAGATTTGTAAAGAATATTTGTAATCAAATCGAATCTTTCATAGTAATTCAAATCGGATGCAATCAGATGTTTAACTCGATTATCCAACGGTCGATCAAAAAATATGTAATTATTAATTACATTTTTTTTTATTTAATTACTGGACAACTAAACTGAAAATGAGAACGGTCATATTTCAATGTTTCTGGCCAGCTGAAAAGAGAAGACTGGAGGTGATCCATCACATAGGTTAGCTCCGCTATGCCAGGCTGGGCAAGAAACTTGCCATGTTACCTAGAAACGTAACAAAAGGCATTTTTATCAGTGACATTAGTATTGTAATCTGTTCATAATGTAGCCTGGTGCTGGGTTATAGCAATTTGGAGGAGACATTGCCTTTTATTCTACTCTCCTGTATCTACTGAGATACTGACATTATGCTGCAACGTTCTACTCCGGCAGTAGGGGGAGAGCTAAAGTCAAGCAAACCCATAGACTCCTTGCAGAGTGTTGAGAATCCTGGGAGTTGTAGTTTGAGACAGCAGACATATAATGGAACAAATAGAGGGATGGAGAGATGATTTTTTTTTTAAATGCCCAGGAAAGTTCTTCCTCTTGGCACCAAGAGAGTTAGAGCGAGAGCACCTCTGCCAGTGGGAGAGCATACCAGGGGAGATCCAAGCCTGATACAAGGACACCCGGTGAGGACACCCGGGGGTAGCGCAGCACCACTCAAATCACAGCACATGCATTGCTGCCGCAGGGGAACTGGAGTATCCACTCACCCTTTGCTTCCCACCGCTGATCACCGGAGGAAGGAGAGGTGACTGTGGGGAACCTGATGTAAGGTGGGATGACTCTGGGGACCCTGATGTAAGGGGAGAGACTCTAGGGATCCTGATTTTGGGGGGGCAATGGTATGGCTAATAAAAGGGGGGAAGTGGGAACTATGGTAATCCCGATGAAAGTGTGGGACTTTGGGGACCTTTATGTAAGTGTTGGACTTTGGGTACCCTAAAGTAAGTGGGAGACTCTAAGGACCCTGATGTAGAGGGGGGTTCTTCAGACCCTTATGTAAGTAGAAGGGGCACCCTGATGTAAAGGGGGGACCTTGGGAACCTGATGTTACTAGGGAAACTCTGGGGCCCCTCCTTTAAGGGAGTGACGCTAAGGACCTTGATGAAAGGGGGGCTCTGGGGACCCCAGATATGAAGGGTCTCCGAATTGGCACCCCTTTCCTGTAAGGAGCCGTATTTGATTTTGAACCATGATAAAATGGTGCTACGACCTGTTCCATCCTTTTTGCCTAAGGTAGTTTCTGAATTTCATTTAAATCAGGACATTGTTCTACCTTATTTTTTTCTCTCAGCCTGGCTCGCTAGAAGAGAAGCAGTTGCACCTTTTGGATGTGGTGCGGGCAGTCAGAGTCTACCTGGAAAGGTCTGTAAGCATCAGAAGTTCTGATGCGTTTCTTGTTTTGCCGGAAGGCTCCAAGAAGGGTCAAGCGGCTTCTAAGGCGTCCATTTCACTTTGGATTTGCCAGTTAATCACTCAGGCCTATGGCTCAAAGGAAAAGCTCCTCCCTTTGGGGTTAGAGCTCATTCTACCAGGGGTGTTGTAACCTCAAGGGGTTTTCACCATCAGGCATCAGTGGAGCAGATTTGCAAGGCTGCTACTTGGTCTTCGGTACATACATTCACAAGATTTTATCAGGTGGATGTTAAGGCAGCAGAGGACACGGCTTTTGGCCGTAGTGTCTTGCGGGCTGCTGTATAAATCCGATGGTGTTTTCATACAGTGTGTCTCCCTCCCCTCAAGGCTATTGCTCTGGGACGTCCCATGTAGTAAGTAATGTATATGGCTGCTCGGTGTCCCGTGATGTACGAGAAAGAAAATTGGATTTTTTTCTTCTTACTTACCGCATTTATCGGAGTATAACACGCACATGCGTATAACACGCACCCCAAGTTTAGGAGGGAACTTTAAGGAAAAATCTTTTAGGAGGGAAGTTTAAGGAAAAAAAACTTACATTTAAATGCCCATGAATGCAGCCTCATCAGTGTCATTTGCAGCCTTGTCAGTGCAGCCTTGTCGGTGCAGCCTTGCCAGTGCAGCCTTGCCCCAGTGCAGCCTTGTCCCAGTGCAGCCTTGTCAGTGCAGCCTTGTCAGTGCAGCCTTGTCAGTGCAGCCTTGTCAGTGCAGCCTTGTCCCAATGCAGCCTTGTCAGTACAGCCTTGTCCCAATGCAGCCTTGTCAGTACAGCCTTGTCCCAGTGCAGCCTTGTCAGTGCAGCCTTGTCAGTGCAGCCTTGTCCCAATGCAGCCTTGTCAGTACAGCCTTGTCCCAATGCAGCCTTGTCAGTACAGCCTTGTCCCAGTGCAGCCTTGCCCAAGTGCAGCCTTGTCAGTGCAGCCTTGCCCCAGTGCAGCCTTGTCAGTGCAGCCTTGCCCCAGTGCAGCCTTGTCAGTGCAGCCTTGCCCCAGTGCAGCCTTGTCAGTGCAGCCTTGCCCCAGTGCAGCCTTGTCAGTGCAGCCTTGCCTCAGTGCAGCCTTGCCTCAGTGCAGCCTTGCCCCAGTGTCCATTGCAGCCTTGAATGCATTTAAAATTGGCGCCGCCGAGATCGCCGCTGAGATCGCCGCCGAGACTGGGCGGAGCGGAGCGAACGCAGCCGAGATCGCAGGGACTGGGCAGAGCCAACATACACATAGCCGAGTCTACTCGGCTCCGCTCACAGTCATGCCCAGTCCCGCCCTATGATGGATATAACACAGGTCCAATGGCGGGACTGGGCGTGACTGTGAGCGGATCCGAGAAGAGCCGAGTGCACTCGGCTATGTGTATCTCGGCGGCGATCGCTCCGCTCCGCTCACAATCAGCGGGGGATTGGTGGGGATAGGCGTATAACCTGCACCTACGATTTTCCCCTGATTTTAAGGGGAAAAAAGTGCGTGTTATACGCTGATAAATACGGTACTTGTAAAATCCATTTTTTTGACACAGAGGTCCCTCCCCTCTCTTTTTGGGAGTTCATTGCTTGCTACAAAACTGTGAGGGGTTATATAGGGGATCACTTCCTGTTTTTGGTTATTCTACCAGTGTCCATTCACCTATAGGTGGCGCATAACCCAGGTAGTAATGTTTATGGCTGCCCTGTGTCCCATGATGTACTCAAAGAAATGGATTTTACAGGTAAGTATGAAGAAAAAATCTAATTTTTATACAGTGTTGCTCAGTTTTATTCAGTTGATGATATCTTAAACCTGCATGGAAAATATCAGCTCTGCTACAATGTTTACCTTTCACTCATCAAGGCACAACACAAAAAATGTGAATAACATTTTATGCAACTGTTCAGAAAATAGCTGGTTTAAATTGGCTTTCAAAAAATGTAACATTCTTTTTTTGCTTTAGCCCTCAGCAGAAAATATTTTTCACACTTTAATATCACTTGCCTTGTGTGAAACTGTAAGAAATTTGGTGCAATTCAAAAGCATCTGTATAAGATTAATATAAAATATACTGTGCTGCTAAACTGCGTCAATTTATCGATACTGGGGGGTTGATTTACTAAAGGCAAATAGACTGTGCAGTTGCATTCTGCAGTTTCTCCAGAGCTTAGTAAATGAGGTAAAAGTTCTCTTTGCAAAGAATACTCAATCACATGCAAGGAAAATTTTAAAAACAGCATTTTTGCTTGCACATGATTGGATGATGGAGAGCAGAGCGTCTGCTCATTTACTAAGCTCTGAAGCAACTGCACTTTGCAAAGTCCACAGTCTCTTTGCCTTTAGTAAATCAACCCATATGTGTCTGTGTCGAACTGCTGCATCCACAAAGTGCACTCTCTCACTTTAAAAGTAACAAATTAATTAAACGTGGTGCGCTGTTCATATCCTCCAATTAATTAATGAAATGCTGAGAATAAATCATAAAATCCTTTGTGATCATTAGGGATGGGCCCGGTGTTCGATTTGAACCCATGTTCGAATCGAACATCAGGCGTTCGCCTGTTCGGCGAGCCCAGAACTATTTGGGTCGTTCGCATCAAATCCGTGCGAGCGGCCCGCAATGCACTGCGCCAGTCGCAGTGCATTGCTGGCCGATGATTGGCCAAGCATGCACTGTGACCCGCATACTTGGCCAATCATAGAGCCAGCGGCAAGGAGAGCAATAATTGGCCACAGGCAGGATGCCTGTGGCCAATTATAGCTCAGGGGGTTTAGTACATGCCCCACATTATAAAAGGCTGCCGCGCCGGCGACCTCGTATATTGTGTTCCAGTGTCAGTGTGCTGACTGCTGACATTATGTGCTGTGATTCTGGGGATTAGTGTGTGCGTGCTGTTAGTACAGCATTGCAGTATCACATCTGGGGGGTGTCTATAGTATGCCTGTGAAGGGGCGCATGTTTCCTGTGCTTAGAACTGTCCCTGCACAAAGTGTCATTTTTGCAGGAAAAAAAGCTATTTAAAATCATCCGCGGCTATAATGAACTGCCGGCTCCCGTAACACAGAGAACAGTCATTCATTGAAAGTCAATGATAAAAAAAGTAATTGATAAAAAAAAAATAAAGCGTTGGGGTCCCCCCAAATTTAATTACCAGGCCCTTCAGGGGGAACCCCGGCCAAAAAAAAAAAAATGGCGTGGGGTCCCCCTCAAAATCCATACCAGACCCTTATCCGAGCACGCAACCTGGCAGGCCGCAGGAAAAGAGGGGGTGACGAGAGTGGCCCCCCTCCCTCCTGAACTGTACCAGGCCACATGCCCTCAACATTGGGAGGGTGCTTTGGGGTCCCCCATGTTGATGAGGACAAGGGCCTCTTCCCCACAACCCTGGCCATTGGTTGTGGGGGTCTGCGGGCGGGGGGCTTATCGGAATCTGTAAGCCCCCTTTAACAAGGGGACCCCCAGATCCCGGCCCCCCCTGTTGCGAAATGGTAAGGGGGTACAAAAGTACCCCTACCATTTCACCAAAAAAGTGTCAAAAATGGTAAAAAAAGACAGGAGACGGTCTTTGACAATTCCTTTATTAAAATCTTCTTTCTTCTGGTCTTCCTTTCTTCATACTTCGGTTTCTTCATCTTCTCCTTCCGGCTTCTTCTTCCATCATCTTCTTCCTCCGATCCGCTTCTTCTTGCTCTGGTCTTCTCGTCCGGCATCTTCTTCCATGGCGTCGGTGTCTCTTCTGGGCCGCTCCGCGCAATGGGAGGCTCCCGCTGTGTGAGGCTTCGCTGCGTCTGACAGGTCTTTTATAATGGAGGGCGGGCCACCTGGTAACCCCACCCCCTCTGACGCACGGGGACGTCATGGGGAATTCCCTATGGCTTTCCCCATGACATCAGAGGGGGGCAGGGTCACCAGGTGGCCCCGCCCTCCGTTATAAAAGACCTGTCAGACGCAGCGAAGCCTCACACAGCGGGAGCCTCCCAATGTTGAGGGCATGTGGCCTGGTACGGTTCAGGAGGGAGGGGGGCGCTCTCGTCCCCCCTCTTTTCCTGCGGCCTGCCAGGTTGTGTGCTCGGATAAGGGTCTGGTATGGATTTTGAGGGGGACCCCACACCATTTTTTTTTTTTTTGGCCGGGGTTCCCCTTAAAATCTATCCCAGACCTCAAGGGTCTGGTATGGATTTTAAAGGGGGGCCCCACGCCATTATTTTTTTTGCCCGGGGTTCCCCTTAATATCCATAGCAGACCTGAAGGGCCTGGTAATTGAATTTGGGGGGACTCCCACGCTTTTTTTTTTGTTTGTTTTTTTATTTTTTATCAATGACTTTTTTTTATCAATGACTTTCAATGAATGACTGTTCTCTGTGTTACGTAAGCCGTCAATTCATTATAGCCGCGAGTGATTTTAAATACCGTATATACTCGAGTATAAGCCGAGTTTTTCAGCACATTTTTTTGTGCTGAAAGTGCCCCCCTCGGCTTATACTCGAGTCAAGCACTTTTCTGCAGCAAAAAAAAAAATATTTCCGACCCGATTTTGGGGCCCCGTATCTCGGGGCCACTTGGGTCTAGGAATCCCAAATTTAGTGTGCCAACCCAGTGGACCTAGCACTACAACATATCCAAAGATGGGGTTCCTAGCACTAAGTGGCCCCGAGATACAGGGCCCCAAAGTCGGTTCAGAAAATGTAATTCTCTGCTGCAGAAAAGTGCTTGAGATTTTCTGACCCGAATTTGGGGCCCCATATCTCGGGGACACTTGGTGCTAGGAACCCCAAATGTTGTATTCCAACCCAGTGGAATTAGCACTACAACATATCCAAAGATGGGGTTCCTAGCACTAAGTGCCCCCGAGATACAGGGCCCCAAATCGGTCAACTGTGTCCATCTGAATGGGCACAGTGAGGCTGCAAATGGGCATCGTTGACCCTCTTTTCCACTTACAGATAGCTGCGCATTTCTCACCCTAGGCTTATACTCGAGTCAATAAGTTTTCCCAGTTGTTTGTGGTAAAATTAGGTGCCTCGGCTTATATTCGGGTCGGCCTATACTCGAGTATATACGATAGCTTTTTTTCCTGCAAAAATGACACTTTGTGCAGGGACAGTTCTAAGCACAGGAAACATGCACCCCTTCACAGGCATACTATAGACACCCCCCAGGCACGAAATTTAAAGGAATATTACACTTTTATTGTTTCACTTTAAGCATTATTAAAATCACTGCTCCTGAAAAAACATCAGTTTAAAAAAAAAAAATTTGCATTGATACATGTCCCCTGGGGCAGGACCCAGGTCCCCAAACACTTTTTATGACAATAACATGCATATTAGCCTTTAAAATTAGCACTTTTGATTTCGAACGTTCGTATCCATTGTAACTAATAGGGTTCTTATGTTCGCATGGACTCTAGGTCCGTTCGCGGGTTCTGGTGCGAACCGAACCCGGGGGTGTTCGGCTCATCCCTAGTGATCATAAATGATAACTTATATCAAAAACAATAACAATTGATATATAGACACAAATATATGTGGACCGTCTGATTACAGTGATAAAAAGTGCCAAGAAAAGGTGTCCATAATCCAAATGTAACAAATTCCAGGAAACAGTCCACACTTCCAAATGAGTAAGAAACAGTGAATACCCCAACTTGCTTGCAACCACCACATCACCTCTGGGTGCAAGGTACACTCACCTTAATGTTTTGACCGTATGAGCAATAATGGCGGTTTGGGTAATCAGTAGAAGCTGCTTCACTTTTGGTCCCTTTAGTCCTCCTCCCCATACAATTGCCCCTATATAGGGGATGATTCCTTTCCACGATTTCCAGCTCAAGATAAAAAAAGATCCGCTAATAATGCAGTATATCAATAAAAAACGTGTTTTATTAAAATCCATATCTTATACACTCACAATGTTCAGTACTTGTTTACAGCCTAATCACATAATCATTTCAGCAGAGATCTTCCCATAGAATGCTCACCAAGTCCTGGGTCTTGGAGACACCGGAAATTATGTCACAGGCTCCTCCCGGCGCGTTGCATCACTCGACTTCCTCAGGGTAGCTATTTAGGGGCAATTGTATGAGGAGGAGGACTAAAGGGACCAAAAGGTGAAGTAACTTCTCCTGTTAAGCCAAACCGCGATTATTGACCATATGGTCAAAACATTAAGGTGAGCATGCCCTGCACCCAGAGGCGATAAGGTGGTTGCAAGAAAGTTGGGATATTCACTTTTTCTCATGCATTTGGAAGTGTGGAATGTTTCCTGGAATATTCTACAATTGGATTATGGACACCTTTTCTTGGCACTTTTTGTCACTGTAATTTTATCAATTTGCACTATCAGGGGGTCCACATATATTTGTGTATATATGTAAATTGTTGTTGTTTTTGATATAAGTTATTATTTATGATCACATAGGATTTTATGATTTATGCTCAGCATTCATTTATTGATTATTTGTGGATATGAACAGTGCACAGCTGTTTAACTAATTTGTCATGTATAAGATGCAGAGGTTATATTTAGTGAAAACTGTATGAGAAAAACATTCAGTAGATTTATACAGAGATATATAGACATATGCTGTATACCAGTGTTTCTCAACCTACTTTCAGTTAAGGCGGCCCCCTTTAGAGCGGGACTGTACCTGAATTTTTTTTTTTAAAAGCCAGCAGCCACAAATACTGCAGCTGCTGACTTTTAAAAAATGGACACTTACCTGTCACAGGTTCCAGCGATGTCGGCAGCAGAGGCCGATCAATCGATCGGCTCTCTGCTGCTGCCGGCGCCATTCTCGGTGAGGGAATCAGGAAGTGTCACCTTTGCGGCTTCACTTCCCGGTTCCCTACTGCGCATGCGCGAGTCGCGCAGCGCAATAAGAATCGTCAGCGCTGTCTGCCGGGACACATGTGTGTCCCGGCAGACAGTGCGCCGGCACAGGAAGTTGCGTAAACTCCCGTGGGAGTTTATGCCCGGAAGTGGGTGCAGATACCTGTCTTAGACAGGTATCTGCAACCCCCTCCCCCCTGAAAGGTGCCAAATGTGACACCGGAGGGGGGGAGGGTCCCGAAAAGCGGAAGTTCCACTTTAGGGTGGAATCCTGCTTTAAAATTATGCACAATCTTGAGGCACCCAATTCTAAAATGTAAAAAACTAAACTAATAGTTTTGCATAATGCAGCAACATTAATGCACATAACATAATGCAGCAAAATTGAGATGGAACAGCCATATTTCCACATTTCTGGCTAGCTGAAGAGAGAATGCAGTGGCTAGAGGCGCTCCTTTATCTAGGTTATCTCTGCTGTGCCATGCTGAATAGGCAAGCAACTTGCCACCTTATCTAGAAGTGACAAGGCATTTTTGGCAGTGATATCAGTCATGTAATCTGTTCCTTATCAGATCAGGGTGTGTTTGTACCCTCCAAACCCATTGTAGCTATATCACAGTTTTGTACAGTTGACAGAGTTATCTCTGAATACGTTTATGACTGCGAATCCGCTATTTGTTGATCAGTACTGGGGTGAACAGGTTCACCAATAACACTGGTCCTGGCTCAGTGTTGAAACCATCACCATTAAGACGTATATAAGGACAAAGATTATTCCACTGAACTCAATAAACCAGAGGATTGGGCATTTGCCAGCATGTAAGCCGGTGTTTTATGTTGTGTTAAAATGTTGATTTGTTTCTAAGTTAATGTATGTGGGTCCATGTCTTTATGGACCTTGATTTGTGAACTGGTCCAAATCATGTGGTGGAGGGGGGATTATGGTGTGGGGTTGTTTTTCAGGGGTTGGGCTTGGCCCCTTAGTTCCAGTTTGAGGAACTCTTAAAGCGTCAGCAAACCAAGACATGTTAGACAATTTCATGTTCCCAACTTTGTGGGAACAGTTTGGGGATGGCCCCTTCCTGTTCCAACATGACTGTGCACCAGTGCACAAAGCAAGGTCCAAAAAGACATGGATGAGCGAGTTTGGGGGTGGAGGAACTTGACTGGCCTGCACAGAGTCCTGACCGCAACCTGATAGAACACCTTTGGGATTAATTAGAGCGGAGACTGTGAGCCAGGCCTTCTCGTCCAACATCAGTGCCTGGCCTCAGAAATGCGCTTTTGGAAGAATGGTCAAATATTCCCATAGAAACACTCCTAAACCTTGTGCACAGCCTTCCCAGAAGAGTTGAAGCTGTTAGGCCCCATGCACATGAGACGCCGGTGCAAACTCTGCTGAACACATGTTTTAAAAAGCAGAAACCTGCGTTTAAAAACGCACGTTTTGCCGCGTTTTCATGCCCCGTTTAGCCGCGTTTTACCGCGCTTGGGTCTATAAGCGTTTGTAAAGATAACATCATATAGACCCTCCCCAAGCTCAGAAAGCATGTATTATTAACTATTTCTGCCATTTTGATCAGAGTGAGCAGCAGAGAGAGCAGTTGTACACTTGCATTTGCCTCTCTTTCTGTTTTTTTTTTTGGAAATGGATCCCATATTGAATATATGTCAGGAAATGCTCCTGATGTTTCTCTTGATGAGGCAGCAACGTCGTTGCAAATTGCGTGAGAGGTCCAGAGTCAGAGCTCGACGATATTGGACCCATCCGTTGATGGCACAGCGAATGTCCGTCGGATACTTCACAAACATGTATGTACAGCTGCGTACCTACCCCGACAAGTTTTTTAATTTTACCCGTATGTCCATTGTCACATTTGATCTGCTCTTAGAAAAAGTACGACCCGGTCTGACATGCATGGACACCAATATGAGAAAGTCACTGATTAGATTAGAAATTGGATAAAGGGTTGGGGCAAAGAAGTGGAAGCATTCCTCATTGTTTAAGCCACCTAAAAAAAATATTTTTTTGTGGCATTGCATCAGTGAGTATACAGTGGTGTGAAAAAGTGTTTGCCCCCTTCCTCATTTCCTGTTCCTTTGCATGTTTGTCACACTTAAGTGTTTCGGAACATCAAACCAATTTAAACAATAGTCAAGGACAACACAAGTAAACACAAAATGCAATTTGTAAATGAAGGTGTTTATTATTAAAGGTGAAAAAAAATCCAAACCATCATGGCCCTGTGTGAAAAAGTGATTGCCCCCCTTGTTAAAACATACTATACCTGTGGTTGTCCACACCTGAGTTCAATTTCTCTAGCCACACCCAGGCCTGATTATTGCCACACCTGTTCACAATCAAGGCATCACTTAAATAGGAGCTGCTTGACACAGTAAGGTCCACCAGAAGATCCTTAAAAGCTACACATCATGCCGAGACCCAAAGAAATTCAGGAACAATTGAGAAAGAAAGTAATTGAGATCTATCAGTCTGGAAAGGGTTATAAAGCCATTTCCAAAGCTTTGGGAATCCAGCGAACCACAGTGAGAGCCATTATCCACAAATGGCGAAGACATGGAACAGTGGTGAACCTTCCCAGGAGTGGCCGGCCGCCCAAAATTACCCCAAGAGCGCAGCGACGACTCATCCAAGAGGTCACAAAAGACCCCACAACAACGTCCAAGGAACTGCAGGCCTCACTTGCCTCAGTTAAGGTCAGCGTTCATGCCTCCACCATCAGGAAAAGACTGGGCAAAAATGGCCTGCATGGCAGAGTTCCAAGGAGAAAACCACTGCTGAGCAAAAAGAACACCAAAGCTCGTCTCAATTTCTCCACAACACATCTTGATGATCCCCAAGACTTTTGGGACAACATTCTGTGGACCGATGAGACAAAAGTGGAACTCTTTGGAAGGTGTGTGTCCAAGTATATCTGGCGTAGAAGGAACACTGCATTTCAGAAAAAGAACATTATACCAACAGTAAAATATGGTGGTGGTAGTGTGATGGTCTGGGGCTGTTTTGCTGCTTCAGGACCTGGAAGACTTGCCGTGATAAAAGGAACTATGAATTCTGCTGTCTACCAAGAGATCCTGAAGGAGAATGTCCGACCATCTGTTCGTGTACTCAAGCTGAAACGAACTTGGGTTCTGCAGCAGGACAATGATCCTAAACACACCAGCAAGTCCACCACCGAATGGCTGAAGAAAAACAAAATGAAGACTTTGGAGTGGCCTAGCCAAAGTCCTGACCTGAATCCTATTGAGATGTTGTGGTATGACCTTAAAAAGGCCGTTCATGCTCGAAAACCCTCTAATGTAACTGAATTAGGACAATTCTGCAAAGATGAATGGGCCAAAATTCCTCCAGGACGCTGTAAAAGCCTCATTGCACGTTATCGCAAACGCTTGGTTGCAGTTGTTGCTGCTAAGGGTGGCCCAACCAGTTATTAGGTTTAGGGGGCAATCACTTTTTCACACAGGGCCATGATGGTTTGGATTTTTTTTCACCTTAAATAATAAACACCTTCATTTACAAATTGCATTTTGTGTTTACTTGTGTTGTCCTTGACTATTGTTTAAATTGGTTTGATGTTTCGAAACACTTAAGTGTGACAAACATGCAAAGGAACAGGAAATGAGGAAGGGGGCAAACACTTTTTTCACACCACTGTATATGCTCTATGAACTATCTAAAGTAATTACGACATTTTAAACCAATATTTTTTTGTATTTTTTATGGTTTACCATCATATTTCTGAGTTTTCTGGTCCAAAAAATTGGGTTCCTTTAAAAACACTTATAAGCGCAAACGTGGCTAAACGCGGGTGCCGCGTTTAGCCGCGTTTTGCGTCTGAAACGCGGAAAAGCAAAGTGTCTGAACCCATTTTTTGGCTTCAGGAAAAACGAGGTTAAACGCAACTGCCTAAAAACGGGAAAAAATGAGACTGTGTATATGGACACATAGGATAACATTGCATGCGTTCAGGGGCAGTTGAAAAAAGTGTCCAACTGCCTCTGAACACGCGTTTAACAGCGTCTCGTGTGCATGGGGCCTTAGAGTTGCAAAGGGTGGCCCAACTCAATATTGAACCCTACGGACTAAGACTGGGATGCCACTAAAGTTCATGTGCGTGTAAAGGCCGACGTCGCAATAGTTTTGCCAATTTAGTGTATATCCATCATGATAACGCGTCAAAACTACATAATAGAAAGAAAAGGTTGACATCACATATGTTGTTACATTGTCGCAACAGAAGTATCAACATAAGGCCCCTTTCACACTGGGGCGGTGAGCCGCGGTGACGGTAAAGCAGCGCTATATTTAGCGCTGCTTTACCGTCGTTTTCACCGAGGTTTTCGGCCGCTCGCGGTGCGGTTTTACCCCCCGCGAGCGGCCGAAAAAGGGTTAAACACCCCCCGCAGAGCGCCGCCGTAGCCGCGGTATTGCCGCGGTAACCGCGGTATTGCCGCGGTTTTACCGCGGTCTCCCATTGTAATCAATGGGGAGGAGCGGTATAGGAGCGGTGAACACACCGCTCCTATCCCGCTCCAAAGATGCTGCTAGCAGGACTTTTTTTGTCATCCTGCTAGCGCACCGCTCCAGTGTGAAAGCCCGCCGGCTTTCACACTGGAGTTAAAGGGGCCGGATTTTTTCATGCGGTGAACAGGCGCTATTTTTAGCGCTGCACCGCATGAAAAACGCCCCCGGTGTGAAAGGGGCCTAACTAAAGCCTGATAGCGGTAGTAAACCAAGCCAAGTAGAAAAAAAAATCCCCTGCAAAGCAATAGCATAATGTGCTAGTATGCATCACATACTGGCACATTATGAAATACTTACCTTGGAACGAAGCCCTCCAACTGTGCACTGTCACCGCTGACAGGGCTTCCATCTTCCCTCGATCTTCCTTTCGGGTTTGCGAGCTCCGGCTGTGTGGCTGGGACCGTAACGACGTTACTCCCATGCTTGCGCACGAGACTTCTCACCTCCAGCATAAAGCTCTAAAGATCCGGCATGGTGTGCCAGACCTTCAGAGCGCATGGGCCGGTGATGTCACCGGCTGCATCCAGTGTGAATATATACTAAACACCCAAAGTTTAGGAGATATTCACTGTACCCACCTTATTATAGGCTTACCTGTATGTAGCGATACCCCAACTTAAGAGGGCAGCAAGTTTTATTTGGGTCCCTGAGTACAGCTCCACCAACCCCCCGGCAATCTGCTCTACCCGCTCTGGCACAGTTAATACACATATATAGATGCCCACATGAAATCACTTATGCTCTAAGTGTGATGGACTCAAACTCACAGACAACTTCTAGCTGAAATAACTGTCTTTACTTCTGGTAATTTAAAAGTGGTAACATTCATCAAACATTTGGCTTACAACACATAAGCAGGTCCCTGCAGTATGTATTACAACAATATAACTGAACCGCAATGGGGGGGGGGACGGAACGCCACGTGTAGCGACCGTTTCCTAAGCACCCCTGAGGTGCAACAATTTAACTGCGACTACCTAACGGACCAGGCCTGATCCCTAACTATGGAGCTCAGTCCTTGAGGGAACACAATATTCTTCACCGGCACAAGATCTGTAGAGGTGGTGCACATATAGGTTTAAGCAAGGTATTTGTAATCCACAAAGGAAGAAACAATGTTCTGCAGACTGGAGCAATGGCCTTGGAAGTCTAGCAGGCATAAAGTGTAAAGCAACAGGCATAAGATGAGCTTTCGCTCGCTCACCACTCCGGATACCGTCCTTGGTTCTGGAACCTCCACTGGCTGTGTCCGGCCTCGTTCACCGCAACTCCTGCGTTCCGGTCCGCGGTCCGACTGACTGCCGCCAGACAAAAGTCTCCGTGCCGCTCAGGCTGACAGTGAGGTGCGAGGCCCTCCCTCAGGCTGCCGCAAGGCCCAGGCTTCAGGCCTTCAGCAGTCCCGGTCCGCACAGGTGTCTCCTCTCTCTCTCGTCCCTGCGTCAGAAGAGGAAGAGGCGGGCCTTCCCTCCTCCTTACATCACCTCTCCCATCAGCCTCTGCGCTGAGAACATCCAACCTCCCGGGAACAAGGGGGGTTCTGGGAATGGTAGTCTTATTCCCTGCTTCTGCTGGCAGAAACCGTCTTCTCCCTAAAAGGGGAACACCCCCGCTACATGTAGGTACCATTAAAAAAAAAAAAAGAGTTTACTACCACTTTAACATTTCAAGGTACGTATCATCAATAATAAAACCACAACTAAAGAATGCGTAATGCCCCGTACACACGGTCGGAAATTCCAACGGAAAATGTCCGATCGGACCATGTTGTCGGAAAATCCGCCCCTGTGTGGGCTCCATTGGACTTTTTCTGTCGGAATTTCCAACGGAAAAAAATTTGAGATCCTGCCCTCAAATTTTCCGGCAACAAAATCTGATCGGACTTTTTCCGATCGTGTGTAGAGAATTCCAACTGACAAAGTGCCACGCATGTTCAGATCAAATTACGAGACCAAAGCTTTTGGCTAATAGCCTCTACGTATTTCCGTCGTACGCAACGAACGTAACCACGTTCAGAATGATCGGATTTTCCGACAACTTTGTCCGACCGTGTGTATGCAACACCAGTGTCGGACAAAATCCGTCTGAAAAAATCAGACGGATTTTGTGGTCGGAATTTCGGACCGTGTGTACGGGGCATTAGTGACCTCATAGCCATATGAGTGACTCTCTTAGATCAATTTTCGTTTCCAGCGGAAGTAAACCCATCGATTTAACAGTTAAAAAAAAAAGGCATGCCGGGAATGCTAACTGCACATTGGCTGTGCTCTCAACCAAACAGTCAAACCATCCAATGGCTGGTGTCATAACGGATCACATGTGCAGCACTGTGGCAGTTGATGATTAAACAGAGGCAAAGATGGCAGCTTCCTTGGCTGAAAACGATAGGGGGGTTTACTTCCACTTTAATATCAATCAAATTAAAACTATACACAGATATGTGATTAAATACAGTTATAGTAGGAGAAGAGATAGAGAAAGGTAAAGTAAAAGCAAAAGGGGAAAAAGGGGAATGAGGTGGACCGCATTCCCATTCTCACCATACCAATAAGCAGCTAAGAGGAAACCAAATTTTCTAATTCTGGTGAGTGACAAAACCATCCAGGAGGCCCAAGTAGAGGTATATTTGTGAAGCAGGTTGCACGCAAAGATGTTCCATATCACTAGAAGCAGCCATTTCCAATGGCTCAGAAATTCCATTCGTCTGTAGCAATTCCGATGCGCAAAATTCCTACGCATGCTCGGAAACAATTTGACGCATGCTCGGAAACATTGAACTTAATTTTATTGGCTCGTTGTAGTGTTGTACGTCACCGCGTTCTTGATGGTCAAAAGTTCAGAGAACTTTTCTGTGACCGTGTGTATGCAAGCCAAGCTTGAGTGGAATTCCGTCGGACAAAAAAAATCCAACATTTTTCCAACGGAAAATCCGCTCGTGTGTACGGGGCATTACAGTTTGTTTTCCTTCTATAAATCAGCCACAGCCCGACTAGAAAGCCCTGTTCCATGCAAGCATGCTGCAGAAGGACTGTTGCTCACACTGAGAAAACTGTTTTCTCTGCCCCCTACATGCTCCCTACTAAGTGAAACGTGTAGCCTCAGTGTTTGAGAGCTCTGGCTCTTACTCAGAAGGGGCATATCAGACCTGTGCAGAGAGACCACTACTTCCACTCAGAGTGCAAGGGTTCTTCATTGCAGCATGCTGGAGGGGCACAGACTTTTCTACTCAGACTATGGCTGCTTTTTTAACCACCTGAGATCCGCGCTATAGCCGAATGACGGCTACAGCGCGGATCTAATTTGCCGGGACTACGTCTATTGACGTCGTCCCGTTCACGAGCGGCCTGCGTGCCCCCTGAAGGGCGCGCGTGGCGCGCTCTGTGATCAGCGAGTCTGTGAGACTCGCTGGATCACAGATCCGAGTAAGGGGTCGATCCCGACCCCTTACCACGTGATCAGCTGTCAGCCAAAAAAAAAGCCGATCACCGGCGGCAGTGAGAGGGACATTAGTCCTGATCACTGCAATCTGCCCTGGCTCCACGGTGCCCGCCTGTGCCCCCTAAAACTGCCACCTGTCAGTGCCCACCAGCTCCACCTGTCAGTGCCCACCAGCTCCACCTGTCAGTGCCCACAGTGCCATCTGTCAGTGCCCACAGTGCCACCTGTCAGTGCCCACAATAAGTGCCTTTACAGTGCTGCACATCAGTGTCACCTACCATTGCCCATCAGTGTCACCTACCAGTGCCCATCAGTGCCAACTATCAGTGCCCATCAGATCCACCTATCAGTGCCATCTATCAGGGCCCATCCGTGCCACCCATCCATGCCACCCATCCATGCCCATCAGTGCCATCTTATCTGTCCCCATCAGTACCGACTTATCTGTGCCCACCAGTGCAGCCTATCAGTGCCCACCAGTGCAGCCTATCAGTGCCCACCAGTGCCGCCTCATCAGCGCATATCAATGAAGCAGAAAAATTACCTGTTTGCAAAATTTTATAACAAACTATTAAACATGA
Organism: Lithobates sylvaticus; assembly: GCA_028564925.1. Classification (NCBI taxonomy): domain Eukaryota; kingdom Metazoa; phylum Chordata; class Amphibia; order Anura; family Ranidae; genus Lithobates; species Lithobates sylvaticus. The sequence goes on from CM053028.1 coordinate 66,171,630, forward strand.
TTTTTTTATTTTTTTTCCATCTTTTTTTGTTTGTTTAGCAAAAAATAAAAATCCCAGCTGTGATCAAATACCATCAAAAGAAAGCTCTATTTGTGGGGAAAAAATGATAAAAATTTCATTTGGGTACAGTGTTGTATGACCGCGCAATTGTTATTCAAAGTGCGTCAGCGCCGAAAGCTGAAAATTGGTCTGGGCAGGAGGGGGGTTTAAGTGCCCAGTAAGCAAGTGGTTAAAGAAAATAAAGTGTAAGACATTGAATACATTTTGTTTTGATGCACCTGGAATGTGTCTACCCGATATAAACTCAGAGTTTAGTTCGGCTTGATGATATCGCAAACCTGTATGGAAAATATCAGCTCAGCTGTTCTGTTCACCTTTGACTCATCAAAGCACAACATAAAATATGGATAACATTTAATGCAACTGTTCACAAAATAACTAGTTTAAGCTGGCTTAGAAGTTTGTAACCTGTTCACTTTTGCTTTAGTCCACACCTGAAAGTTTCCACACTTCATCCCGGGCACTCTTTTATCTGCAGAGATACTTGTTTCCAGTGAACCTACCAGATACTGGGGCAATTCAAGAGCATGTAATGAAAAAATATATAAAATGTACAAACAAAGGTAATCCTCGATGGAAATGCAATGTCTCTTCTGCAATGGAATACTGTACAACTACCTGCCTGCTTCGAGCATTCTCTGGCATATAAACTGAGCTGTGAAAGCGCAGCTCAGCTTACATCACCAGCACGGTCTCTGTATGCCTGGGTGACTGACTCCAGTACATGTGCAAGAGTCAGGGCGCCCATCAGAAATCAGTGTTGCTCATCTTACTTTAAAATAGTAATTAGTTAAGTTACAAATTACTTCTCCCAAAAAGTAATTGCGCTAGTAACTCAGTTACTACATTGGAAAAGTAATTAGTTACGCAGCAAAGTAACTGACTTATTTTTTAAATATTCTATACGTGTAACTAAGGGGCGGGTCTAGTATTACTGTAAGCAAGGGGTGCATTTATTATTATTGTTATATATCGTGTAACCAAGGGGCTGCTCTATTATTACTCTAACCAAGGGGCAGATCTAATATAGCGTGTAAGCAAGGGGCGGGTCTATTATTATATTGGGTAAGGGGCGGATGGCTACAGAAGAGGGCGAATGTTAAATTAATGGGCAGAGCTCGATATATAACAATAATAATAATAAATGCACCCCTTGGTTACAGTAATACTAGACCCGCTCCTTACTTACACGATAGACGCCCCTTGCAGAGTAGCACGAGCATCAGGAGCGTGCGGCATAGCCTCGTACAATTACATGTTAACTGCACCTGCGCGGTGTAGAGTTCACTCAGAGCTGTTTAGGTTCGGCAATTTTTGTAAGCTCCGTAGTCCTTTGCACTGCGCAAGCGCTGCGCCTGTGCAAGCGCTGCGCCTGTGCAGTACAGGGGGGTCCTTATTCGGTGGGGGAACTTTTTCGCCAGGACACCGGAATTACATTACTGACATCTAGTGGCGGTAGATGTAATTGGGGTAACTAAGCCAAAGTAATGGGAACTGAGTTACCATGAGGGGAAAAGTAATCAGTTAGATTACTCGTTACCCTCTAAAGTAACTGCGTTAGGTAACTCAGTTTATTTTAACTCAGTTACTTACATCACTGTCAGAAATGGTGGGGCCTCTTACACAGCTTTAGGCCTGGGCCCCCTCCAAGCTTGACCACCAACATTCCCCCAGGGTCCCGCCCACTGGCCGTCCCACCGAATCTGCCCACTAGCCCTCCCACCAAGTCCTTCAGTGCCTCAGCCCCCCTCACACCTGTAAGCTCTGAGCCCCCTCACACTTGTACGCTCTGAGCCCCCTCACACCTGTACGCTCTCAGCCCTCCTCACACCTGTACGCTCTCAGACCCCCTCACACCTGTAAGCTCTGAGCCCCCTCACACCTGTAAGCTCTGAGCCCCCCCTCACACCTGTATGCTCTCAGCCCTCCTCACACCTGTACGCTCTCAGACCCCCTCACACCTGTATGCTCTCAGCCCCCCTCACACCTGTATGCTCTCAGCCTCCCTCACACCTGTATACTCTCAGCCCCCCTCACACCTGTACGCTCTCAGCCCCCATCACACCTGTACGCTCTCAGCCCCCTTCACTCCTGTACGCTCTCAGCCCCATTCACTCCTGTACGCTCTCTTCCCCCTCACTCCTGTAAGCTCTCAGCCCCCCTCACTCCTGTATGCTCTCAGCCCCCCTCACACCTGTATGCTCTCAGCCCCCCCCCCCCCCACACACACACACCTGTACGCTCCTAGCACCACTCACATGTGTGTGTATATGACAAGCACGTACACACACACAGGCATGTACACACACAGGCATGTATACACACAGGCATGTACACACACAGAGACAGGTACACATACAGAGACATGTACACACACAGACATGTACACACACACAGACACGTACACACAGAGACATGTACACACACACAGGCATGTACACACACAAGACGTACACACACAGGCATGTACACACACACAGGCATGTACACACACACAGGCATGTATACACACAGAGACATGTACACACACACACACAGAGACATGTACACCCAGGCATACACACACACACAGACATGTACACACAGGCATGCACACACACACACACAGACATGTACACACAAAGACATGTAAACACACAGGCATGTATACACACAGAGACATGTACACACACAGAGACATGTACACACACAGAGACATGTACACACAGGCATACACACACACACACAGACATGTACACACAGGCATGTACACACACAAGACGTACACACACAGACATGTACACACACACAGGCATGTATACACACAGAGACATGTACACACAGAGACATGTATGCACACACAGAGACATGTACACACAGGCATGCACACACACACACAGAGACATGTACACACACAGAAATGTAGACACATAGGCATTTACACAGTCACACACCCAGCCGTCCTTACTTGTAAGGTGGTCCTAGTCCCAGTTCTTGTTTCCATATGCAGAGGGGTGCACATGCAGGAAATGGCCAGAGGTGGCAGCAAAGAGCCCAATGTCAGCTCATGACAGAGCAGCAGCCTTCTGACTCACACAACACATACAGGAGCATCCACGGAGCTCCTCTGCACCTGACCATGCCTTCTCATATCCCTACCAGTCGGCCGGTGTTCTGTCAAATAGTGTCATCGGATAGTGTCCGCCTGTACTGCGCAGGCACAGCGCTTGCGCAGTACGGAGGACAAGGAGACTCCGAAAGCCTCCGAAGAAGAACGGCGCCTGCCTACTGAGTCCAGGTGCAAGTCCCACCATCCAAGTGGACATACGGTAGCACATAGTAACATATTTTGATCTTTAGGAAAACAGCCTATACTGTATAGGTTGTTTTCATCAAGATCAAAATATGGCCACAACAGATGTATTGCAATACATTGCAATATAGAAAGATGTACTTTCTCTAGGCTATATTTATATGGGCATCGTGGACTGGTATGCCTGAGAGACTGAGTAACTTCCATACAAAGTGAAGAAGATATTATAACACACACAAATATATTTTTCCAGCAATAGCTCAGCTGTCCAACTTTCCAAGGAATATATATATATATATATATATATATATATATATATATATATATATATATATATTCTCCTCCTAACTGGCACAATGGCACTGCAGTGCTGTTACCTGTGGTTCTTCAGTGATGCGATAGCACTGGCAGCGTATTCTCTCCCGACCACTGCATGCACTATTGGGAGGAGCCGGAGCTGCGCCGGCCGAATCGGCATAGCGACGTTACACAGGCAGGCTGAGGCAGCCAATCCCCTTCCAGAACAGCCGAGATGTTGAGCAGAGGCCCGAGCGGCAGTCAGAAACAATCCAATGATCGGGCCGGGGTGAGGGAGGGAGGGACGGATGTCTTTATCAATCAGTGATAAGTCGGAACAGACAGAGAGCAGCCCCAGGCCAGCAGACGTAAAAAAAAGTCCATGGCTGCCACAGAGGCGGCCGCCGTGGCCATTTCGTTACGCAGGGCAACTGTCTTCACTCTTCAACACCATCTTACGATTCCGGGGGGGGCAATTGCCCCCCCCCCCTAGCCCCTTGCCCTATGCTGCGGACTCCCATGGTTGCAGGTGCTATAGATTTGAGTTTACAATATTGGAACCTTTGGGATTAATCCATGTTTCTGACCATGTTTCATGTTACACCCATGTAGCGCTACCCCTGCAGGAGCCACTGGTTACTGGTTCCTCCTTTTTCTGCACAGAAAGGCAACACACATTTCCAACTTGCATTCAGACACAAAAAAAATTAGTCAATGGGCTTGGGTTAGTTGGTTTATTGGGGAAAACAACTTGGATAGGGTATAGGGATTCTGGGATGCCCAACTTGAAGAACAACAGATGAGGACAACTTTCTTCCTATGTACAGAGAAAAGATTCTGGACTGCTCTTCTTGCTAAAAACACCCAGTCTCTTGGATCAGTGGAAAAGTCCCTTACGAACCAGGAGCTCTCAGCCCCCTTTGGAAAATAGCACAAAATGTTGCAAAGCTGCATGCACGAATATCTCCTCTCCTCTTGTAAAACTGCTCCCAGCTCCACCACCAGCAGATAATACCAGCCCTCCTGGCTGTTTGTCTACCAGCCCACCCCAGCTGCTCCAAAGATCTCCTAGGACAAGGGATAAAGGGTTAAGCACAATGCTGTCCTTTGAAAGCTTGCTACATATGGAAGTCTCTCCCCTTGTGAATCCCTGGGTGTGATGATGTACTCACTCTGTCCTCCTTGCTCCCTGCTGCTCTTAGGCAAGATTCCTTCTCAAACCGGACACTGAAAGGATTCTTCTAAGCCAGCCCGAGTCCCAGCCTGGAGGCAGAGCCCCCCCAGACGCAGGATTCCCCTCCTAGGCCACTGACACCCTCCTCAGCACTCCATCTTCCACCTGGCTCCCCTGTTGGCTAGGCTCCACCATATTTAAGGGCTTACCCAGCCACTCTCAGGGGTCAAGTCCTGGGGAAAAAAGTGAGGGAACTCCCACCCAAGATCCACTCGCCCACCAAAAAAAAAAAATGATACGCTCATATGCACGAACGCTTCAAAAGTGGTATTTTTCATCCAAATTTCGTATTGTGTGTATGAAGCTTAACTGTTAGTACATAAAAAAAAAGAAAACAATCCTCAATAAATATGGTAATTCTCTGAATAATCAGCATTCATTCAATTGTGCTTCCATGCAAATGTGAACATCATGTTCTGATCTTTATTGGGGAATGTTATTTTGTATATAGAGTGTTTATGTGGTGAGTTTACACTTTTCATTGAACAGAGTTTGGATAACACAGGGTTAAACGGAAAGGTCATAAATGAACTGCACATTATCTGGACAGAATGCTTGGGGAGATAGTGATGTGTTCCTGCTCAGGAGATGTATGTTAGCTTGGGGGCTGCAAACTCTGCAGGGCTCCAACACACACTCGCTGCTATTCCAACCCTTCACATATTTCCACATAGACTTCCCTCCTGGCATTAAACTTTGCCAGGTATTGTGCTCAGCTTACCACCCCAAACTGATGTTCCTCCCTCAGCTCATCTCTCTCCCTGCATGTCCTGTGAGCAGAAAAGCTGTGCTCCTCTTCTGGGTTCTCTCATCATATGGCACTGAAGATAGAGGAGGGGGGGATTCAGCGGGACACACAGAGAAAGTATGCAGGAGACTGGGGGGGGGGGGGGAGATGAGGAGACAGAAAATCAGGAGGGGCCGGCAGGGAGGAGCGCATCACAAGAGGTCTGACTAAATACAATCTCTTAGCAGCAGGGACCTGATCTACCTGTCAGATAGCTGTGATTGACAGGTAGATCGAAGCGGAAGCTGTCATGGGGCCCCCTACTGGCAATGCCTGAATGGTCAGGTGTGCGGCACTTACTATTGCGAGCTGTGTCGGCAGCTGCTGGTGTAGCACCTGCCACACAGCTCGCATACTTCAAAGTCTTGCGGGACACGGCTGCTAACGGGAACTAAGTTCCTGTTGTGGAAAAAGTACAGGAACTACGTTCCCATGCGTTCCTGCAGGACTTGAGCCCTGGCCACTCTGCCAGGTCCTCTGCCCGGGGAGTGGCCAGATTCCCTCTAGTATGCAGATCAGGACCTCCTGGCCTCCGCCCACTAACTTCCAGAAGCTTCTTCAAACACCTAGATCCAGGGGGAGTTACCAGAGACCTGCACTGTAGAGCCACCCAGCCTGATCTGGAGTAACCCAACCTAATTACAGACTCACACAGTTATCATGAGTCATACAAATACATTTACCTACACTAGTAACACACTAGAGGATGCTGGTTATTTCTGTGCATCCAAGACCATTTCTTATGCCATTATGATCATCTTACATAGAGTACCCACATCACCAGAGAGAGAGAGCACCACGCTGTACCCACACCTACAGAGAGAGAGAGCGCCAGAGAGAGAGAGCGCCACGCTGTACCCGCACCACCAGAGAGAGCCATGAGCGCCACACTATACCCGCACCACCAGAGAGCCATAAGCGTCACGCTGTACCCGCACCACCAGAGAGCCACACTGTACCATACCTCCAGAGAGCCACGCTGTACTGTACCACCAGAGAGCCACGCTGTACTGTACCACCAGAGAGCCACGCTGTACTGTACCACCAGAGAGCCATGCTGTAACGTACCACCAGAGAGAGCCACGCTGTACCGCACCACCAGAAAGAGAGCGTCATGCTGTGCAGGACCACCAGAGAGAGCAGGTCAGTGTCACTGGGGAGTGTGGGCACAATAGGAGACAGACAGTACTATCATTGTATGGCCACAATAGGACTGGGACACTGTAATATAAAGGGGACTGCACTGTAAAGGGGCACTGTAACAATGTACCCAAACTAAATATTTATAATTTTCTTCCCTTCACATTTTGCGCTATAAAAAAAAAAAAAACTGATGGGCACTGATAGGCGGCACTGACCGCACTGATAGGCGGCACTGATGGCCACTGATAGGTGGCACTGGATAGGCAGCACTGATGAGGAGCTACTGACAGGCATTACTGAGTGGCACTGATTGGCACTTCGATGGGGCACTAACAGGCATTACTGATGGGGCACAGGCGTTTATTAATGGGACAGGCTGGCAGGTGTTGGGCACTGATTGGTAGCTGATGGGCACCTTTTGATGGGGGCTGTGCTGATAATCAATGTGCTGATTATCAGTACAGACCCCCCCTCTGACAGGGAGAGCCACCAATTGGCTCTCCCTGTCAGCGTGAACAGACACTGGCACTTTTCACACGATTCACGCGATGATCAGCTATGATTGGTCTGTCAGAGGCTTCATGCCACGATCGGAGTTGCGGTGTGTCAGATTGACACTCAGCACCTCCGATCGCTGCACTGCATGCCCCCGCGGGCACGAGCCGGCTGTGTTATCCTGGGTACGTCATATGACGTCCGGTCAGGATATCACAACCACTTTGCCACCGTCATTCTACCATATGGGGGGCGGCAAGTGGTTAAAGGAGGAGGATCCCTTTTTTTTTTTTTTTTTGGGTTAACAAACGCTTTAACTTTCATAAATCAGGCCTTATTTTAGGCCTTTATAATCCTTTCTGTTTCCATTAGAAAGAAAACGTATTATTGAGCAGCTGAATGTTTATCATTAATGATAGAATCTTCCCATGTTATTGTAAGGCACAGAAGCCAACCCAGCTGTCAGATTTTGCTGCTGAGTCATGACTGCTGTCCTGCGCACAGTGACGAAATCACAGCCCAGACAGCTCATCATATTCATCCTCGTCTGCTGCGTTCTTCCTTCATTGTGTCTAGACAAAACTACAGAAAAATATCATTTTTAAAATGTTTCCATCATAACTATTTTATCAATCTATCTTGGAGCACGTCAGCCAGTCCTGGTATTTATTAATGGAAGCTGGTGGGAAAGAAAACCACTAATGTTTGCATGCTCATTTAGGGCCACTGATGCTGCATGGATTCAGCTTCACTGATGAACGATGTCACTACACCAGGATTGAGGTGCAGCACAGCAGTCAGAGAGCTTCAAGAAGAATTACAGGTTTGCATATACAGTAATACCTTGTATTGCGAATAACCCGGTTTACGAGCTATTATTTTTTTTAAATCCTGAGTCCAAGCCAATGGGGTGTGCAGTAGCACATTTGGCCAGAGGTGCGGGGGTGCCAGAGACACTCTGAGCCACTCGGATGCACTTGGAGCCGCTCCGTTCCTACGTGTCTCCGAGCCTCTCCAAGTGCATCCGAATGGTCTGAGTGTCTCTGGCGCCCCCCACCACCTCTGGCCACATCCGGTACTGCATACAATCGCAGTCACTGTGGAATTAATTATCTGAGTTTCCATTGACTCCTATGGGGAAACTCACTTTGATATATGAGTGCTTTGGATTACAAGCATTCCTTTGGAACTAATTAAGCTTGTAATCCAAGGTACCACTGTATATACCAATGGACCAATGTAACTATGCATATACCATACCTGTGGGCTTCCTCTACACAGGTGTCAAACTGGCGGCCCTCCAGCTGTTGTGAAACTACAAGTCTCATGAGGCATTGCCTCATTGCAAGGCTGAAAGTTACAAGCATGACTCCCACAGGCAGAGGCATGATGGGACTTGTAGTTTCACAACAGCTGGAGGGCCGCCAGTTTGACACTCCTGCGAGTCTAGAAGCTGGAAATCACTATAATAGACACCACCACTACGATCTCCACTAGCTTCCTGTGAACACTAGAGGTCTTCCACTCGGCACCATTTACATATCACTTTGTGATTTCTCATTGAATACAAATCGCTCGCTAATTAGACGAGGTGTAGAGGCGTAGCGGTGACATCACTGCAGATCAAACACAGGATAAGATGGCTGTAAAGAATAGAGGGGTTTAGTTCCACTTTAAGGGCCATTTCACACTATAACCACACAGGAACACAGTCTGCGTTCCTGTGCGATTTTTGTGCATTCCCCTGCAATGCGATATGGCAGCCCATTATTTTGAATGGACTGCAAATCACACTGGACCGTGCAAAAAGTAGTGCATGCACTACTTTTGAAAAATATTCTCTGCCAAATCGCCTGGGTCTGTGTTTGGGGTGCCCTTACCAATGTAAAGGCAGTGCGCTTTGAACTTGGTGTGGGAAATGCACATTTCTAGCACCACAATTGGTGCGAATGGGCCCTCAGGGTTACATAGAGGATCAGTGTTAGGTTGAGTATGAAAAATGTTGTGTAGCAAAGTCTTTTACCTCTCCCAGTCTAATGAGAACCTTTAAGACCAAAGACAGCTGACATCCTTCAATATATGCAAAGTTGGTGAAAGTCATTGGGCGCCAGACACTTCTTCGATGCAAAAGAGGTTTTATTTCTTTTAACAGTTATTTTTTATATTTTGCAAGGGAAAGAGGGTTAAGGCCAGGACACCCTTGAGAAGTTACAATTTCAATTGGCAGACTCAACCAGAGGACAGCCGTACAGGGAAAGTCCCCAGCAAGGTGCCACTTCTGCACGTGCAGGTTTGCTGTCTCCTATGGCAACAGTATCTAACAGTTCCTAATACAAAGTTCAACAGTTCTCTCAGCTTCACTACAATGTCCACTTGTAGCTCTTTAGCCCCTTGAGCTCCTAGTCTCTCACTGGACTCTCTGATTCACTGACTCTGAATTCCTCGAGCTCCTCAAGGCTTTTGCGGTGGTATCTCCCTCAAGTGTCACCCACGCTTCCCTGATGGGTCCCTTGCTTGGCACTCCAGATACCTTTCAAGCTTCACCCCTGCTAACTGGCTCGGTCCCTGGCTTGACACACAAGGCTGCTCTGCGCTGGTTAGGTCCCTGAATTGATCACTTCCTAAAGTTTCCCAATTCTCCACCATGCCCATTCGGTGAGAATACTGCTCCGGTACATGCTTCAGTTGTGGTCCCTGGTAAAGGTGGTTGGTCCCTTAGTGGTGACAGCTTCCCTTCTACCTCCGACCACTACAGCTTCTACGGCCAGCAGAACCGTCACTGTTGGTTGGGCTGCACGCCACAGCCCCAGCCCCGTGCTGCCCTCTTACTTCTGGATTGGCCCTCACACAGCCTGGCAGCCAGATGCCCCCAGGATAGGCCCAATCTCCGGCCTAGCAGCCCGGGGCATATTATAACACCCAAATATATGGGTTCTCCCAGCAGGCCAAGGGATTCAAGAAAATCCCTGCCCATTGGCTGTGATATGCCATATACCCATAACTTGACCTTGAAATGTCCTTCTCACATCTAATGCCACCAAGTGCCTGGCCACCTAGTGGCAGAAGAAAAAAGTACCACACGGCCAAACCTAGGGAGAAATCAATGGATCTCTAACAACTATCTACAGTAGCTACCCCTGACAAGGAGTTTGGAGAGGAGCTCCCTGACTTAACCCCAGGGCGCTACAGTTGTTAGAGTTTTTAGAAAAGGTTAAGCTGGGCTTAGTTGATACTTTGTTTTTTTTGCTGGGTGAACGGAAAAAATAAATAAATGAACAAATTTCTCCATCCACACAAGCGAGGTGGATGAAGGAATTTTTCCTGCTGGGACATATTCTGGCATGGGGACTCTCTGATTTAAGAATACACTGATACCCTGTTTCCCTGAAAATAAGCCCTACCCTGAAAATAAGACCTACAAGGACTTTAACTAGGGCTTATTTGGGGGGTAGGGCTTATATTGCAGCCATCACCGACAATCACGCTAGGTCTTATTTTCAGGGAAACGGGGTATGCGGCTGCAGCCGGCTGACCGAAAAAACATTTCCAAAAAGCCTGTTCAACAAAACTGATCCAATTAGGGGTGGCCCGTTCAAAATAGGGTGGGCTTGGGTCACAGAGAATGTGAACCAAGCCCACCCAGGTGTGTTATAACAGCGAATTAATGTTTGCTGTTGAAACACTGATCCTCAATCCAGCCAATCAGAAGCGGGTGTGAGACCCATTTTCCGATCGTCCGAAAAGAGAAGACTCCCGATTGGCCACCGAGCAGGAGGAGGAAATGGAAGTCACCGCCGCGGTGATGACCCGTAGAGAGCAGGAGAACGGGAGGCCACCGAGCAGGGGAAGCCACCAGTAATGTGGTAAGTGCTACTGACCGACCACCAGGGGGGGTGCCATTACAGTATGCCACACCCCAAAAAAAAATTCCACCAGCCGCCACTGGATCTAATGATCAACTTCTGTTACAAGCACAACCACACATGGATAAAAAAATGTGTCTGGACCCTGCTGAACTGTCTATGGCCTGCTCTAGTGTGATGAGATGCACCTCATTACATTCTAGGCCCCAGTACCTCTGTATTGTCAAATCCTTTTCCTATGAGGCTTAAAGCAGTATAAAATCCAAAAAGCAAGCAGTTATAATATTGCAGCTTACTAATTCTTAGATGTGATGGCTGCATTAGGCTTTTTTGACCTTTTTTCTTCTATTTTCATCTGGAGATCTGGCCAGTAAGTCTGATGTTTTTCAGCAGAACAAACTCTCTTGCAGATGTATTGCTTACAGGTAAGAGACACATAATTTAACACTGGTAAGGGGTGTTTACAAAGATCAGCTTTTATTCATTTTTGGAAAACCTTTATCCCAAAAGGAAAAAAAATTTTTTTCTGTAACTGCTTATAAAGTGTGAGCTGGAGTTTGGCTTTAATTTGCTGGTGTATTTAAATATGCTAGTACATCTAAAACTCCCCTCCACCCAGACTGACAATGCTGCTGTCCAAAGGTGCCCCCTGTGCTCCTTCATCTAGAGTGGGGACACTCTAATACAGGGGATGTGTTACTGGCCAGATCCCCAGGTGAAAACAGAGGGACAAAGGCCTAAAAAAGAAAGCTAATGCAGCCGTCACATCTAAGGATTGGTAAGCTGCAATATATTACATTTTTGGTTTTGGGTTTAATACCGATTTATTACAACATGGAGATTTTCCATTTCTCAAAAATGACAGTCAGTTAGTAGATGCTTTCACTTTATAGTTAGTAGATGCTTTCACTTTATACGGCATACAAAGAGCTGACACAGCGCTGTTAACAGAGTACTGCCAATCTCTGCTTCATATTGAATCATAGGGGTTGAGGTCACATCCTTCCATCAATGTAATAAAGTCTACAACTCATTAACCATATCAAAAGAAGATCAATAAAGAGCACTTGGAATGACATTTTACTTCTGTACTTAGGTGATAGGCGAGCCTTTAACCTTAAAACCTATCCCATTATCACCTCAGATATAGTGTATTAAAAAAAAAAAGAAAAATGACATGGCTGTATAAAAACAGAAATATGGGGACGTATTTAGAGGAACTCCAGCCACAATGTTTTTGTTTTAGTGTTGGATAGAGCATGGGAGGGTTAGAACCTCAGTCTTATCGCTGTCTGTGTGCTTGATGGGAAGATTCCCCCTCATGTCCTGTCTCAGTGACCACTTATAACCAGAAAAGTAAAGGAGGAGAAATATTCCATTGGGGACAGCAAAAAAAAAAAAACTGATCCCCAACTGCTCTAGTAAATAAAAATCTTTTATTGCTCTGTATCTCCATTGGTGAGATCACCCTGTCCAAGGCAGGACTTAGGGTGGTGGGGGCCTCTAGGCTTGAGCCTCTTTCGGGCTCTACCTTCTATACATTACCGTATTTATCGGTGTATAACACACGCCGGCGTGTAACACGCACCCCAAGTTTAGGAGGGAAGTTTAAGGAGAAAACTTACATTTAAATGCCCATCAATGCAGCCTTAACAGTGTCCATCTGCAGCCTTGCCCATCCATCTGCAGCCTTGCCCAGTGTCATTGCAGCCTTGTCAGTGTAGCCTTGTCATTTGCAGCCTTGTCATTGCAGTCTTGAAGTTTAAAAATGGCTCAGCCGAGATACAGAGTCCTGTGTATTTTGGCAGCTCTTGGGTCCTCTTGGTGGCTCTCGTGTCCTCTCTGCGGCTCTTGGCGGCTCTCGGGTCTTCTCAACTGCTCTCGGGTCCTCTCAGCTGCTGTCGGATCCTCCCGCAGTCCAGAGCGGAGCCAAGAGTAGCCGAGTGTACTCGGCTTGGCTCACAGTCACGCCCAGTCCCTGTGTTATGTCGATCATAGGGCGGGACTGGGCGTGACTGTGAGGGGAGCCGAGCCGAGTAGACTCGGTTGTGTATCGCGGCGGGGCCCATGGGCTTGAGCCCAGTCAAGTCCAATGGTAAATCCGGCCCTGACCATGTCCTCCTGCCATCAACTGTCACCAGAACAGGAAAGCAAGTGAATTCTCCCCAAAGGGGAGGATGACAACCATGAAGGCCTGGTTCACACCTATGCATTTTTTAGCGCATTTTCTGTTTTTGCAGAAACACACTACAGTACATTTAACATGGTTTCCTATGGATGTAGTTCACATCTGTGCATTTTATGGAAAGGGCCAGGGACTTTTATCTGGTTCTTGGTTCCATAGACTTCAATGGATAAAAAACGTGTATTGAAAAACAAAAAAACCTGGAATGTGCAAACTGCAACCTGCATAGGTGTGACCCAGGCCAAAAACCTGGCAAGGATTCTACCCTGGCCCACCTCATGTATGCTCCCACTTAACTCTGTCCTTCCCGTAACATGTGACCAGGCCATAGATCTCCGTAACGCTAGTCTGCTCCCGGTTACCATGGGAGATGGACTGTTAGGGAGGAAGACAGAACATTGACCCCCTCATTAACAGAGCACATGCCTAACAACAATGCCTAACAACTGGTTGCTTGTAGCTTGTTCCTTCACTTATTTACCCATACCAACTACACTCTTTTCCCTTGTCTTGCCAAGTTAACTTTCTGTAGTAGTGTTACTTCATACACCAAATGTGCTTTACAGACTTAGGTTCTTTGGAATACACCAGAACCAACATGCAACCCTTTAAATAACTTCAGACCAGGCTTAGAACAGTTAATAAAACTTGATGTAGCACCCTGATGTTTAGGCAGGGTTGCTCCTAAATTTACCTGCCAGGTGTAGTTACCTTGGCTCACTTTTGGGGATCAATTGAGTTCACCCTAAGTCTGGAATTGCTGCACTTCTCTCTTCTGCCGCTAGGTGGACGGGTACCTGGTGACATTAGATAAGACAAGGGTAAAGCAAGGACAGATTAGGAGTATATGGGGTATCTCAGCCAATGGGCAGGGGTTTTCTTAAATCCCTTGGCCTGCTGGGAGAATCTATATATTTGGGTGTTCTGTGTCACCTAGATGGCTGTCTGGGAGGACATGTGTTGTACGGCCCGGGCTGCTAGGCCAGAGTTTGGGCCTATCCCAGGCACATCTGGCTGCTAGGCTGTCTGAGGGCCTATCCAGAATCAAGAGAGCAGCGTAGGAGGGGTTCAGAGGTGGTACAGAAGAGCAGGAGGGTACAGTGTGGGGCAGATGTGCAGGGAGGTACAATGGTGGAAGAGATGAGAAGGGGGTTCAGCAGTGGGACAGAAGAGCATGGGGGTACAGTGATGGGCCAGATGAGCAGGGGGTTCAGTGTTGGAGCAGAAAAGCAGGGGGGTATAGCAGTGGGGCAGATGTGAAAGGAGGTGGGGCAGATGAGCAGGGGGTTACATTGGTGGGGCAGGAGAGCAGGGGGAACATAGGTGGAGCAGAAGAGCAGGGGGGTACAGAGGTGAGACAGATGTGCAGGGGGTACATTGGTGGGTCAGATGAGAAAGCGGGTTACAGTGGTGCAGCAGATGAGCAGATGGGTTCAGTGTTAGGACAGATGAGACAAAAGAGCATGGGGATACAGCGGTGGAGCAGATTTACAGGGGGATACAGTGGTGGGGCAGATGAGAAAAGGGGTAAATTGATGGGGCAGATGAGCAGGGGGTTACAGTGGTGGGACAAAAGAGCAAAGGGGTACAGTGGTGGGGCAGATGTGCAGGAGGCACAGTGGTGGGATGGATGAGAAAGGGGTTCAGCGGTGGGACAGAAAAGCAGGGGGGGTTCAGTGTTGGGCCAGATGAGAAGGGGAGGTTCAGTGTTGGGGCAGAGAAGGGAAGAGGTACATCGATGAAACAAATGAGCAGGGGGTTACAGTGGTCGGGCAGAAGAGCAAGGGAAACAGAGGTGGGACAGATGTGCATGAAGGTACAGTGGTGGGGCAGATGAGAAAGGGGGAACATTGGTGGGGCAGATGAGCGGGTGGTTACAGTGGTGGGACAGAAGAGCAGGGTGGTACAGTGGAGGGGCAGATGTACAGGGGGTTACAGTGGTGGGGCAGATGAGCAGATAAGTTTTATATTAGGACAGATGAGAAGATGGTTCAGTGGTGAGCAGTGTTGGTCATCTTACTTAAAAAAAGTAATTAGTTAAGTTACAAATTACTTCTCCCAAAAAGTAATTGCGTTAGTAACTCAGTTACTACATTGGAAAAGTAATTAGTTACGCAGCAAATTAACTGTGACTTTTTTTTTTATATTCCATACGTGTAACTAAGGGGCGGGTCTAGTATTACTGTAAGCAAGGGGCGCATTTATTATTATTGTTATATATCGTGTAACCAAGGGGCTGCTCTATTATTACTCTAACCAAGGGGCAGATCTGTTATAGCGTGTAAACAAGGGGTGGGTCTATTATTATTATATTGTGTAAGGGGCAGGTGGCTACAGAAGGGGGCGAATGTTAAATTAATGGGGTCCTTATGCGGCAGGGGAACTTTTTCGGCAGGACACTGGAATTAAACTACTGCCATCTAGTGGCGGTAGATGTAATTGTGGTAACGCCGCCCAAATAATGGCAACTGCATTACCATGAGGGGAAAAGTAATCAGTTAGATTACTCGTTACCCTCTAAAGTAACTGCGTTAAGTAACTCCGTTTATTTTAACTCAGTTACTTACATCACTGGTGGTGGATCAGATGTGCAGGGGGTTACAGTGGTGGGGCAGATTTGCAGGGGGTTACATTGGTGGGGCAGATGAGAAAGGGGGTACAATGGTGGGGCAGATGAGCAGGTTGGTACAGTGGTGGGGCAGATGAGCAGGGGGTACATTGGTGGGGCAGATGTTTCGGCACACTGTGCTCAAAAGGTTGCCTACCCCTGTTCTAACCGATAAGTCCACTCAAAATGATCATTTCAGTGATTGGTGGATGCTTGCTATTAAACCACCGGACAGTTTCTTCTAGATCTCTATGCTGAGTTGATGGCTCTGCACTCCAGCCGATTGTGAGGGGCTCCCACCATACCTGCTGTATTTATTTCTATAACATAGAGAAAGTAACAGGAGGAGCTGGAATACACAATTGTGCACAGGAACACCTAAAATCCCCATTATGTCTGTGTGATCTCAAATCCTTTAATGACCGTTTTTATTACTTGAATGTTTCATGTAGTAAGCATAAATTTCTAGCATTTCATATATACAGAATTCAAGGTAAAGGTACCCTTAAAAAGTCACTAGCGCCATAAAAGCCTCTGTAATAGATGAAACATGTACTGCATATTGCTGACACAGGTGAAATACACAATCGTTCTACAGTATATAAAACTTCACTGCATGTTACTTTATACATATATGACTTTTTTTTTATTTGCAGTCTTTGTGTCATATATTTATTTACAGAGATAACAGCTTTTTTATATAGATCTTTAAAAAAAAGTATCATCTCATGTGAATTTTCTGCTGTGCAGGCAAAGACACTGAGAAAAGTTTCCTACATAAAGACACTCTCTACTAATAGCAATGCTACTCTTACTCAAGGGCTTCCAGAACAAAGGCTCACTGATTCTTCCTAATATAACAATGCCATGATATTTGGCATCTGGCGGTGACAGCAGATCTGACATCGAGAGTAATGACACCAGGGCTCATCCAAGGGGGTAGGCCAAGGAGGCAACTGCCTTGGTTGCTTCAGCAGGAGGGGGTGCAAAATGGGCTAGACCTGAAACCTATGCTGCTGAAGTAGTTCAAATGTCATGGGGAAGGGCATGCTTTGGCCTTTTTTAATTGATTGCTAAATGAGACATAAAGCGGTTCATTTACTAAGAATGGAGAGTGCAAAATCTGGTGCAGCTCTGAAACCAATCAACTTCTAGGTTTTATTGTCAAAGCTTAATTGAACAAGCTGTAGTTAGAAGCTAATTGGCTACCGTGCACATCTGCACCAGATTCTGAGTGCACCAGTTTTAGTAAATCTCCCCCATTGTCGTATGCAGCTACGAATCACTGAGATGTCAGTCTTTGCAATGCACCTCTCAAGCAACCCTCCATATAGATACGCTTTGTATATACACATACACTACTATGCAAACGTTTTAGGCAGGTGTGAAAAAATGCTGTAAATTAAGTGTATCACCCTGTAGTTTAGGCAGGGATGCTCCTCACAAATTTACTTGCCAGGAGTAGTTATCCTGGTTGATTGATAGAGATCTATTGATTTCTCCCTAAGTCTTCTCCCTTGCACTTTTCTCTTCTACCACTAGGTGTCCTGGTACTTGGTGGTACTAGATATGAGAAGGGTATCTCAGCCAATGGGCAGGGGTTTCCTTGAATCCATTGGCCTGCTGGGAAAACCTATATATTTGGGTGGAGTCAGGTGATCTAGGTTCTGTGCCACTTGGACCTGGCTGTCTGGGTGGACGTGTGTCATATTGCCCAGGCTGCTAGGCCGGAAATTAGGCCTATCCCGGGCACATCTGGCTTCAGCAGCAGCATTGTCACCAGATGGGGATAGTAAAGAATCAGGAAACCAGTGGGAATCAAACCAGGGACCCAGTTAGTGGAGGTGATGCTTGCAGAGCAGCCTTGTGTGTCAAGCTAGGGACCGAGCGGACCCGCATGGGTGAAGCTTGAGAGGTATCTAGAGTGCCAAGCTAGGGATCCAGCAGAGAAGCGGGGGTGACGCTTGAGGAAAATACCACCATGAAGATTGGAGGAGCTCAAGGGATTCAGTGACAGTGAATCAGAGGGTCTAGTAAGAGACCGGGAGCTCAGTGTAGGAAGAACTACAAGGAGAACTTTTACGCTTTGTGTTAGGAACTGTTAAAGACTGTTGCCATAGGAGACAGCATTCCTGCACGTGCAGATGTGGCTTCTTGCTGGAGACCTTTCCCTGCACAGCTGTCCGTCTATTGAAGTCTCAGAATCTGCTAATTGAGTTTGCAACTATCTAAGGGTGTCCTGGCCCTAACCCTCTTTCCCCCCAAAAATACAAAAAGGACTGTTAGGAGAAATTAAACCTCTTTTACATCCAAGAAGAGTCTGGCGCCCAATGACTTTCACCATCTTTGCACCCACTATGCCTCACACCCCAATACATACAGAAGGATGTCAGCTATTCCTTGCCCTAGAGGTTCTCATCAGACCAAAGGAAGCCTGGGACCTTGCTACGTAAGAATGCTTTTAGAAATAGAAGTGAATAGTTTATTTTTATCAGTTAACAAAATCGAAAGTAAATGAACAGAAGAGAAATCCAAATCAAATCAATATTTGGTGTGAGTACCCTTTGCCTTCAAACCAGTGTAGCGGTACCCTCGTAAGGGCTGCTAAGAACTGTGGTCTGTCTGTCACACTGCCCAGCCAGGCACACACTTTTACACTCCTCAGAGACAATAAAGCAGTCCTTGCATTTTGTTTTTGTTTGTTTTTATTGAGGGATATTAAACTTGGATAGGGATGGGGACCTAGGAGATGCCCAAGTGATCAAAAATTAGCAATTGCAATTTGGGACTATATATACATCCGGTATATACATCACTCCATTTCTCCTCCTGCACTTTGCTTCCTCTCTAATCTTCACTCCTTTCTTCTCCTGCACATCGCTTCCTCTCTAATCTTCTTCAGACAAGCTAGCACTGATTTAGTAGACCTGATACTGGCTTAGCCAGGCCTAAAGCAAATGCCCCTTACAGGCAGGGACCCCGGGCACCTATGGTGGACCAGTACCCACTCTTCAGGCCCTGCCAGCTCTCCTGGCTGCAGCTGCCTTGTTCCACTGCCCGTGACAACACTATCCTACAGAGTGGCTCTGCACCCATCCCAGACTGCTCTTCAGTCCTCTCAGGCACGCCTCCCAGTCCTCCCGATGGTGTGCTCACTCACCAGCCCTCCTGGCTGCCTCTGTGGAGATTTGCCTGGCAGTGTCCTCCTGCTGTCCTCTCTCACTCCTCCTGTGCCTCCTGTCCAGGACACCTCCACGTTTTCTTGGAGGGCCCCGTTCGCACACGAGCCCAGGCCCGAGGTCACCCCCCCCAGACTGGGGAGCTTCCTCAAAGGCAAAGACAGCCTAACACTCCATCTCCATTCTTCCACCCGATCAACTCCTCCCCAGCTGAGCTGACCCTGGGTATTTAAGGAGGCCTGCCCCCTGCCAATCCAAGTTGGGGATTGGTCAGGGCTCCTCAGAATACCCCAGATAGCTCCACCTTCCCTCCAGCCTCTCTTTCTAGAAAAAAACTTGAACATTCTAGAACGAAGTAGGAGGTCTTAGTGATGCCACCTGTGGGTCACCCAGCACTACCCTGAGCCACTCCCAGCCCAGATCAAACACACCCAGGCTTGGCTGTCAGCCAAGCCTGAAAATGTAACTATAAAAGAACTATACTAATTCCCTAGCACGCTAGAGGGTGCTACACCAGCATCATTTCTTCTAGGTACACTTGCAAACAGTTTTTGAAGGAACTCGGCAGGTAGGTTGTTCCAAACATCTTGGAGAACTAACCACATATCTTCTGTGAATGTAGGCTGCCTCAAATCCTTCTGTCTTTTCATGTAATCCCAGACAGACTCAATGATGTTGAGATCAGGGCTACTGTATGTGGGGACCAGACCATCACTTCCAGGACTTCTTGCTCTTCTTTACACTGAAGATAGTTCTAATGGCATTGGCTGTATGTTTGGGGGTGTTTTCCTGCTGCAGAATAAATTTGGGGCCAATCACACACCTCCCTGATGGTATGGCATTATAGATAAGTATCTGCCTGTATTTCTCAGCGTTAAGGAGACTATTGATCCTGACCAAATCTCCAACTCCATTTGCAAAAATGCAGCTTTAAACTTACAAGGAGCCTCCACCATGCTTCACTGTTGCCTGCAGACACTCATTATTGTACCGCTGAAAAAGCCCAACTGCCTCCTGCTCCAGCCAAATATTTCACATTTTGACTGATCAGACCAGAGCATCTGCTGCCATTTTTCTGCACCCCAGTTCCTATGTTTTTGTGCATAGTTGAGTCACTTAGCCTTGTTTCCACATGGAAGGTATGGCTTTTTGGCTGCAATTTTTCCTTAAAGACCACTTCTGGCCAGATTTCTTTGGACAGTAGATGGGTATACCTGGGTTCCACTGGCTGATGGTACTGCTGGACATCTTTATATGTGGAAGGAAAGTAAGCATGATGTGTCTTTCATCTTCTGCATTAAGTTTCCTTGGCGGACCAATGTGTCTACGGTCCTCCACATTGCCCATTTTTTTGTGGTTTTTCAAAAAAGCTTGTACAGCACATCTTGAAACCCCAGTCTAATTTGAAATCATTGCCTGAGAAAGACCTTGCTGATACAGAACAACTACCTTATGTCTTGTTGCTGTGCTAAGTATTGCCAAGGTGTATTACCTGTCTTTCACAACCTCACCCTAATAGCAGAGTTTGACTGTTCCTCACCCAGTTTTAAGCCTCTTCCCAGTACTGTTTGTCTTTAAAAAGCTATCACATTTACAATAGTTGTTTTTTAAGATCTTCCACCCCAATTTGACAGTGCTTGTGCCTCACAACTGACTGCTCGGGCACCCAGCACTATATCATGGAAGTAGGGAGAGAGATTTACATGGTCCCTCATCACACTAAAGCAGGGTTTCTCGACTGGGGTTCCCCCAGGGTGCCACAAGCACCACAGAATGCAGTTTCCGTGGCTTAGCATCCTTTGGTGCAATGGTGTGGGTGGGCTAGCCGTCAGCATCATACAAGTGAAGCTCTAGGGTCAGGACAGTATCTCACTTGCACTATAGCAAGACGTGACCCTGATCCAGGGCAGGCAGCATGCAGGGATGTCCCCAGCATTCAGGAGAGGATGGAAGTTCACCTCTGTTTATATCTGCTCAACCTCCCACCCTCTTCTATGCTGCTGGAGCTTAAGCTGTAAGGCTTCTGATGGGAGTCAGTGGCGGCCCCTGCATTAGGGGCGCACAGGCATCCGGCTCCCTGATCTAAATATAGGGATAACGGACACATGGACTCCAATGGATAGGGTATTTTTTTTTTATTTTTGAAGCATGTGATTAGAACCATAGGCTTCAAAAAAGGGTGGGCTCCGGGCGCAGAGCACTGCACCCGAAGCACACCCAGTTGTGTGACGATAGCAAATTAATATTCGTTATCGCCACACTGATCCTCCTACCGGCCAATCAGGAAGTGGGTCTAAGACCCATCACCCGATTGGCTGAAATGTCAAGAGCTGCATGGAGGAGAGGACACAGGAGCCGCTGCCTGACCCACAGCTCGCTGCCCATCACCCACTGCCTGACCTACAGCTTGTTGCCCATCACCCACTGCCTGACCTACAGCTCGCTGCTCATCACCCACTGCCTGACCTACAGCTCGCTGCCCGTAACCCGCTGCCAGACCCACAGCTAAAGAAAAAAAGCAGAGGGAAAAGAGAACCCCCTAAAAGGAGCTACGGGTGGACTAAGCTGCTTATGAAAGCTATATTTTATTGCACAGAAAAATTTATTTATACATATTGCAAACACCCATCACCAACACCCGAACTCACGTAAAAAATACTAAAGAGAACCTTATCTGTTAGCAACAACTACACCACATATGGTGCATGCATATATCATATACCCACTCTAGAGCTTACTAATAAATTACAGGAAATGACAAGGGATTGGATGACGGATCCCAGTGAAAATCACCATTGGTCAGTGTGCTCAGCTGGTCGCTATGTGCTCCATGAGCCCCCAGCTGGGGGATACACGGGGGAAATTATGAAAGTTGGCTGTGCACTTGAAGTGTAGTCCCTGGGATAATGTACCACTAATAAATTGACAGACTGGTGTTAAATCCTGTATGGGAAATGGCATATAGCCACTGTTAATTGGTCGTCTGGATATCCAGTCATTGGTAACACGATATAATGCAAGAGTAGATCAAAATACAGTTCCAGAGAGTATAAGGCATAATGTTACAACATTTAAGGCAAAATCACTTGGACCACTGGTCCGCTCACCCAGCCATGTTAAACAAGGATCGTTGATGCTCAGGCAGGTATCCTATTCTGACCCACAGCTAGCCTTGCCGGCCGTCACCTGCTGCCTGACCCACAGCATGTCACCCGCCACTTAGATGGGGTAAGTGCCGGACAGATCAGCAGACAGCGAGCGGGCAGGGAGGGGGATGGGTGCTGGTTAAGTGCCACTGGCACTGATGGGAGTGTTCATCTAGAGGTTGCTAGAGGTTCATTGAGCAATAAGCAATTTCTAGCTCTCAGAGAAGTTACCACTGATTATTTTAGCTATCTGTAAGGGGAGCATTCTTTCCAAAGACCACCAAAGTAAGAAGCAGCCTTTCCACTGATTATCAATGTAATGGTGGCTTTCTGCCACTGACAACCAATGTATGGGGGCCCTTCTCCCTCTGACCACCAGTGTAAGGGGGCCTTTCTTCCACTGACCACCAGTGTAAGGGGGCCTTTCTTCCAC
The DNA here is from genome assembly GCA_028564925.1 of Lithobates sylvaticus. Classification (NCBI taxonomy): domain Eukaryota; kingdom Metazoa; phylum Chordata; class Amphibia; order Anura; family Ranidae; genus Lithobates; species Lithobates sylvaticus. The sequence goes on from CM053028.1 coordinate 66,194,352, forward strand.
TGACCACCAGTGCAAGGGGGTCCTTCCTACACTGATCACCAGTGTTAGAGGGTCCTTCTCCCACCGATCACCAAATTAAGAGGACCCTTCCTTAAATGACCACCAGTGTAAGGGGCAACAATCTACTGACTATCAATGTGAGGGAACACTAAATTTTTTCATTATCTGAGTTTCTTTTCTGATCATTCTTTTTTGCTTCATTTCAGTATTATTATTACTGAAAATTATTTTGTTGTATAAAGCAACTCCGGGTGTCAAATATGTAAAGTATGCCACATTTCTTACTCTTTTCTTTATTCGTCTTTCTTCAACTTATGGTTTACACTAATGCACTGTTGTAAATATAGTAATTATTAGAAGGGTTTCTCTGAGGCCTGAAAGTTATTTCAAGAGTTCCACAGTGTTGAAATAGTGGAGAGAGGCTGTTCAAGGGAAACAAGCATATAAGTATTGTTCCACACTAACAACCGCACAGTGTGGAGTAAGGGATTTGGAATAACAGCACATATAGAACCCGTAAAACCGGTTGTACAACGGAACTTTTCACTGCTGAAGTCCTTATGAAATGAGACATCAATCTTTGCCAACCTCCTTGCCAGCATCACTGGGACACTGGTAAAACAGTGCCAAATTAATATTGGTATTTGACTGGTCTTGTGCAATTCCTAAGTAACAGCTCATACAGGGAAGACTTTATTTGCACTGAATTTAGGAACACTTTACACAGAAAGCACCTGCAGTACACGAAATGGTAGCATCAAAGAATTACTTACTATAGCAAAACATTATTGTACTCTGTTAACTGTATGAAGTTACAGTGCCTTGAAAAAGTATTCACACCCCTTGAAATTTTCCACATTTTGTCATGTTAAAACCAAAAAATTAAATGTATTTTATTGGGATTTTATGTGATAGACCAACACAAAGCCGCACATAATTGTAAAGTGGAAGGAAAATGATAAATGGTTTTCAAACAATGTTACAAATAAAAATCTGAAAAGTGTGGCGTGAATTTGTATTCAGCCTCCCTGAATCAATACTTTGTAGAACAATTTTTCGCTGCATTTTATGCAAATATTATTTTTGCACTAAAATTTGCACTTAATATATATTTATTTCACAATACGATATTACTCCTATTTTATATTTATTATTAATAGTTATTACACTTATCTTAATCTAGTCGTGTTACATATTTATCTATTTATTTTAGACATTTTATCCATAGTTAACACTTAGCAGCGCACAGGCCACTTTTCACATTTTATAATTACTTAAACTCTAAGTTAAGTTACCGTAAGTTTCTTTTCTTTTTTTTTTCATCACCAAGGACAATACTTACATTCAGGGATGTAACTAGAACCTTCAGGGCCCCAATGCAAGAACCATGAAGGGCCTTTCAGGTCCTTTCTGTTGGTCCCTGAGCCCTTTTCATCTGTCCGGGGGGCCCTTCCCTGCAAGCCTGGGGCACTTTTCTCCAACTGCAGGGTCCTCTTGGTCCTGCAGTGGGACCCTTTCACACGTTCTGCAGTGGCCCCCTTCCTGCCATCTTGGGGCTCCCCACAGTGGTGGAACGCCAGGGCCTAGTTAAAGTGCAACCTTTGCAACCCTGGTACATCTGCCACTGCTTACATTCAATGAGAAGTGTCCCTTGTGCTGGTGGCTGCTGTCTTAGTTGAAATCAATACCTTTGCAGTGGTAATCTTCCAGTGCTTCAGGGCTTAATATAGCCATTGGACCTGTCATAACCACTCCTCAAGTGTGCTGACCCCAGACCTCTTCTTCCATTCATAGAAGTTTTACTATAGCTTCCATCAATAAGAATATAGGAGACAGACTTTCATTCATGGTATCATCCTCCATTCATAGAGCCTTTTCATTGGCCGCGTGGCCATATTGGGTCAATGATGTTAAGAGCATCCCGCCCCTTTGTATATGTGCAGCTGCAGGGTGGGGGAACTCCCACCAACAGCTTCATTGGCCCAGTAACGACAGCTAACATCCAGGTTTGGACCAAACACAAGCTTATCCCTAGTCAGCAATAGCAGCATACTTATTTATATGTGTAGGGTTACCGTACATGTGCAAGGTCTCTCATTTACAGCAAAGCTAATGTCACGCTAATTAATAAATTATAATGACAGGCCGAAAAGCTACACTGAAAATGCTTAGTCACAATCTAATATTACCAAGCGTGTGTCTAATGTTCCTTTGGGAGTGTGGGAAAAGAATCTTAACAACACTATGACTCTGCTGTGGTCACAGGGGAGACAAGATAGAGTAGAGGCAATTCATTCAGAAGAGACGACCTATTGTCATGTGACACACGCCACTATTAGGCCAGAGTATATACTGTATAATTTGACCCCATAAACAGAAAATGTTATGCAACCTTGCAAACTGGATACAGAAGCTACTGGTGTTCAATTAGCAGTGTTGAATAAGGTCTCTGTATGCCTGGGAGGAGAATTGTACACCTCTGATTCTAAATAATGCATAAAGGTAATGATTTGATGCACGTACCTGGATTCGGTTTGCAGGAGGTTTTGCTGAACAGCTCACATTCTTAAAGCGGAGCTCCACCCAAAAGAGGAAGCTCTGCTTGTTTGCTTCCCCCCCTTCCGCTGCCACATTTGGCGCCATTTGGGGGGGGGGGTGGTTAGCTGTTTTTGACAGGTACTCGTCCCCACTTTCGAGAGACCTCGCCACGGCGAGGTCTCCCAAGAGTTTAGCCCCCCCTCCACTGCCTACGGGCAATTCTGAAAGTGCAGCAAACCTTGCGCATGCACAGTAGGGAACCGGCTGTGAAGCCGCAGGGCTTTACTGTCGGTTTCCCTCACGAGGAATGACGGCGGTAGCACCGAGGAGCGGATTGAAAAATCGATTGGGGTGCTGACATCGCGCGGGAGCCCTGGACAAGTAAGTGTCCTAACAGTATTTGTAGCTGCTGCTGACTTTTAATTTTTAGCGGGGGGGGAGCTGGAGCTCTGCTTTAAACTCAGGTTCTAAAAAGTACACTTACCCTCCCATGTCGGTCGTGGAGGCCGAGATGTCCCTCGGCGATCCGGATCCAGCGCCGCCATCCTCAGTAAGGGAAACGGCTTCCCGTTTCCTAATGCGCGAGTCGGCGCGTGCGCATGCGCGAGTCTAATTTGTACAGTGTTGTGTTACCGCGCCCCATTATCCAAAGGGCCATTGGATTATTCCCAAATAAAGAGGAGTTAAGACAACCCCACTGGAACAAAACTATATTGTTTGACGCAGAGATCTCCCCCCCCCCCCCCCGGCTGAAGCACAGGCAGCAACAGTCTCTAATCAACACTCTTCTCCTGGGCAGTGCGGCATCATATAGTTCCCGTGAACTTTGCTCACTCACCACTGTTCTCCCTTCCCTGTAACCTTGTGGTGCTATCTCTTCTCTCTGCAGCCTCCACACCAAACACCTCCTTGCTCTGTTGCATTAGCCAATCACCATCCTCCATACTCAACCAAGGTGGCTGCCCCCTGCACCAGAGACACTCCATAGATAAGCATTGCAAAGTGTTCTCTATATAGATGACTGCTGCACTTCTGCATTAATGAATATTCAGTTTAACCCTGTCCACACTTCAGAAAGACAATGCAGTAGCAACAAAAGAAAGAAGTTCCACAGAAGTTATCAGCTACAATACAGGTTAAATTAACGTTACAGGAATGGATCCAGCTGGTCCCTACTTTGGGAACCCCCCACTAGATACTGAACCTTACAGATGTGTTAATCGCATTCACACAAATGGGTCATCTATTGCTTCTCATGGCAGATTTTAGATTCTGCACAGTGCTGTAGAACATTCTCATTCTGAATCCAGAGTAAGCTTTCAATGACAGCTAACAGTAGGAATAGATGGGATGACCTGAGGTTTCTGTGCTTTAGAAGAACTGGCTTTCAGAGTATGTTAGAGTGAAAACAGCAGTAAATTTTACTGATTCAGCATTGACAATAACATGCAATCAATTCTCATATGAAGGTCACATAAAAAGGGAGGAGGGACCTCTCCCCAATGGGGTCACAGACAAAAAAAAACTGACAACCTTATTCCTCATTCACGCTATACAAATGTTATATGTGCTCAATTTTCCTAGGTGTGGACATGCTGGAAAGTTTTTTATTGCTAACAGCAACATACTAAATCTCAAAAACCAGTATTCAGTTTTGCATGCACAATGTTTGTATTGATCCTTTTAGCATAGCCTCTAGCACTTAATAAGCAGCCAGACTGGTATGTTCTAACTGCATCTTTAACATTCCCCAAAGAATACCACAACCAAGAGGTGTTAGTTTGAATTTTGGACATGTAAACTCACTACCTGCACTAAGATAATTTCGGCCTGGTTCACACCTATGCAGGTTTCAGTTTGCATATTCCAGGTGCATTTTGTGTTTTTCAATACACGTTTTTGATCCATTGAAGTCTATGGAACCAAAAAACTGAAAAAAGTCCCTGGCCCTTTCCATAAAATCCATAGATGTGAACGTGATAGGAAACCATGTTAAATGGACTGTAGTGTGTTTCTGAAAAACTGAAAATGTACTAAAAAATGCATAGGTGTGAACCAGGCCTTAAAGAAACATTGTCAGAATAGAAACATGGGAGCTGCCACTGAAAACATGTTGTCAAAGGTGACTCTGTGGGTTGTCATTCAGTTTTTGCAAAAGAAGGTCAGGAATGTCAGTTCTCATACTTTTCTTAGGATAGTCAGTTTAAAGTGGTTGTAAACCATTAGGCTCGATTCACATGTATGCATGTTGCTTTTGAGCGTTTTGCAGTTCTTGCCGCGTTTTTGGACACGCGTTTTTACCGTGATTTTGCCGCGTTTTTATGTTTTGCAGGTTTTTTTTTTTTTTTTTTTTACACTGTGGTTGCTTAGCAACCAGCTATATAGAGTGTAAAAAAAAACGCAAAAAATCAAAAAACGCAAAACCAAAAAAAAAACGCAAATCGCCATTTAACATGGTTTCCTATGGAAAACGCAAATCGCGGTAAAATCACGGTAAAAACGTGGTAAAAACGCAGTCCCTGACCCTTTCCAAAAACGCAGAGGCACAAAAATGCATTGATGTGAACATGTTCCATAGGAACTCATGTTAAAAAATGTACCTGCATTTCTGCAAAATGCATCAAAAAACACATTAGTGTGAATCAAGCCTTACCAGACCACTTTGACCTACAGGTAAGCCTAGAATTAAGGCTTACCTGTAGGTCCAAGAAATATCTCCTAAACCTACACGGTTAAGGAGATATATTTTACAAAAAAAAAAAGGGCACCGCTGTCTACGGCGCATGCGCGCGGTAGACAACGGCGCAGGCGCATGCACGCGGTAGACAACGGCGCAGGCGCATGCACGTGGTAGACAACGACGCAGGCACACTGGGTGTGCCGCAAGCAAAGGCAAACATGCCGTCACTTATGGCTCCCGCGCGCATGCGCCAGAGTGACGTCAACCGAAACTCAGAAAGAAGATGGACGCTCCGTGGAAGAGGGGACATCGGTGACATCGCTGGCTCCTGTGTCAGGTAAGTGACACATAATGGGCTACTATGCGATGCATAGTACTCCATTATGCTTTACCTTTGCAGGGAAACAAAGAGGAAGTAAACCCATCAGGGTTCACTTCCTCTTTAAAGTTTGTGGGACAAAAGATAAGGCTCTCAGATTTACTTGGCTGTATGCTTATTCTGGGACAGACGTTTGCTATATATCCAAGCTAGAAGGTGGATGATGGCCAGAAAACCCATATACTCTCAAATCTCCCCAATATGGAACCTGCATCCTCCTTGCTTTCTTCTAGTACTGCAATTAAATTGGAGTGGGTGGGATGGTGATGTGCACGGCCTCGGAGATCACACCCGGCCCTCCTTCTTCTGGTGGTGTGTCACGTGTGCACAGTGTGTATACTAAAATGATATACAGTATATATACATAAACACACACACATGTGTGTTTGAGCTTTGGGGGTGCACACCCTAATGCAATAGGCTGCGCACACATATGAGAAGCTTACAGAGAGACACCTGGGAGACACTTGGAGGTCAGACACATATAGGGAGTCTGAGAGATCAACTATTGTTTATTCCCCTGTGATCGATAATATTCGATATGCTTTTGACTAGTTCTATATTTATTTATGATTGCTTGAATATTGTTTTTTGCCCTTATTTATGTCTTCTGTGGTGTAGGGGCTTTGTTATTTCAATAGTTTGAGTGTTGCTGTAGTAAAGAGATTGTAAAGGTAATTAAAAAATAAAAATAAATAACGAACATGGTATACTTACCTGCATTTTGGGTCTGTATGGATTTTTTAAAAAGATGTGGGGTCCCCCCCCGCCAAAATCCATACCAGACCCTTATCCGAGCATGCAGCCCGGCAGGACAGGAAAGGGGAGGGCAAATGAGCGCCCCCCTCCTGAACCATACCAGGCCACATGCCCTCAACATAGGGGGGTGCTTTGGGGTGGGGGGCTCTGTGGGTCGGTGGTTGTGGGGGTCTTACCAGAATCTGGCAGCCCTCTTTAAAAAGGGGGCCCCCAGATCATGCCCCACCCCATGTGAATGAGTATGGGGTACTCATTCACCAAAAAAAGTCCATTATTAAATAAACAATAATAGAAAAAAACTGTCACTCAGTGTAGATTCATTGGTAACCAATTCAGCTCCGGAAGATTTCCCCCCAGGCCATTTTTTGCGATAAGGCACTGTTTTAAATGACAATTGTGCAGTCATACGACGCTGTACCCAAACAAAATTGATGTACTTTTTTCCCCACAAATAGACTTTCTTTTGGTGGTATTTGATCACATCTGCAGTTTTCATTTTTTGCTTTATAAACAAAAATAGACCCACAATTTTGAAAAAATCCAATATTTTTTAATTTTTGCTATAATAAATATCCCCCAAATTTTTTTAATAAACAAATTTCTTCCTTAGTTTAGGCTGATATGTATTTTTTTACATATTTTTAGTTAAAAAAAATCACAATAAGTGTATATTGATTGGTTTGCGCAAAAGTTATAGCGTCTACAAAATAGGGGATAGATTTATGGCATTTTTTTTTTTTTTTTTTTTACTAGTAATGGTGGTGATCAAGGATTTTTTATCGGGACTACGACATTGCAGATCAGACACTTTTGACAATTTTTTGGGGCCATTGACATTTATACAGCGATCAGTGCTAAAAAATGGCCACTGATTACTGTGTAAATGTCACTGGCAGGGAAGGGGTTAACACTAGGGGGCGATCAAGGGTTTAAATGTGTGTCCTAGGGAGTGTTTCTAACTGTGGGGGGATGGAATAGCCTGGGGAAGGAGGCCAATCATTGTTCCTAAGCAGTAGGAACAACAGATCAGTCTCCTCACCCCTGACAGAACAGAGATCTGTCTGTTTACATTGACAGACCTCCGTTCTGTCTCTCTCAGGAGCGATCGCGGGTGCCCGGCGGATATCGCGACCGCCGGGCATGCCCATCGGCTTCGTCCTTTGCGCCCCCTAGTGCTCTTAAAGCGGGCCGACGTACAGCTACAACAACTTGCCCCGGGGAGCCAACCTGCCGCAGTATAACTGCAGCGGCTGGTCCTCAAGTGGTTAATCACAGTGCGCGCCGCCACCGCTGACCCAGGTTATGGTCACAGGTTTTTCTCTGTGGTCCAGCCTATCTCCTGTGTAATATAAAGGAAAAAGATCCGGATTCTACGGAGGGAATCTAGAAAAAGCAGGGAGAACCTAGAACAAGTTTGTTGAAACACCAACCAATTGGAATGCTACCAGGACATGAACGCCTTTGTTCAAGCAATCTCCAGTTCGGACTTTTGCCAAAGATGTATACCCACGCAGGTAATCTGGGAAAGCCACAGTTCAGTTTAGTTAAAGTGGTGGGACACCCTGAAAATGAAAACTTGAAAAAATTTTAGTAACAATTTAAAATAAAAATAAAAATATATATATTTTTTTACTTACCAGAAATGGCTGTTGCTAGGCAGATCGTCCTAATCTGCCTCCTCCAGCGCCGCAGTGATCTTCTCTTCTCCCGTCTTCAGGTGAATGGGGCGCGGTGTGTTATGGGAACTGTGTCCCACAACACACCGCGTTCCCCATTCACAAATAAGACTCGCGCATGCGCAGTAGGCTGCGCGCCGACTCGCGCATGCGCAGTAGGAAACGGGAAGCTGTTTCCCTTACTGAGGATGGCGGCGCTGGATCCGGATAGCCGAGGGACATCTCGGCCTCCACGAACGACATCGCGGGCGCCCTGGGAGGGTAAGTGTACTTATTAAAAGTCAGCAGCGACTTTTTTTTTAGCTGCTGACTTTAAAAAAAAAAATTTTTTAAGGTGAAACCCCGCTTTAAGGGAAGGACATTGTTGCATGTATTGAATTGTATCGTTGCTGTATTGTCCACCCTTATATTGTAAAGTGCTAACTTTTGGTGCTATATAAATTCTGTATAATATAATAATATTGTGTATGTTTTGCGTAATGTTCAGTAAAGTTGCTTACGCTACTCAAAGCCTGGTCTTAAGTTATGTAAGGGGTCATGTGGGGTCCTGTCATATTTCTCTAAGAAACTTGGGTCTGGACTAGCACATTAGAAGTCTGCGAAACATGACTTCCGCCACAGGTCAACTTGCAAAGAAGTTGCTATGGGTTACAGCAAGAAGAACAGCAACCAGTCATTATCGTGGTACCTAAATTGGTGACAGATTCTCTGGTAGTGATGGTGGTCGGCATGCAACTCCCTTCCTAGCTTTCTGTCTCAGTTGGTGACCAGGAGTGGATTAGGGTTACGGAGATCTAATACCGGGTCACTGGGTACGAAACAAAAAGGGTTAAGAGGTGCATGCCTGAGGTCCATGCAATGTGCTTGGTGGGACCATTCTGTTACTGGGAGTGAGGTAACAGAGGTACGCTGACTGGTGGAGTGGGCATAGGCTCTACATGTCCCTCCTAATGCAACACATACACCTGTTCAAGTGTGTAGGACAAGGGACAATATCTTTGGAAGAATTCTGCATATAACACTACACACAAGTGGCTCATCCCTGAGTTGGGGGACTACCTTAAGGATTGACTTTCACGTGACCTGGTCCCAGGCATTAGTGAGCATACCTTCCGGCAAGGTGTTAACCCTGTGCTAGAACAAGTGATCCCATTCATCACCTGGCGTAGCCTAAAAAAACACCCCGAGGTAGGCCTCCTATGCAACCCACACTAGGCACCCAACAAGTTGTTGGGGAAAATGGCGGAAGCATCATTTGTCTACCCCTTACATGTAAATTACACTAAATTGGGAAGACCCTTATGAACAGCAGTCATTACCTACTCTCACTCATATCTCATCTTTACAATAATTCACATACTGCAATGTTTAAACCTGCCATAGTTAAATATTTCCAGACACAAGTGAGTGACTGTCTCTGGTGGTTTAGGTAATGCCGGACACTACCCTCAGGCACTGAACGTAGCACACAGGCCATATCAGGCAAATGGGAGATGGCCAGGCCACAGTATGGGAGGTAGATGATATGCATTTTACTGATATACACTGTAGACTTTAGATAAGGCTAACACAAAGAGCAGAACTTGGCAGGGCGCAAAACTGCTGAATATACAAAGATCAAATCAGTCCTAAACTACAGTACATGAATGCTCCAAAAGACAGCATGAGCAAAAGTCAGTATGGAAGGGCAAAGATCAGTTATGGTATGCCATGTGGAGACCTCTCCATAGCTATTTTAATTACTCCACTAGAATTAGCATCGTCTTTGGTTAATGAATTTTGCATGTCAGGCCTTGTACACATCTAGCTTGTTAATACTGCATTGAGGAATATCATTTACAAAGCATTTCAAAGGTGTGAAATCCTCAAAGCACCAATCAGCGTCTGTCTGAAAGATTAATTTCCTGGGGTACATGTTTTATATCTGCCTAAGATTTAGCTGAGAGTGCTGGTGGTACCTTTGTGAGAACAAGTGCGCTTTAGATAACAAGTTCTCCAACACCCTTCCTCACCATCACCTCTGCATAAATAAATGTAATGCATCTTCATACCACAAATGTTTTGATTTCCCCATGTTTACTGCATGACCAGCTAGAGACAATGAAGCCACCCAAGTGGCTAACTAGTTTTCAGCATGTTGCTTCTTCGTTTACGAAACCCCTAAAGGTGTTGGTATTCTTTTGAAAAGTGCCAGCAAAACAGAAGAGGTAACCACAGATGTGAAGACTACTCTACAGCATAATCACCTTCACCGTATCACCTTAATCACGTTAACCATAACAATTTTCAACAGGTGATGGTTCTTCCAGTAAAAGTGATCTAAGCGGCACTACAGCAGTCTGATCACTTTTACAGGGCTTGGAAGGGGGCCCCCCTCGCCACCACCGCCTGCCACTGTTCCCAGGCTCTTTCCATTGGGGAGCCTGGAACTCCCTACACTCTTTCTGGCCTGCTGCCCACAGAGGAGAGAGGGGAACATCTGTTCCTCCCCCTCCTCTGTAAGGATTAAAGCTGAAAGCAATGAGGGTTAAGCCACTTCCAGTTTAGGTGTTTGTTTACCTAGCTGGTACCAGCAAGTGAAGCAGCCGGTCAACCTGATCTCAGTTTGATCAGCTGCCTTGGAGAGCAGAGGAAGAATCTGAGGTCTAATAGACCCCAGATTTCTCTATAAAGAGGACCTGTCACTGCACAATATATCGCAAGGGATGTTGTTCATTCCTTATTATAGCAATAAAGCAAAAAAGTTTTTAAAAAGTGTAAAAAAGAAATGTAAATAAAATAAATGGAAACAGGCAATTGAACATCAGCTAATACACCTCATACCATTACAGTAATCACCACCATTCATAACTTCACTCACTCACAGGTATAGGCTTATCTCATTAATTAATATTTTTATTTCACATGGTTTCATTTTCATACTCTTGCAGAGCAGTGTGGACTGTTAAACATACACTAGATTCACATGGTTGTGACATGGTCGCCTGGTCTTCACCTGCTTGCTGTCTCTGGTTTGGATGGGGCTCTCCACCTCAGCCCCGGGGGAGATGATCATCCGGCCCTTTTCACTCCAGTGTGAAAGCCGGAGGGCTTTTACACTGGAGCGGTGTGCTAGCAGGGCGGTCAAAAAAGTCCTGCTAGCAGCATCTTTGGAGCGGTGAAGGAGCGGTGTATTCACCGCTCCTAAACCGCTCCTACCCATTGAAATCAATGGGACAGTGTGGCAATACCGCCAGCAAAGCGCCGCTGCAGTGGTGCTTTGCGGGCTGTTTTAACCCTTTTTCGGCCATTTGCAGGGGTTAAAACTGCACCGCTAGCGGCCAAATACCGCCGCTAAAACGACCGCAAAGCAGCGCTAAATATAGCGCTGCTTTACCGCCGATGCCCAGTGAAAGGGGCCTCACACTGACAATTACATACATGCATTTATATGCCTTGAGTTAATAGGGCATTGTATTGGCGTACATATTTTAGCAATTTAGCAGTGTTTACAGAAAATTTAATTCTGTGCATCCAAGGGCAGATCAGATAATTGCCAGAAGTTGCCAGAAAAAAAGAGCCTTTACTGCATCAATGCCACAAAAGAGCCCAGTTACAATATGCCCAACACCTTGACATGCCTTATAGCTTCTGGCACACTGTAATCTGGAGTGACAAGGCCAAAATAGAGCTTTATGGTCACAACCATAAGTGCTATATTTGGAGAGGGGTCAACAAGGCCTATAGCGAGAAGAATACCATCCCTACTGTGAAGCATGGTGGTGGCTCACTGATGTTTTGGGGGGGGTGTGAGCTCCAAATGCACGGGAAATCTTGTGAAAATTTATGGCAAGATTAAGGCAGCATGTTATCAGAAAATACTGCCAGACTATTTGCATTCTTCTACACGAAAACTTTACATGGGATGCTCTTGGACTTTCCAGCACGACAATGGCCCTAAGCACAAGGCAAAGTTGACCCTCCAGTGGTTATTGCAGAAAAAGTTGAAGGTTCTGGAGTGGCCATCACAGTTTCCTGACCTTAATATAATTGATCCACTCTGGGGAGATCCCAAACATAAAGTTTATGCAAGATCACCAAAGACTTACCTGGAGGCATTTCGCCAAGATGAAAGCACAGCTATACCACCTGCAAGAATTTTAGGCCTCAAAGACAACTATTACAAAAGACTGCACACTCTCATTGATGCTAAAGGGGGCAAAACACAGTATTAAAGTGGAGTTCCACCCAAAAATGGAACTTCCGCTTTAAGTGCTGGTGACCCCTGACGTGCCACAATTGGCATGTCATTTTTTTGGGGTGGGCAGGTACCCAGTTTTTACAGGCACCCAGCTCCCACTTCCTCCCCTTGCGCCACGGTGCTGGAAGGAAGATCACCTCTCCCCCTCCCTCCCTCCCTGCAATCTTCTGTGACACGTCACAGGTCCCAGAAGATTGCTCGGCCATTTACAGCACGCAGCGTAGCTCGTGCATGCGCAGTGCGTGCCCAGCTGTGAAGCCACAGCCGGGCTCCCACAGTTAGAATGCCGGCGCCGCGGAGAGGAGCGAGACTTCATGCGCCCGTATCGCTGGCCCATGGGACAGGTGAGTGTCTGATTTTTAAAAGTCAGCAGCTACACTTTTTGTAGCTGCTGACTTTTAAATGGGTGGAACTCCGCTTTAAGAACTAAGGGTATGCAGACTTTTGGACAGGGGTCATTTCATTTGTTTACTTGTTGCCATGTTTTGTTTTATGATTCTGTTACAACCTATAGTTGAATATGAATCCCATAATACATAAATAAGTTTTGCCAGCTCACTCTTTAAAAATGGTACATACTGTATATTACCAATTCTCCAAGGGTATGCATACCTTTGAGCACAACTGTAGTGCCTTCCCCCACCCAGAGAATGCTACGGAGTAGTATTCTTCACAGAGGTGTAATTAAAGGTTAGTGACACTGCATTCATAGTTACTTATTAAACAACCTAGTTTGCCATCAGACTTTAACTTGTGGAAAATCTCATTGATTGCTTTGTGACATTTTCCATTAATTGGAACCTTGGAGTAGATTGATGCCATTTTCATGGGCTTTCTATCACCTTCTTAACTCTTTGTAACTTAGTGATTACTTTATTAATCAATGAATATTTACATGTTTTTCCTGATTGCTTCAATGGTTGCCCTGCATTAAGAAAGACAGGAAACTTACATTTTGACATAATTTATAGGAGCTGAAGTCATACCTCCCAACATTTTGAGATGGGAATGAGGGACACCTACTACCAAACGTATGCAGGCATAGGACACTCCCCCTGCCACACCCCCTTAAAGGAGAATTAACCAAAAAATAAGGTTAATGAAATCCACGAGGGCTTTTTTTTTACCACTACTATTCTTTTATATTGGCCTTTAAAATGTACAAATGCAGCAATTTAGAATTGGATGAAAGGTTTAGCGCTGGGAAACACTTTTTGAAAGATAAAAAGTGCATTTTATATACAACTATATAGATCAGACCAAAATGAGGGACAAATGAGGAGAATGAGGGACAGAGGGACATTGCTCCAAGTCAGGGACAGTCCCTCGGAATCAGGGACAGTTGGGAGCTATGGCTGAAGTGGGTGTTGGTTTTTCTCCCTTATATGGTCAGGTAAGGTGCAGTGACAAAAGCAGGTTGTCTGCAGCATGTAAAGCCCCATACACACGCTCGGACAATCCGCGGACCAGGTCGGTCGGACTTTGTCCGACGTACTTTGTCCGATGTTGGTGTTGCGTACACACGGTCGGACTACGTTGTCGGAATATCCGGTCCGGAAGAACGTTGTGACGTAAGTCGTCGTCCACGAGATTACAAAAGGGAAGTTCAGCACCACGTCAGGCACCCGTTGGGCTCCTTCTGCTGATCCCGTGTTTATCGAGAGTTAGTGGAAGTTTGGTGACTTAAGATTCGCGCTTCTCAGTTTTCTGACTCAGATCGTTACTGCTCTTCAGTTTGTGCTTGTCGTGCGTATCTGTTTATTAGTGCGTGTAGTCAGTTCGCATTTGTTGGTCATTGCGGCCTATATCTTGATATAGGACGCTTTGATTTGCACTGCTTATTGTCTGCTCGTTGCTGGTATTCACTTCGTTCTTTCAGGCCTTGCTGTTTATCGGTGCTTTCTGTTTGTCCGTTCTGACCAGCCGACCTTTTGTGACCTTCTGAGCGATGTTTCCCGTGCGTACTCGTCGCCGAGTTCGTGCTGTACGCGGAATTGGTGTCGGGCTTTTAGCTTTGAGCCAAGACCCGTCCATGAACAGAGTGACGAGGAGTATGTGGACCAAGAATTGGTTGCTTCAGCGTGACCAGTTCTCGCACATGCCTTTGCTTCGTGAGATCCGGGAGAATAATCCTGATGATTTCAGGAACTTTCTCAGGATGACGGCCCCCGATTTTCACCGTCTTTTGGCTTTGCTGACCCCCTTTATCAGCCGGCAGGATACCTGCATGAGACAAGCCATTACTCCGGAGCAGAGGCTTGTTGCCACGTTGAGGTACTTGGCGACAGGGAGAAGTCTTCAGGATTTGAAGTTCTCTTCAGGTATCTCTCCCCAGGCCCTGGGAATCATTATTCCAGAGACCTGTTCTGCCATCATTCAGGTCCTGCAGGAGGACTATATTAAGGTAACATTTATACTTTACTATTCCCTTCTATGTATGCTCTGTTTGCTAATGACTTGTATTTTTGACCTCCTTCCCTAATTACCATGATTGCAATATGTTCTAATATGCTGTGCCCCTTTTCTCCTTCATGCATTTTTCCCTTCACTTACCTCACCAGCATGCTCTTCTGCCCCAATAGACACCTATGGCCTAGTCACTTAAGCAATGTCTTTTGTCTGCTGCATAGTATTGTTTGCCCCAAAACACCCCCTAAAATATGCACAAATGTTTGCTGGGTGGTTTACTTCATGTAGAGCCCCCTTTTTTTTTTCTTTTGGTGGGGGGGGGGGGGGGCAAACTCATTAGGAACCCCCTCCCCCAACTGCTCTGTCAGATGGTACCAATCCTTTATCTGCTGGCTTTCCCAAGGTCCATACACACTATATACCTACCTCTTTATAGTGCGCATCTTTAGGGATGAATTCAGCAAAGCATGTAGTGCAAGGGGCTGCCTCCATACATTCCATTTCCTATTTTTTTGTCTTCTTTCCCTCCTATTAGCTTGCTTGGTAATTTAATAATGTCACACTGTGCCTGCCTTTTTTTTGGGGGGGGGGGGGGGGGTTGAAATGTTATGTGATCTTTCCTGTGGCCTGCCAATAGTGTTAAGTACAGAGGGTCTGGCCAAACTAGCCCACATTATTGAGCCATTTGCCAATCAATGAAGTGCAGAGGGTTAGCTGTCCACCACCCCCCCCCCAAAACCCTAGTTATTGGCAATGGCCCATCAGAAGTGGGGGGATTGATGGGGGGGTGAGTAATCTGTGAAGGGGAGCCTCTACTTTTCTGTGCAAATACTTTCCAGCCTCCAATTTTATAGAATGCTCTTGTTCCAAGATGTTGATTGTCTAATCTGCTTGCAATGTTTAGGTGCAAAGTGACTAATTTTTTTTTCTTGTTTCACTCCACAGTTCCCTTCCACGCCACAGGAATGGCAGACTGTGGCCTCCCACTTTGCCAGCCGCTGGGACTTTCCTAACTGCGGAGGGGCAATTGATGGGAAACACGTCCGCATCGTCCCACCGCCCAACTCGGGGTCCTACTATTATAATTATAAAGGGTTTAATAGTGTAGTGATGTTGGCGGTGGTGTCGGCAACATACGAGTTTATGTATGTGGACGTGGGGATGAACGGCCGGATATCGGATGGTGGGGCCATTACGCACACAGAGTTCTACTGGCGTCTCCAAAGTGGCAGTCTGTGCTTGCCACCTCCAGAGGAGAATGCCGAAGGACTCCCCTTCGTCTTTGTCGCAGATGAAGCGTTTGCGTTGACTCCCCATGTGATGAGGCCGTTCCCGATGAGGACCCTCACCCCGGACCAGAGGGTCTTCAACTACAGGCTGTCCAGAGCCAGAAGAGTTGTGGAGAACGCTTTTGGCATCCTGGCCAGCCGCTTCCGCCTGTTCCTGACGGCATTTAACTTGGCGGAATACAAACTGAACCACATAGTTCTTGCCTGTTGCATATTGCACAACTTCCTCAAAAGACATAACAGGAACTATGTGGTGCCCGTTGGCCCAGATGTGGAGGGCCCTCCAAATGCGGAACTCACAGCCCTTCGAGTGGCACGTCCAGGCTTGCCCCCTCTAAATGCCCGTGTGGTCCGGGACCAATATATGCAGTACTTTGTGGGTAGGGGGGCCATTGCTCTGCCTGACGATGTGTGAGAGGCATTTTTTAATAAATCTGATATTTTAACCAACCTATGATTTCTTGTCATTTCAGTCTTCTTTTTAGCTTATTTTACTTTGACATTTTTTCCCTTTGCCTTCGACAGTGGGAATGCACTTTCTGGGCAAAAGGAGGTAACAGTCTCTTCTTCCCAAAAAGATTATTCTCATGTTGTGTGTTTGCTACCTAATCTTTGGTCTAGAGAAGGTTTGTCCTGCATAACTGACACCCAAAATACTCCTTTTCAGCACCAGGTCTGACATGTGTGTATTCTCAAAAATGCTGTGCTCCGTGTTTTCGTACAAAGCACTGTGGGTGTCATTTACATAAGTCAAATCCGCTATGCTCTACAAGTGCATTGAAAAAGTTCCCAGGGAAAGAAAATTGGAGTGCAAAGTGGATTTGCCTTTAGTAAATAACACCCATTGCCCCCCATATCCTTTACATTTTACATACATAATGCATTGTGTTTTTTAAATAAGGAAGCCACACATTTAGAAAAATAAAAAAGTTTACTAGGAAAACATTCACAAGTGCGTTTACAATCTTCACGCCAAAACTGACAACATCTTGTTTATTTACAACATTGTTTACAAACATTCCGCAATTGGTAAAACCAGGCATGGAGCAAAACAGAACCTATGAACTCGGAAAGTTCAACTTTGTAAAGTGAAGACAAGATCAGACATGACTATATGTTCAAAGTGTGTTTGATCTTGCCTTCATCACATGGGGGGGTCACCCCCGGAAAGTGGAAATTTAGAACATGCACACAATTTGGGTCTGAAAATGGACATTAGATGGTAAAACACATGCCTAGAAGCTTCAAAAGTGCCATTTTCCATCATGGGTATGAATGGACGTTTTTTGGGGGTGCAACCCCTTCACCACAACCACTTTAATAGTTCGTAAAGTGTTTGCACCCCCAAAAAAACGTTGGCATTCATCCACCATGATGGGAGCTAGCAAATGTGGACACAATGTGTGCATGTTCCAAATTTCACACAGTTTTTAAGTTGCAAATGTGTTCAGAAGCTGGCACAAATGTGTGTTAATTACTTGGTGCGTTTTCATATTTTTCCTAAAACATCAATGATGTTCTTCAATTTTTGTTGAACATCATTGATGTTTTGCTTTATGTAATCTAGATCTCTATTGCAGACCATTATCTCTCCGATGAGTACGTGGGCACTCTCTGTGGTAAAGTGCGATTTTTCTTCCACAACATCCACGTCACCTAAAAACCACAAACAAACAAAAATGGGGTGTTGGAAATGAGGCAGCCATACATGGATTAGCTTACCAGTAGCTGTGTTTTCCCACACTCACCTGTTGTGGTGACAATTTCTCCAAGTTCGATGATCTCTCCTTCCTCCTCCTCCTCCTCCTCTGCTTCTGCTCTTTCCCCTTTTTTGGGAGGTGTTGGTTTGGGGGTTTCCTCAGATGGGCCAAGTTTTCGCTCCCCTATGAGAATGTCCAAAAGGAAGATTTAGCAACACAAGCTATTGAGGGCAGAAATAGGAAATGACAAACATTGCTTGAAAGTGACGGACACTATTTTAGTTTGGCCAGTTACAAATGTCAACTACATGAATGTAGTCACTTTGTAAAGGTGCTAAACTGACTAGCTTTTTGGTAGAAGTTTGTGTGATGGAGACCCCCCTCTAGTATCCACTGGAGCACATGTGTGGAAAAGCATAATAAAAAGGGGGTTTGGGTGTCCCAGCACTAGTGCTATAGAGTCCAGATGGGTAAACAGCTACTGAGTGACCTCTCCTTTACATTGACAAAATTTGGTTTACGCTCTTGCTGACATCTCTAGTGAGAACAAACTTCCTTTCAATAAAAACTTCACCAAACATCGTATTATAAGTGGCCGAACGATCGAGGTTGCGTACGATCGAATGGACACACACGATCATGACAGTGGCAGAAAGATCGAGGCTGAGTACGATCGAATGCACAGACGAACCTGAAAGTGGCCATTTTGGAATGTACAACTTTGTAAAAATCAAACCACAATGGAGCAGTATGCAAGCAAGAAATCAAACACAAAACACAACTACTTACTTTTTAGAAGAATTCGCTTGATCTTTCTGTACTGATCGGCCTCCCTCAGTTTCAGGTCTGACCAGCGTTTCCTCAGTTGCTCCTTGGATCGTTGTACCCCAAAATGATTGTACAGCCTCCTCACAACTTTAGACATGATCTTGGCCTTGCGGACATTGGGGTTGAGGTAAGGCCCATACTTCCCATCATAGTCGCTCCTCTTTAATATGTCCACCATCTCCAACATTTCTCCAAATGACATATTGGAGGCCTTGAATTTCAGGCTCCGGGATCGGGACGTTTCTGCCTCCGGACTTTCCTCGTCCTCCTCCTCGTTGGTGGGATATTTGTGGCGCACCTGCTGTGTCCCCGCCATGTGCTCTCCCCACTACGCCGTAAAGAGAAGGGGTGGGGAATAGACGAGAAAGATCGTCAGGGGCGGGCGGAGTTTGAAGCATGCGCAGTGTATATAAAACGTCACACGCCTGTGTCGTAGCCACGATCTGGGAGACGAGGGGAGAGAAAACTCACACGAGACGATCGCTACAAACGAAGGTACAATTTAACGTTGGTACATAACTAGCCTAGACTGATTTGAACTTGAGGCTTCTTTATGGAGAAGATTAGGAGAGTTTAGCCTGACATAATTTATAGGGTTTGGTGTGTTGTTGTGTCTTGCAGAGATTGATATGAAGGGATTCAACGACATGAGTTTTCTCCCCCTCTTCATTGCCAAATACAGGGATTTTCCCATATTGTGGCAGGGTATACACCCACATTACACCAACAAACCAAAGAGGCACGCAGCCCTGGAGGAACTTGTGGAATTTGTCAAGCCAAGGTTCCCCACGGCAACTGTTGATGATATTAGAAAGAAAATTGGCAGCCTGAGGAGTGCGTATATCAGGGAGCGGAAGAAGGTCGTGAAGTCTGAGGAAACTGCAACTTCAGCAGATGAGGTCTATGTCCCCAAGCTCTGGTACTATCAGAGTCTCCATTTTCTGAAGGACCAGGCTGATGTCACGGAGCCAACCTCAACTCCTCCTTCCACGCTTCCTTGCGCGCAGCCCACCCCTGATGAGGCTTCCGAGGAGCAACCTGG
Source organism: Lithobates sylvaticus (assembly GCA_028564925.1). Classification (NCBI taxonomy): domain Eukaryota; kingdom Metazoa; phylum Chordata; class Amphibia; order Anura; family Ranidae; genus Lithobates; species Lithobates sylvaticus. The sequence goes on from CM053028.1 coordinate 66,213,892, forward strand.
GCCTTCCAGTCTGGAAGAGGTGGAGGAGCCCAGCTTGTTCCAGGTATAGTAGTTTTGTTACCATTTATGGGAATAATGAATGATGTTCACTTAATTCAGGATCCACAATTGCTTAGTTCCTAACGTGTTTGACATATCAACAGACAGTGGTGTGGGAGACATTTGGGGCCAGAATCTAAACTGCAGGGCTGAGAATTGTATGGTTTTCTATTTGTAAACATTTTGCACCAGTCACTAGATGAGAATTGTGTGTGTTTGATGAACAAATAACTGAAACTATGTCCCTTTTTCATACACAGGAAGACCTCAGCCAGGAGGTGGCTGTGGAAGGTGGCAGTCAGGAGGAGGCAGGGGTTAGTGGCAGCCACCAGCTGGGTAGTGGCAGCCAAGAGGGGGCTAGGCCTCGGAGCCTGACTGACACCCAAACCCCTCCCCTCCGCCCTCCGTACAAAAGGGCGAGAAGGGGGGGTTATGCGGCACAGTCAGCGCTCCGGATGATCAGAGAGGCTTCAGACTCCCTACATGCCACACCCGCCGACGAGGAGACCTTTGGCTCGGTGGTTGTCACAAAAATGATGGGTATGGAGGTGGGGCAACGCAACATGTGTGAGGGGCTCATCCTCCATGTCCTAAATAAGGGTAGGGCTGGGGAGATGACCCCAGTCACACATGTTTGCCATAGCTACCATGCTCCGCCTCCTCCTCCTCCTCCTCCTCCTCCTTCTGCCACCCCACCAGCACGACAGCCACAGCGTGGAAGGAAGCGTGGAAGGAAGACCTGAGAGTGACGACCTGCAATCAGTCTGGTGTGAGAGAAGATGGAGCCTCTTGTAGTACCAGAGCCTGGGGACCTAGATGGCATCTGCTGCAGTTCCGGATACTTTGGACTTCACGACCAGATTGCACTCCCCTTAATATACGTACTCCTCAGGCCCCCAATTTTCTACGCTTGAACAATGATGGTTGCCGTGGGGGGCCAAGACTTTGCAAATTCCCCAAGTTTCACCATGGCTGCGTTCCTCTTTGGTTTGTTGGTGTGACCTAAATAAAGGTTTTTTTGATTTGAAATAATCATTGACTATTGTGTTTTACTTTGCTACAATGACAGTTTTTCTTTGAGTAGGCAGGTACATTTCACTAATCCTAAAGTAGAATTAACAAGGGGCAACAACAACAAACAACCTCCTAGTAAATTGAAGCAAGAAATACAAATGTAAATAATGTGTTTTTGGTAATTTGAGACACACAACCCCCCTCCAAAAAAAAAAAAAAAAAAACATTCAAATATGTATTCCCCAAAAAAAACAAAAAAAAGACAAATCATGGTAAAAAAATAACAAAGATTCTTTTCCGTTCAGAGTAAAAATAAACATGTAGTGTATAAATGCTGCAAAGTAATAAAGAAGTAAGTTTGTGAGAAGTGCGGGTGAATAGGAGCAGCTAAAAGATGTCATTCTTGTTGCATTGTAAAGAAAAAGAGAATGCGCTGCATTAAAGACATTTTAACATTGCAGCGTGACGAATGTGCTGTGTCGATTAGGAAAGGTAGTTTTACCTGACCGAGCGCTTCCGTCACAGAATTTCTTCTGAGCATGCGTAGCACTTTGTCCGTCGGACAAGCGTACACACGCTCGGATTTGGTGTGATCGGACCGGGTTGACGGCAAATCTTTCCATCAGGAGATGAGACTTTGTCCGACGGACAAACCGACGAACACTGTCCGATGGTGCATACACACGGTCTGATTTTTCAACAACCTTGTCCGATCGGACCAAATTGATGAAAAAGTCCGACCGTGTGTATGGGGCTTAAGAGACCCCTCATGTCACTGGGACAGGAAAGTTATGGAGGTCAATCAAAAAGCCTTGAGACTCAAAGCCCCCTTCTCCTCACAGTAGCATGCCTCAGCCTCATTGCTCCTTGGTAGTACATCTAATGCCGCGTACACACGAAGGGACAATCCCGCGGGATTATCCTCTGGACTGAAGTCCAGCGGATAATCCCCTCGTGTGTGGGCGCCGGCGGACTTTTTGGCGCCAAAGTCCGGCGGACCAAAGTTTTAAGTTTGGTTTTAAAATTATCCGCTGGACTTGGCAGTCCAGCGGACAATCCCGCCGTTAGTGGGCAAGTCCGCGGGACTTTTGAAATGAACGGACTTGCCGCTCATCGGCAAGTCCGTTCATTTAGCACGTGACTTCAGGTTACGTAGCTAGCGTAGGCAGTTACTGCCGCCGCGCTAGCTCCGTGACCTGGCATGGATTTAAGGGACTCCCCACGCCGAAAAAACGGCGTGGGGGTTCCCCCCAAATCCATGTCAGACCCTCATCCGAGCACGCAGCCTGGCAGGCCAGGAAAGGGGTGGGGACGAACGAGCGCCCCCCCCCCCTCCTGAGCCGTACCAGGCCACGTGCCCTCAACATGGGGGGTGCCCTGGGGAAAGGGGGGCCGTGCGGCCCCCCCCACCCCAAAGCACCTTGTCCCCATGTTGATGAGGACAAGGGCCTCTTCCCGACAACCCTGGCCGTTGGTTGTCGGGGTCTGCGGGCGGGGGCTTATCGGAATCTGGGAGCCCCCTTTAATAAGGGGCCCCCCAGATACCGGCCCCCCACCCTATGTGAATGAGTATGGGGTACGATGTACCCCTACCCATTCACCTAAGGTGTAAAATGTAAAGTAAAAAAAAACACCCACACTTTTGAAAAAATAGTTTATTGCACTGCTCCGGGGGTCTTCTTCCATCTTGGGGGTCTTCTCGCCGGACTCCCCCGCCATTTACCAAGCTCTTTTACCGAGCGGGGGAAGTCCGGCTACCTTCTTCGTCGTCGCCGCCGTCTGGGGGTCTCGATCCGCCTTCGGGGTCTTCTTCCGTCTTGGGGGTCTTCTCGCCGGACTCCTCCGCTCTCTTCTGCTCTTTTACCTAGCTCTTTCACGAGCGGGGGGAGTCCGGCTACCTTCTTCGTCGTCGCCGCCGTCGTCTGGGGGTCTCGATCCGCCTTCGGGGTCTTCCGGGGTCTCTTCTGTTCTTGCGGCGGTCGTCGTCTTCCGCGCCGCCGGCGCCTTCTCCTTCTTCTTGTCCTTCTTCTTGTTCTTCTTCTTCCGATGTTGACCCGACGCTCTCTCTGCCCGGAATGCCTGTGCCGCTCTGCGCTGAGACTTATATAGGGACATGGGGACAGGGTCACATGCACATGTCACATGGTGACCCCGCCCCCTTGTGTTGTCACAGTCCCGGAGGATGCTGGGACTGTGATATCGCAAGGGGGCGGGGTCACCATGTGACATGAACATGTGACCCTGTCCCCCATGTCCCTATATAAGTCTCAGCGCAGAGCGGCACAGGCATTCCGGGCAGAGAGAGCGTCGGGTCAACATCGGAAGAAGAAGAACAAGAAGAAGGACAAGAAGAAGGAGAAGGCGCCGGCGGCGCGGAAGACGACGACCGCCGCAAGAACAGAAGAGACCCCCGGAAGACCCCCGAAGGCGGATCGAGACCCCCAGACGACGGCGGCGACGACGAAGAAGGTAGCCGGACTCCCCCCGCTCGTGAAAGAGCTAGGTAAAAGAGCAGAAGAGAGCGGAGGAGTCCGGCGAGAAGACACCCAAGACGGAAGAAGACCCCCGAAGGCGGATCGAGACCCCCAGACGGCGGCGACGACGAAGAAGGTAGCCGGACTTCCCCCGCTCGGTAAAAGAGCTTGGTAAATGGCGGGGGAGTCCGGCGAGAAGACCCCCAAGACGGAAGAAGACCCCGGAGCAGTGCAATAAACTATTTTTTCAAAAGTGTGGGTGTTTTTTTTTTACTTTACATTTTACACCTTAGGTGAATGGGTAGGGGTACATCGTACCCCATACTCATTCACATAGGGTGGGGGGCCGGTATCTGGGGGGCCCCTTATTAAAGGGGGCTCCCAGATTCCGATAAGCCCCCGCCCGCAGACCCCGACAACCAACGGCCAGGGTTGTCGGGAAGAGGCCCTTGTCCTCATCAACATGGGGACAAGGTGCTTTGGGGTGGGGGGGGCCGCACGGCCCCCCTTTCCCCAGGGCACCCCCCATGTTGAGGGCACGCGGCCTGGTACGGCTCAGGAGGGGGGGGCGCTCGTTCGTCCCCACCCCTTTCCTGGCCTGCCAGGCTGCGTGCTCGGATGAGGGTCTGACATGGATTTGGGGGGAACCCCCACGCCGTTTTTTCGGCGTGGGGATTCCCTTTAAATCCATGCCAGCTTGCGGAGCTAGCGCGGCGGCATTTACTGCCTACGCTAGCTACGTAACCTGAAGTTACGTTCGAAATGAACGGACTGCTCCGTGTGTGGGCAAGTCCGTTCATTTTCAAAAGTCCCGCGGACTTTTGGCCGGCGGATTATCCGCTGGAGAAGTCCGTGCGTGTGTGGGCAAGTCCACACGCTCGGAAAGTCCAGCGGACCCAGCTGGAAAGTCCCGCGGGATTGTCCGCTGGACTAGGTCCGCCGGCAAAAGTCCGCACGTGTGTACGCGGCATAAGTTTTACTGCTCCTTAGTAGCATGTCTAATGCTGGCCATGCATATGAACATTCATACAAAAATTTTCTGGAAAATATTCTTTATAGCTGCATAGCATAGTACCTACATGTGCGTGCGTATACATTATTACCTCTCTTAGGTTTGACCCCTCATTGGCGTACCTTATATTTAGTACTATACATTTATTTGTTTACTTCCAGTGCTATTCTGTGAAGGTGATGGTTACAAACAGAAAAGAATGGAGCAAGAAAAATTGCCATTGACAGTTCAGGATCTAATAATAAAAGCAAAATACTATGCAAAATACTGAGCAAACATAAGAACAAAGTCCATTTTAAAAGTTCAAAATGTCCTGAAAGTTAAAAGAAACTACACTCATGGCAGGTGCGCCGAACTAAGTGTAGAAATTATCCATTGGGAGATTTAATAGGCAAAACAGCCGAATGTGTACATAACATGAGAGACAAAAGAGCGTCATAACAAGGCCCCTTTCACACAGGGGCGGAAGCCGCGGCAACGGAAAAGCAGCGCTATATTTAGAGCTGCTTTACCGCCGTTTTAGCCGCGGTATTTGGCCGCTCACGGTGCGGTTTTACCCCCCGCGAGCGGCCGAAAATGGGTTAAAATCCCCCGCAAAGCGGTGATTTGCAGCGGTATTGCCGCGGTATTACTGCGGTGTCCCATTGATTTCAATGGGCAGGAGCGGTATAGGAGCGGTGAATACACCGCTCCTATACCGCTCCAAAGATGCTGCTAGCAGGACTTTTTTTACCGTCCTGCTAGCGCACCGCTCCAGTGTGAAAGCCCGCCGGCTTTCACACTGGAGTGAATGGGGGTTTTTTCAGGCGGTGTACAGGCGCTATTTTTAGCGCTGTACCGCCTGAAAACAGTGTTTTGTCTCTCTTGTTATGTAAGTACCCATTTGGCTGTTTTGCATAGTAAATCTCTAAATGGCTTAATTTCTACACTTAGTTTGGCGCACCTTGTTCTTCTTTTTTGCAGGTGATGGTTACAGACTACCCACAAGCCTGTGCCCTAATTTATGAGGATTTTGCCCCATTGGATTTTTCTTTCCTGTTTGTCCATACGGTAAACAATCTTTGTGTGTTTGGGAATTTCTCTCCTATACACTATTATAGGGTAATTATGTGTTATTATCAATTATACATTTAGAGCCATCGTTCTGGCCGCCTCCACTTGAGTGCATGTTCCCTCCTTGGATGGGCTCCCTGCTCTGTGTAGCCCTATGCCCACCCAGGGCATCTGATGGGCAGAACTTCAAACTGCTTGTGATCACTGGTAGAAGCACTTACCAATTGGAAGATATGCATATACACTTTATTGTCAAAAGTATTGGGATACCTGTCTTTACACACGTGAACTTTAATGACATCCCAGTCTTTGTAGGGTTCAATATTGAGTTGGCCACCCTTTGCAGCTATAACAGCTTCAACTTTTCTGAGAAGGCTGTCCACAAGGTTTAGGAGTGTGTCTATGGGAACGTTTGACCATTCTTCCAGAAGCGCATTCGTGAGGTCAGGCACTGATGTGGATGAGAGGTCTGGCTCGCAGTCTCCACTCTAATTCATCCCAAAGGTGTTCTATCGGATTGAGGTCAGGACTCTGTGCAGGCCAGTCAAGTTCCTCCATGAGAGTGGAGGAGATGTTGGGTACAATGTCTGATTTTTAAAACATGAAAGTGTGAGGCAATTATTTCTGGTGAGTGTACAGTGTATGGGGGAGAGGTGTACTGTTCCAGCTGTGGACACATTTATATTGTACTACGATATTTACACCTTTCTCATCACTGGGTGTTTAGTGCATTAATAAGTGCCAGCGCCACTATTTACCTCTACTGTTTAGATTGTGGTAGATTCCCTGACATTTATTTTATATTTATTTAAAGTGGTAGCTTCAGTAGATGTTTATTTCTGTTTGGCGCAGTGGTAGAGTCAATTGAATATTAAGGGCAAGTTTAGATCCTGTTGAGTATACATTTGATGACATAACGAATGTTGGCCAAAAGTGCTTTAAAATTTTGTTTGCTTTTAACATTACCGTATTTGCCGGCGTATAAGACGACTTGGTGTATAAGACGACCCCCTATTTTTCCAGTGAAAACTTAGGTTTGGGGCTATACTCGCCATATAAGACTACCCCTCTTCCGAGGCAACACCATTTACAAAAAAACATCAGAAACAAAAAAAAAACAACATCAGACTTAACATCAGAAAAAGGAAACGGGTGAACTACAAGTCCCAGAGATCCCACAATTGGTAGGCAGCAACAATGAATCCTCTCCTCCAAAGCACCATAAATCATACCTGTATTTTAGGGGAGATCTGGAGCTGGATGTGCAGTACAGGATGCTTTGTTAATATGTAGAGCACAATGTACACACAGTATATGATGCTGTGTTCGTACAGTAGCACCAGGTACACTTCAGAACACAGTGTGTAGACAGTGTGCACCACTGAGCCAATCACGGCAGGCATTGTATTTTCCTAATCTGTTGATGGATACAAAGCCTGCTCGGATTGGCAGAGGCTATGACATCAGCCCGCGCCACTCTGACTCATGTAGCCTGCTCGGATTGGCAGAGGTTGTTACCCAATCCGAGCAGGCTTAGCAGGCTCTGTATTCATCAGAGTGCATCGCCCACCAGGATTGGCTGAGCGGCGCATACTGTATACATATTCAATTTTACAGAGCGTCCAGCGGACTGAAATCCATCTGGCGGCTTCTTCACCCGGCGTATAAGACGACCCCTGCTTTTTGGCTGTGTAATTTCGGTGTAAAAGGTAGTCTTATACGCCAGAAAATACAGTACTTATTTCAACAGCCTGCAGACGTGTTTATTTCATGAGTCAAAAGTTTCAAATAAGCAATACAGAAAAACATTAACTCCAACATTGTTGAATGCCACAAAAGGATTAATCCCAAAGAAGTGGTTAAGCAAAGAAAAACCAGACGCAAAGGAATGGTTTGAGCGAATAGAATATTATAGCAGAATGGAATACTTGTGCAGCAGAGAAAAAGGGCAACCAGAAAAATACAACAGCATTTGGGGAAGATGGAAAAATTTTAAAACATCGGAGAAATACCTAGAAAAGATGACGGAGGGCGGCAGGGCCTGACTAGGCCCAGAAATAAGAAAGAGGGTCGAGAACAAACCAGACGGGGCAGGGGAGGGGGTTGGATGGGGTGGAGGAGAAGTGGGTGGGTGGAGGGAGAAAATGGGTAAGGAAAGAATGGAATCTCAGATAGATAGATATAGAGGGAAACATTAGGGTTTAAGGTTTTTAATATTAAAGTGGATGTAAACCCGCTCTCATCCTTTCTAAATTACTGCAATATTGGTTATCTAGAAGGATAGACACGCCTCCTGCATGTATACTTATCTGTCAAATGTCTCCCCTCTGTCTGCTATGAGACCCGAAATACTGCAGATTTTGTGGGTGGGTCTGTTTTCCAGGGCTCAGTGGGTGAAGTTGTGATGTCAGTAGACTCCCCACCCACCTCTACACTCCCCTTATCAACATGCCTTTTCTCCTGTGTATTTCTTACACTGAGCTTCTGCTATGATCACTAACATCCAGTCAAAACCCAGAAAAGTCCCCACATGACTTCAGAATGCCAAATCATGCTGAGGTGTGGAACAGCCAATCCTTGCAGAGCTGCTGAAGAAAGGATTGGGGGTGGGAATTAAAAAATAATGCATGTCTCAGGCTAGTGCACGAGATATGTAAATCACCTGTCAATCACAGCAAGGGGGAAGAACGGACAAAGTTTTCACAGTTTGTCCATTTTATTTCACTGAAATAAAGATATGAGGATTGATCAGAGTTGGATTAACTCTTTGTGGCAAGACTGGGCACAGCTGATCTGAAATCCCATACTCTATATTGTGCCAGACTAAAAAAAAAAAAAACATTTCGGGTTTACATCCACTTTAAATATAGAACAATTTGATAAGTGTACATATTCGCCAGCACACCATGGATCAACAACTTCCGTCTAAAGGTTTATTTTATTGAAAGAGATCACCTCACAGAGATAAGTGCAACGTTTCGGAGCCGGGCAGGACCCCTTCGTCAAGCATGTGATAAAGTGCTACAGTGTCAGAGCAGAATAAAAATACATTAGTCACCAATGTGGGCCCTTGCGCCCCTAATGGAGCAGGCTGAAAACAGGTAAGCACACACAGGTTAGTAAGCATAAGTGTTAGATAAAAGGGGGGGAATCATTTTAAGAGTAGTTAGGGTTATCCCCGAATATTACTTTAAAGTGTTACGAAACCCACAACAGTAAAATCAGTCTGTATGAGCAGTGAAGCATGCTTGTTATACTCTGCATTTTGTAAAAAGGCTGTTTGATTTTATTTTCTCCGATCCTCCCCTTCTTCCCCTGTCCCCAATACATCTCCTGATAGAGGCACTCTGCACATGCTCAGTTTGATGTGTATTGCTAGAGAGAGGATTTTTTATTTTTTTTGGGGAGGGTGCATGTGATCACCACAGGGTCAATCAGCACTGTCCAGACAAAGTCAGGGGTCATGTAGCCTCATAGGACAGTCAGTAGAGAATGAAAACTCCTCTTACAAGCTTTAACTAGTGCTCGGCCAGCCAGACACTGATAGAAGCCATAAGGCTCCATGCACACAGGGCTTAAAAAAATGCCAGTTCCCTTGGACGGAAAAAAAAAAAAACACTCATATAGAGAATTTTTTGTACATAGTTTAGACAAGTTCAGGAGAGTTTTTCCTGCCAATCAGAAGTGCAAACCAAACGTTTTTTTTTTTCCTGCCTCTAAATGTTGAGCTTAAATTTTGCCTGTAATCTTCCTATGTACATGGACACATAAGATAACATAAAGCTGTTTCTACAGGCAGAATACAAAACTCCTGTAGTAGCAGCAATTTTTTAAACCAGTGTGCATGGAGCCTAATGCCCCGTTCACACGAGCGGATTTTCCGATAGGAAAACTTTGGGTGATTTTTTTGACGGAATTCCGCTCAAGCTTGGCTTGCATACACACGGTCACACAAAAGTTCTCGGAACTTTCGACCGTCAAGAACACGGTGACGTACAACAATTACACAAGCTGAGAAAATGAAGTTCAATGCTTTCGAGCGTCGAATTGTTTACGAGCATGTGTAGGAATTTTGCGTGTCGGAATTGCTACAGACGATTGGAATTTCCGATAGGAACCTTTTCCGTTGGAAAAATAGAGAACCTGCTCTCAATCTTTTGCTGGTGGAATTTTTTGCTGCCGGAAAGTCCGATGGAGCATACACACGGTCGAAGTTTCCGAACAAAAGCTCTCATCGGACTTTTGCTGGCAGAATTTCCGATCGTGTGTATGGGGCATAAGACTGCTATATACTGCTGATGAGAAAAGGTATTTATCAGTTTATATTTTTAAAATAATTGCACTTCCATGTTCTGTGTACTGTGGGAGACCAGATATAGTGAATGCAGAGTCCTGGGTTTAGTAATACCTTAACCACTTGCTTACTGTGCACTTAAACACCCTTCCTGCCCAGACCAATTTTCAGCTTTCAGCGTTCTCGCACTTTCAGTGACAATTGCGCGGTCATGCAATGCTGTAACCAAATGAATTTTTTATCATTTTGTTCGCACAAATAGAGCTTTAGTTTGGTGGTATTTATTCGCGACTACGTTTTTTATTTTTTGCCATATAAGCGAAAACATAGCGGAAATTTTGAAAAAAAAACAATATTTTCTCCTTTCTTTTTAAAAAGAAATCCAATAAAATCAAAATTTGTCATACATTTAAGCCAAAATGTATTCTGCTACATGTTTTTTGTAAAAAAAATTCCGTTAAGTGTATAATAATTGGTTCGCCTGATCACGGACATATGTACGCAAATGATCATGTAAAAGGGGTGTGCAGGTGATCACAGACATATGTGTGCAGATAATCATTGGCACATGTTATTTTACTGGGACATATGTGAGGGACATGTGTTTTTATTATTTGGGACATGTGTGTTTTGGGGACATGTGTGTTTTACTGTGGGGACACTACACTGGTGATCAGACAGAGCTATTTTGCAAAGAATGGGCAAAAATGTCACTCTCTCTAAATGTGCAAAGCTGGTAGAGACATCCCCAAAAAGACTTGCAGCTGTAATTGGTTCTACAAAGTATTGACTTGGGGGTGCTGAATACTAAGACCCCTTTCACACTGGAGGCATTTTTCAGGCGCTTTAGTGCTAAAATAAGTGCCTCATCTGCAATCCCAGTGTGAAAGCCAGAGTGCTTTCACACTGGGGCACTGCACTGACAGGACGTCAAAAAAAGTCCTGCAAGCAGCATCTTTGAGGCGCTTTAGGATCGGTGTATACACAGCTCCTAAAGCACCCCTGCCCATTGAAATCAATGGGCAGCACCTGCAAAGCGGCAGTGGCGGTTTGTGGGCGCTTTTAACCCTTTATTTGGCCGCTAGCGGGGGTTGAAATCACCTCGCTAGCAGTAGAAAAGCACTTCTAAAACTAGCGGCGCTTTCCCGCCAACGTTCCCGCCCTGTCAGTGTGAAAGGGCTCAAATGCATACCACACTTTTCACATATTTATTTGTAAAAAATTTGGAAAACCGTTTATCACTTTCCTTCCACTTCACAATTATGTGCCACTTTGTATTGGTCTATCACATAAAATCCCAATAAAATACTTTTACGTTTTTGGTTGTAACATGACAAAATGTGGAAAATGTCAAGGAGTTGGAATACAATGTTATGTTTGCTTCCAGTGCTGTAGGTTACGTTTTGTCTTTTTCTGTACTGTAAATTATTCAAAACATTTTTTTTTTTAAATAAAAAGTTGCTTGATTTAAAAAACAATTTGAATTTACCCTCACTTTCATTGCCGGAGACATTAGTTATCAGGTCAGTTAGATTGAGTGAATCTCCTTAACAGTAATACAGACAGCAATTTAAAACCTGACAGAGGCTCTAACCCCTCATCCTAAACAGGATTACCCACAGGCTTATTTTGTTTCTACATTTATTTATGTATAAATGTATTCATGGGGGTCAATTTGTAAAAAAAATCTTTTCCACTGTTTACAACTTCTCACCCCTGGTATTCCCCATCCCCCTAGGATGTTCTAACTTTTGGCCGACATACCTTAAATGTTTTTCTAATGGTTTTTAAAGTGAACCTTAGAATCATTCTATACATTGGGAGTTACCTTACAAATGTGTAAATAACTCGGCACGAAGATAAGCAAGATCAGTGGTGATAGTACATGACTATGTGTTGGGGTTTCTTGCAACATCACACAATGCAAAACATTACAAAGTAGAGGAAAATAATATTTGATTGTGTAAGAATTAGTGTTGGTTCACACAGGGACGACCTGTCAGGCGACTTAGCTGCCTGACAAGTCGCGCTCCATGCATTGCAATGGAACCATTCTAATAGGCAGAGCCGATCCGCCCTATACGCGGACTACGCAAGCTGCGTAGGGCCCCGCCGCTGTGCGGGGCCCCAAGGGCGGATCGGCTCTGCTCGGGGGCCCCTGGGGCCGATGCCGCCGATGTGAGGGCAGCGGCGCCTGAAAAAAAGATGGCCGCGGGGCCGACATGCAACTGCGCATGCGCCCACCCTTCCGAAAATTGCCGAGCAGCGGCAACAGCGCTGGCGCATGCGCAGTTGCATGTCGGCCCCGCGGCCATCTTTTTTTCAGGCGCCGCTGCCCTCACAGCGGCGGCAGCGGCCTAAAGCACAGTGACACGATGGCGCCGAGTGGCGCCATTTTTAAAAAATAAAAATGGACCAAGTGGAGACAAATGGAGACGATTGAGCTGGGGAGCCGAGAATGAAGATTGGAGGCAGGGAGCACCAGATCAGAAGGCAAGATCCTGTCTAAATGCTAGCAGTGATGCACATTGTGGAGGGGGGAGAGGAGAAAAGGAGCACACTGCTGGATCGGGAGGTGAAATTCTATTTACAGAAGGGATGAATGGAGACTGCAGGGGGGGGGGCAGAGAACAGGAGGTGACATCCTGTGTATAACAGCACTGAATGCAGACTTCAGAGGGGGGGGGGGGGCAGAGAGTGGGGACAAACAGCTGGATCAGGCTGAATGTAGCAGGAGATGAGATTATATATAATTTATGTTATGTCATAATTGTACACAATGCTCTTATTACGATCTCACCTCCACCAGAGTCCTCCCCACAGTCCCAGAGTTCCCCTTTACATCATAGTATGCAGGATTCCACCTTACAGTGCAAGGGGGAACTCTGATGTAAAGGGCAATGCTGTAGACCCTGATATAAGTAAGGAGGCTCTCTGAGGACACTGATGTATGGGGGGCTCTCTGGGGACCCCGATGTAAGGAGGGGGCTTTATAGGGATGCTCTCTGGGGACCCTAATGTAAGGGGGGTGCTCTCTGGGGACCCTTATGTAAGGGGGGTGCTCTCTGGGGACCCTGATGTAAGGGGGTGCTCTCTGGGGACCCTGATGTAAGGGGGTGCTCTCTGGGGACCCTGATGTAAGGGGGTGCTCTCTGGGGATCCTGATGTAAGGGGGTGCCTCTCTGGGGATCCTGGTGTAAGGGGGGTGCCTCTCTGGGGACCCTGGTGTAAGGGGGGCTCTCTGGGGACCCTGGTGTAAGGGGTGGCTCTCTGGGGACCCTGGTGTAAGGGGGGGCTCTCTAGGGACCCTGGTGTAAGGGGGGGGCTCTCTGGGGACCCTGGTGCAAGGGGGGGCTCTCTGGGGACCCTGGTGTAAGGGGGGGACTCTCTGGGGACCCTGGTATAAGGGGGGCTCTCTGGGGATCCTGATGTAAGGGGTGGCTCTCTGGGGACCCTGATGTAAGTGGAGGATCCACACTTAGATATGTAAAGATAAATATATAATGTCTGTTCTATATTGTTGTACTTATTCTTTGACTGTTTTGTTTAAAGGAGGGAGGATTGTATTGGGAGCGCTGAAGTGTCAGGTGTGACTGTGTGGCAATGGCAAATGGTTTCCATAGCTCACGGCATCACGGGTCAGGTAGAGGGCCCCTTAGCAGAATTTTGCTTAGGGCCCCAGGGAGGTCAGGATCGGCACTGCTAATAGGAGTGACTCAAGACGCTCCGACTTAGAAAAAGATTCCTATACTAGTTTGGGGCGTCTTCGGAGCAGCTTGCATTGACTTCTTTACGGAAGTCATTTGCAAGCCACTCTGAAGTCGCGCTTTACGTGGCGGCTTCAGAGTCGGACGACTTTGAAGCCGCCCCTGTGTGAATCGGCACTTAAAATTCAAGACAAACTAACATTTGTAAAGGTTAATAAAATATTGGTGGCAATGTTTCAGTATTTACAAGCAATGTAGCTAGCCTATTGAAACATCACTGTCAATAATTGGCAATGTAGGAGGTCACTGCACATTGATAATGAGAAACTCCAAGAGCCAGAAATGCGTTATATTGCTCACTGCAATTGCTTCCTTTTCTTGAAGGTGAAGGGCTCCCGGTAGTCTTGTGCAAAAGCTCGGAGGTGGGAAGAGAAATTGCAGAGGGTTTTAGTGTGTATAAGGAAGCTTAAAGAGGAGGGCCGGGCAAAAAAAAAAAATTAAAAGTCAGCAGCTACAAATACTGCAGCTGCTGACTTTTAATAATCGGACACTTACCTGTCCCGGGTCCAGCGATGCGGGGGAACGAGACCCCCCCCCTCGTTCCCCGCTCCGCTCACGACGCCGGCATTCTTAATGTGGGAACCCGGCTGGGCTTCACAGCCGGGCACCCACTGCGCATGCGCGAGCGGCGCCGTGCGCCGTGATTCGACGCTCACTCATCTGGGACACATGACATGTCCCAGATGACTGTGCGTTGCCTACAGGAAGTGACTTTTAGCCCGGGCAATGAAGGTGGCAGACTTCGAGGGACCCCCTAGCAACAGGCATTTAGAGGTGAGTAAAATTTTTTTTTTTTTCCAATTATTTTTTTTTTATTTTTTTTATGATTTTTAAGCCCCTTTTTGTTTTTTGGTTGCAACCCCACTTTAAGGAAAGAATTGCTTAGGTATGACCAAAGAGCGAAGAATATTCACTGCCACCGTTTGAGTTTATGGCCACTGAGACAATTGGCTTGGGTGCCCTTTGGCTTCTCAGTTTGCCGAATTTGTCATGAAATGTTCATAAAACCCAAAAAAAAAAAAAATATATAAATAATAAAGTAGACATGTGCACAACAAAAAAATTAGTTCATTTTCGTTTTGTTTTTTCGTTTCCGAAAAAAATTTGTTTATTTTCGTTTCGTTTTTTTCGTTTCCGTTGATTCGTAACGATTCGTACATTCGTAAGTCGTCGGTGTTCGTATTCGTAACGATTCGTACATTCGTAAAAGTTTTTTTTTTTTTCGTTGATTCGTTTATTCGTTTAATTTTCGGACGAATTCGTATTTATTCGTAACATTCGTAGCATTCGTAGATTCGTAATCGGAGCATAATTCATAATTTTATGTAATGTGTATGCTATTATTACATTTTAATAATTTACGAATCGAAAAAAAAAAAAGTTACGAATCGAAAAAAAAAAAAGTTACGAATCGAAAAAAAGTTACGAATGTACGAATTTTTTTGTTCAATCCATTCGAAGCACGTTAAGCAACGCCATTGTAAGAGACACGGAAAATTACGAATCGAAAAAAAAAAAAAAAAGTTACGAATCGAAAAAAAAAGTTACGATTCGAAAAAAAAGTTACGAATGTACGAATTTTTTTGTTCAATCCATTCGAAGCACGTTAAGCAGCACCATTGTAAGGGACACGGAAAATTACCAATTCAAAAAAAAAAAAAAAAAGTTACGAATGTACAAATTTTTTTGTTCGTTTTCGTTTTTATTCATTAGCACATTCGTTGTTTCTAATTTTTTTTTTCGGATTTTCGTTGTTTTTCAGATTCGTACGATTCGAACGATTCGTTATTCGGATTCGTACGATAACGAACGAACGAACGAAAATAACGAAAAAAAAACGAAACTAATTGCACATGTCTATAATGAACTGTCAAAAAAATGAAAAAGTAATATGCCATAATAGGTATCTATAAATATTTAATTCTTATTCTTATTTCTCCTTTTGCATTCCCCATAACCTAGGAATGAAGGAGCCCCTGATGTCCAAAAGAATGTAGATTTGAAAGTAGGTTAAAAGGTATTCATTGGTATTATTGACAAGAATATAAAAGCCAACACGTTTCGGGAGAAAGGACTCCCCCTTTCTCAGGGCTGTTGCTGCATGCTATTTCAAAAAAAGTTCCCAAGCCGGATAAATATTTGCAAGGTATCAGAGTGGACACTGACAGAATGACAGCTGTGGTTGCAGGTGCATAACCTAAAAATGTCTTTACAACAATCAATAGATGTAGGACTTTAAAGGTAATTTAAATACTAAGAATTGAATTTAAAGTTCCATTCCATTCTATTGACTAGGTAAATGGACACAAGAAATGAAAAGGAAAAATGCACATTTCTCACAAAATAGTAAATAAGTATAAAGCATAGAAAATAAGATATGCACATAATAAAAAAAAATACACTGACTTCAGAAATAAGTGATGCACAACATCTTCCCAATCTGCAGGGTTTATGCTTCCTGTTTTCTGCAGAAGTGCCAAATGTCCTCCAAAATTGATTGTGTGGCTATTGCTTGCAGATGTCATTTCTAACCATATTTTTTCTAACTCCACATACCCCTACCAATTTAAAACAGACTTTAAAGAGACAGCGCAGTCACAAAATATTTATTTACCTTTTTCTGGGTCTGGATGAACATTTGACTTCGCAGGCAAGCAGCACTCAAGAAAGATGACATAGTTTATTAAGTTGATGGCGAGGCCAACGACTCCGACGACCAGAACCAGCATGGCATTTTCAGTCTTCTCTGGGCCGACAAACCTCTTGATGGCTTCTATCAGGATGCTGAACATCAGAGCAGCACAAAAGATGGTATTGCCAAAGGCTCCCACCGCGTCTGCCCTGAGGAAGCCATAGGTGTTTCGTTGGTGCCACTGGACACGGCTGTATTGGACCCCCAGCAGACCAATGACCATGGAGATGAGGTGGGTAAGAACGGCAAAGCCGTCAGAGGAGAGAGAAAGAGAATTCCCTATGTACCCTACCACCAACTCTACTATAAATAAGAAAAAATTCACAACACACATTAAGATCAAGCGACAGGACTTGCCCGTATAGCGACCCATTATTGACCTGCGATGTCTACGCTCTCTCTAACTCTCAGAGCACCTTCTGCCTGTTACTTTACAGCTACCTTATATGCGTTTGCCCGAAGAGCACATCGCATGTAAAATCTCTTTTTATGATGCCATAAAATAATCAGTTTATTTTTTCAAAGACCAATTAAGTGAAGGGATATTATTACACATGGTACAGTACAAAAGTTGCATAACTATTGGGGACTGCAAAGATTTATTGGCCTATATGTAGACTTATGTTACAGAGTTTACCAGGTGGAAGGAAGCTGCCATTAAACCAGGGTTAGTGCTTCACTGTTTTTTTAAGTAAAATTCAGTAGCAAATAATGTAAAACTAATAAATACAAACTTATGTTGCTTTTTTTCTAGATTGTTTAGAAGAAAAAAACTCCACTTTTTTTATTCAGCAGCAGAAAATGAGACATGCCATGGAAAATGACCTGATTCTTCTGGGTTCAGGACAATATATTAGCTGCCACGTGTGTGGCAAATTATTGTAACAGAGTGACCAACCCATTCAGACCCTATCTTGAAATAATTACTTTTATGTCCCTTTTTGCAGAGCTGTAGGGCACAACAGTTGGCAGCTTAACCTGTGCTGGTCTAAAAAAAAAAAATAGATGTGTAATCTGTGTTATGGTGTGAGCACACTCATTGGAGATGATTTACTACAAGCAAATCGACTGTTCACTTTGTAAGGGAAGTTGCACTTTGCAAGGGATTTTGCCCCAGTGTTGAAACAATGTAGTGAAATTTAAGTTTGCAAAAATACCCAATCACAAAAATACGAAAATAAATAAAACAGCAATTATGCTTGCACATGATTGGATGATAAAAATCAGCAGAGCTTCACCCCATTCACTAAGCTCTTTGGCAAACACCCTTAGAAAGTGAACAGTCTATTTGCCTGTAGAAAATCAACCCCATTGAGTTGTTTCCTGTATTCTACAAGGCAGAGTAGTTATAGATTACAGTGGAACCTCGGATTACGAGCATAATCCGTTCCAGAAGTATGCTCGTAATCCAATGTACTCGCATATCAAAGCGAGTTTTCCCATTGAAGTCAATGGAAACAAAAATAATTTGGTCCGCATTGACTTCAATGGGATGCAATACCGCATGCAGCCAGAGGCGGGGGGCGCTGGAGAGCCTCGGAAACGTCCGAAAAGGTTTCCGATCGCCTTTCCGAGGTTAGCCGAACTGTCCTCGGGTCTTTCCGCACATTTCTGAATGCCGACGATCGGCGCTGTTCGGCTCCGGCGCCCCCCCACCTCAGGCCAAAAGCGGTGCACACCGCTTTTGGCCTAAATACAGTGCTTGTTTTGCGAAACGCTCGTTAACAGTTACTCGCAAACCGAGGTTTCACTGTACTTTTTAGCAAGTTCAAGCATCCATAATACACCAAAAAAAATGTTCTCCTGCGCTTGAGAAAAATGTGTGTGTAGCTGGATGTAATCATGTGTCTCCACTGGTTCAGCCTCCACATTGGCTGTGCTGCCACTCTCAACAGGTCAGGGAAACCCAAGTGGAACTCTATAAAGACAAGGAACAGAGGGTGCACCAGCCTAGCGGATTACCTTTGCAACAATATACCTTTGCAGCAGCTCTGAGGAAGAGGGGACACCCCTCGAAACGTGTAATTTTTTTTGGACTCCTCATCCCACAATTGGTACTTGCCAGTCGACCATGCTGGGTGGAGCACTTGGTTGACTGTAATTTGCTTGACATATGCACTCGTTTGTAAGTATAATCTCATATATATGTTTTAACAATAAATTGTTGCAAAGGTAATGCGCTAGGTTGGTGCGCCCTCTGTTCCTTATCCATAATATACCTGCAGGCTTCTGAGAATCTCATAACAGGAACTGGAAAAAATGTGTAAAGAGTATAGCAAGTATAATACATGTAACAAATGTACCGTATGTAGTGACACCTACAAGACAGATGTAAAATACCACATACCTCCCTAAAAGTAAAAAATAAAGCCTTTTTCCTCAATACTGAAAAATACAGACAACAACATTGTAAGCCCCCGTTCACACCTATACAAATTAGATGCAGCTTACAACGCATCCAATTCGCAGAACATTTCAAAAGACATTCATTTTAATGAGGCTGGTTCACATATCTGCGGTGCATTCGCACTGCGCATTGCAGAAAAAACGTGTGCATTTTTTGGGCAGTGCGGTCCGGCTCAGGTGCAAATTCAGGCCCATTATCTTCTATGGGCACGCATCTGATTCGCAAATGCATTCCGTTCTGAACACGAATTCTCTACTTCTCCTCACTACACCTCCCCCTCTCCCCCCCCCCTGCTCACTGATCCGCAGCTAAAACGCAGAGAAACCTCGGAAAAACTGACTTTTTGGTGCGCAGTTAAACAGGACAGTCAATTCGCAACGCACTGGTGTGAACCCGGGCTAAAAGGTTTTATCAGGAAACAGTACTATGTGATGTCATTTTAATGACATCACATAACCCTTGGTCCACACAGGAAGCCTTCTGATTCTTTGAACATGCATGTCTAGATGGTTCAGGTTTCAAGTTTGGTTGTTATCAGCAGGAATAGGAAAATGTCCTTCGTCAAATTAAACTTCAGAAAAGCCCTGCCTAAGGCCGGCTTCACACTGGGGCGGTGCGGGCAGCGACGGTAAAGCAGCGCTATATTTAGCGCTGCTTTACCATCGTTTTAGCAGCGGTATGCGGCCGCTAGCGGGGTGGTTTTAACCCCCGCTAGCGGCTGCAAAAGGGTTAAAAACCTCCGCGAAGCGCCGCTGCAGCGGCGCTTTGCCGGCTGTATCCCTGCGGTGTCCCATTGATTTCAATGGGTAGGAGCGGTGAATACACCGCTCCTTCACCGCTCCAAAGATGCTGCTAGCAGGACTTTTTTTACCGTCCTGCTAGCGCACCGCTCCGCTCCAGTGTGAAAGCCCTCAGGGCTTTCACACTGGAGACACAGCAGCAGCTGTTTCGGGTCGGTTTGCAGGCGCTATTTTTAGCGCAATAGCGCCTGCAAACCGCCCCAGTGTGAAAGAAGCCTAAGAGATGCAAGACGAATAAAATTCTATATGTGTCCATCAGACAGTTCATATGTGTCCTCAATGACCTGGAAAATTGGAAAAGCAAACTGGAAAATTTGGATTGTGCCAGTTAATTATTATTATCATACAGGATTTATATATCGCAGCACTTTACAATATAAAAGGGAGGCAGAGCAGTTACAATACAGTAAAATACAAGAGGGTTAAGAGGACCCTGCTCATAAGAGCTTACATTTCAATAGGCTGGGGCAGGTGGTACAGAAGGTTGCAACTGTGGGGGATGAGCTGATGGAAGTGATAAAAGATTAGTTGGAGGCATGATAGGCTTCCATGGAGAGATGAGTTTCCAGGGATCGCCTAAAGGCAGCCAGAGTAGGAGATAGCTGGACAGATTGAGGTAGAGGGTTCCAGAGGATGAGAGAGGCTCTGGAGAAATCCTGGAGACGAGCATGGGAGGGGGAGACAAGTGAGCTTGAGAGCAGGAGGTCTTGAGATCAGCGGAAAGAACGGATTGGATGATATATGGAGACAAGATTGGTTATTTAGCTCAGGGCAGAGTTGTATATGGCTTTGTATGTTGTTGCTAGTATCTTCAATTTAATTTGCTGGGTAATCAAAAGACAGTGTAGGGATTGGCGGAGAGAGGTGGCAGATACTGACCAGTTGGTAAGTTAGATGAGTCTGGCAGCAGCATTCATGATAGACTGAAGAGAGGATAGCCTATGGAGAGGTAGGCCTATGAGAACGGAGTTGCAATAGTCAAGGCAAGAGATAAGGGAGTGAATGTTTTTTTGGAGATTCTAAAAGCTACTAGAAGTTGGAACAAAAATGCTATTATCAGCATTTTTCATCCAGCATTTTGTTCTAGCTTTTTTTGAGCTTTTAAAAAATGCTAGTGTGCATGGAGCCTTCATTTACTGCAAAAATGATAAAAATGCTAGTGTGCATGGAGCCTTTATTTACTGCAAAAATGATAAAAATGCTAGTGTGCATGGAACCTTAATTTACTGCAAAAATCCTAATGCTTCTAAAATGCTACTAGAAGCTTTCACAAAAATGCTATTATCAGCATTTTTCACCCAGCGTTTTCTTTCTAGCTTTTTTTGAGATTTTGAAAAATGCTATTGTGCATGGAGGCTGAAACTGTATTCTTGCACCCCATTTACAAATGCCTTACTTTATCTTTTGCGCTTTAACCACCTGATTACTTTGCACTTAAACCCCCCTCGTGACCAGACCAATTTTCAGCTTTTGGCGCCGACGCACTTTGAATGACAATTGCGCGGTCATACAACACTGTACCCAAATGAAATTTTTACCATTTTTTCCCCACAAATAGAGCTTTCTTTTGGTGGTATTTAATCACAGCTGGGGTTTTTATTTTTTGCTAAACAAATAAAAAAAGATGGAAAAATCATGTTTAATAGTTTGTTATAAAATTTTGCAAACAGGTAATTTTTCTGCTTCATTGATATGCGCTGATGAGGCGGCACTGGTGGGCACTGATAGGCTGCACTGGTGGGCACTGATAGGCTGCACTGGTGGGGACAGATAAGTCGGTACTGATGGGCACAGCAAAGATGGCACTGATGGGCATGGATGGGTGGCACGGATGGGTGGCACTGATGGGCACTGATAGGTGGCACTGGGCACTGGCAGGGGACACTGATGAGCACTGGTAGGGGGCACTAATGAGCACTGGTAGGTGACACTGATGTGCAGCACTGGCACTGGGGGCACTGACAGATGGCACTGGGGCACTGACAGATGGCACTGGGGGCACTTTTATTAGAAAAGGTGGGCACCATGGACCCTGGGCATATTGCAGTGAGAGGGACTGATATCACTCTCACTGCCGCGGGTGATCGCTTTTTTTTTTTTCTCCTCGCGCTGCCAGCGCGAGCAGGAAAAAAAGCCGATTACCGGCTCGGTTATCATCACATGATCAGCTGTCATTGGCTGACAGCTGATCACGTGGTAAGGGGTCGGGATCGACCCCTTACTCGGATCTGTGATCCAGCGAGTCCCACAGACTCGCGGATCACAGAGCGCGCCGCGCGCGCCCTTCAGGGGGCGCGCAGGCAGCTCGTTGCCGGGACGACGTCAATAGACGTCGTCCCGGCACATCAGATCCGCGCTGTAGCCGTCATTTGGCTATAGCGCGGATCTCAGGTGGTTAACAGTCTTAGCAACTGATGATTTCAGTGGCATGTAGCTTACAGCGCATTTGTCTGTCATATAGTAGATCAGCTGGTGATGCTCGTGCGGCTGCATATTAGGTAGCTCTGTAGACATGTAAGAACTCTGTAGTAAAAAAAATAAAAACTTTCCAAGATTTTCCTGCATGATTTGAAGTCTAAAGAGCTTCTCTAAGCCCCCGTACACACGGTCGGAAAATCCGACCACAAAATCCGTCTGATCTTTTCCGATGGACTTTGTCCGAATCTGGTGTTGCATACACACGGTCGAACAAAGTTATTGGAAAATCCGATCATTCTGAACGTGATGACGTTCGTCCGTTACGACGGGACTACGTTCACATTAGTAGCCAATAGCTTTGGTCTCGTAATTTGATCTGAGCATGCGTGGCACTTTGTCCGTCGGAATTCTCGACACACGATCGGAAAAAGTCTGATAGGAAATTCCGGCGGAAAAAGTCAGATGGAGCCCACACACGGACGGATTTTCCGACAACATGGTCCGATTTTCGACCGTGTGTACGGGGTATAAGGCTTTTTTTTTTCTGTTTCAATGTGTTTATTGAGTTTTTGGTTAAACAAGAGATTCATAAACAAGCTCGTTGATCGCCCATGTAGGGGATAGAAATGTGTAAAAATTACCAATGATCAATATTTTTCACAATTATCCTATGACATAGTGAAAATAGGGGATGGTATCAAAAAATGAATACTGCATAAAATGCCATATCCCTAAAATCGTTGCCGAAGGGGAGGCTCTTCTCCAGCAAACCCCCCTCCATAGGAGGGCAACGGCAGGATAAGGCTTTTTTTTTTTTAAATCTCTCCATTTGCTTGGGGATAATAACTTAAGGATTTTGTATGCACAATATTTCAGGATTAAAAGATTAAATGAACCTCAGATTAAACAAATTGTAGTTCATTTTCAGACATTTCCTGTGGGTTACCTTCTCTGCTAAAGACTGCAATATGTAATTAGAGTATCAAACTTTATATTTGAGATTAATTCAACTTCTGGCCATTTACTGTAATAACTTACCGTATATACTGGAGTATAAGCCGAGTTTTTCAGCACATTTTTTTGTGCTGAAAATGCCCCCCTCTGTTATACTCCAGTCAAGCACTTTTCTGCAGCAGAAAATGACATTTTCTGACCCGACTTTGGAGCCCCGTATCTCAGATGGGGTTCCTAGCACCAAGTGACCCTGAGATACCGGGCCCCAAAGTCGGTCAACTGTGTCCATCTGTAGCAATGTCATTTCGGGACCCTTTGGATCCAGAGACCCCAAATTTTGGCTGCAGCTAGGGGGCATTTATGAACCCTTAACTACCAAGTTTGAAGTTCGGAGGACCTATGGCTGCAAATGAGGGGCACAGTGAGGCTGCAAATAGGCATTGTTGACCCTCTTTTTCACTTACAGTAGCTGCACATTTCTCACCCTAGGCTTACACTCGAGTCAATACGTTTTCCTAGTTTTTTGTGGTAAAATTAGGTGCCTCGGCTTATATTCTGGTCGGCTTATACTCGAGTATATACGGTATCAATGTATAACAAATCAGCAGTCCACAGGTGCCTCTGAGAAACCTACAATATCAATAGCAAGCTTCTCTCAAGCAGAATAAGGATATGGAAGAATGAGTGGCAGCTAGTACTTGGGCATACAAGCCTAGCCACCAGCATAGTTCACTCATGTGCAAGTTGTAAAGGGGTGCTCTCTCAAGGTCTACTAGTACTAATGGTACTAGTAAGTATTGAGATCCATGAAAAATATAGCCATCAACTAAGGACCGTTCATGTCTAATCCTGTAGTAAGGTCATAGAACATGGTTCAATTAATTTTCAGCGTTTGGTTATTTGTTTTTCGTAAAATGCCTCGTACTTGGCATGCAAGACAAGCTTGTTTGATCTCAAGAGCTATAAGCTACATCTATATCAATAATTCCAATAACTTTAACATCCTCATCCTGTGTACTAGGAGTTGCAGGTAAGGCCAACTGTGACAATCAGCAGTACATTTTTCAAACCTGGTTTTTATTGTATTGTGTAGTTACAAATTTTGTAGCTTTTCTAATCATCTGTCTTTAGGCATTCCTGCTTGCCCAAGTCACTTTGTGGTAAACTGTGTAGTTAAAGAACGACGTTTAGTCCATAAGATAAAATGTCAACCCTACAGGTGTGTCCTCTATTTTTCTGTTGCCCAAACACATCCCAGAGCTTTTTTGTACAGTAGAATACTTTGGTTCTACTTCTTTAAGGGTTCTGGATGCAAAAGCAACCGTTTTCTCTACCTGGTCTGCATGGCACTGTGTAAGGACCACACCATGCAATTGCCTGAAGAATCTGTGGTAACAATTAGCAGGTAAAGAAGGCTCAAGCTATGTACTGCTTCTCTGGCAATCTCTGACCAGACCATTCTTGCATTTCCACATAGTAATGCTCTCAGTGCCTCCACATTTGAGGTATAATTTGGAAGACATTTGGAATACCATGAAGTAAAACCTAAGAAAGTACATAAGATCCCATATAAAATAAGGGGGTTCTTTCTCCTGTGCAATTTTAAATGCAAATATAGCCACTGTTTCTAAACTTAAGACCCTCACAGCTGGTTAATTTACCAGCCTATATTATTACTCAATATAGACGTTAAGATACTTACTAACATTTTGGCCAACAGACTTTACTTTCTTTATATCGTTTTATATTGTAGGCCTCACTTAAATCTGTCCAAACCAGAGTCTAGTAGACATCTTGGGTATGGTAAAGTTTGAAACACAAAATCATAAATTATAATATAATAACTAACTAAATTATTCAATAATGTAATCAAATCAAAAACACTGAAATTTGCTCAGTTGCAGAATTGTCGCTGTCATTAGATTTAGTGTTTAATCTTGAACTTTTGACATGAAGGGACACTTTTTGGTTGCTATGGACAATTTCCAGTTTCCAGGCAGAAAAAACAGTATTTATAATATAAAAGTGCATGCAGGGCACTGGACAGACTACTAGGGACAAAGGGGATGTGTAATTTTTTTATACAGTACTGTAATCTGTAAGATTACAGTACTGTATGTGTTTTAACTTTTTTGAATTTGGCGCCGATCTCCGCTCCCGTGTGTTGTAACATCACAGGGAACGGAGCTCAGCGGCACTCGGGCACTGTGTGAATCAAACGGAGGAGCTTGCACACACCGCGGGGAGACATCGCAGGATCCAGGGGACAAGGTAAGCAAGTCTCCCTGTATCCTGCAATGCGATCCCGAGTCTGGCTCAGGGGTTACCGCTTATGGTACTGAAGTTCCGCCCCGAGCTGCACCAGCATTTGCACTCTCAAGTATTAGTAAATCTCCCCCAATGTGTTGCATTAAAGAATGTGAATATAATGCTATATTGTGTGTAAAGGGTGCACTGCATTAAGTTCATTTGAGTGGGCTTGCAGCACAACTTAACACATTAAAAATGCACCTGCTTGTTTTTTTACACAGTGCCCTACAATGCACTGCAAGTGGGTTGAGGTGTGTTGCAGTGCAGCCTGCTACTGGAATTGTGCATTGAGATGTTATTGAAAATGAATGATACTGAACAGTGGTTCATGTATTACGGTAACGCATTGCAAAATACGTTTTACTGCCCTTAACTGCAAAGCAAAAATGTGAATAGGTCCTGGGAGGTAAAATGTCTTTAGCATCCCTAAAAAAGTCCAGTTGGATGTAACTGCCTACTACTTGCACCTTTCTCTAAAAATGTTTTCGACATCCTGCTAGATCAAAGTGGTCTCTTTTCGCACAAACTATTTAGTTATGTAAGAAGAAAAGCATGTTCAGTATATTTAAATTGAATATCTACACAAAGAATTATGATTGCATCACTTTTCTTTTTATTTTAAAAACAACATGCTGCAGCTTTGAGTCCTAATTCTTTTGTTTATTTGGCCAAAAATGCAATGGTTTATAGATTATATATATATATATATATATATATATATATATATATATATATATAGCACTGACCCCTGAAGGAGCTGCTGGTTTTATTGGGCTTACCGTTACCTTCTTCACCTCATCTCCGTCTAGGGTTTCCCGTGGTAGATGGCCCAAAGAAATGTAAAAACGGACACTTTATCTTCCTTTTGGGTTATTTATTTAAAAGATAACACAGTCTCTTAACGTAGGGTAGGAGGGTTGGGAAGAAAGTTCAGGTACTTTTGGAACTGCAAGAATAGAAAGTCTCTTATTGTAGGAATCCAGAGAATAACTGTTTCACAGCTGGATTCTCGCCACCCCCGGATAGACCTCCTCTCACTAGGCCTAGCATCCGGCAGGGTGCTAAGTAAACGAAAGTCTCTGCCACAGACTTGGATGTAGAACACTTGAGTAAAAGTCTCTGCCACAGACTTGGATGTAACTGAGGGACTGAGCTATCATACGGTACCAGTATCTCTCAGCCGGTCCGGCAATACCGTATAAGTGTAGATCCATCTAGTGTCCTTCAACTGAGCCTCCAGGCTCCATCAGAGAAACCAGCCTTGTGCATGGCCTTCTCCCGAAGAGTTCTCCCCTGGATGCTTCTCCAGTTGCTGGGCCTCTCCTTAGACGAGACGGCACCGGACCACTTTTGGATAAATAGGCCCTGAAATCCATTCAGGCCTGTCCCTGCAGTTGCTTCGCCTTGGAATATCCAGCCCAGAGACTTGGAATTGCATGGATCCCACCCCAAGCGAGGAGGGCCATGGGGGCTGGTCAGGAGGACCAGGACCAGACCGAAAATATCTTCTGGACTGGACCTGAACCCGAACACGTGATCCCAGCACCTTAAATACCACCTCCCAGAATGCACAGCAGGATGACACTCCCACTGGGCTGGTTCCGAGAAAGAATGGTACCAAATACGCCCAGCCAAACTGTGTTCTCATACCTGCCGGCGCTAACAGCGACACCTACGGCCAAGGAGAACTCAGTGCAATTCCAGCTAGACTGGTACTGAAACCGTAATTTGGCATAATTAGCCCTAAAACCCAACTGTGGTTTCAGGAATATTAACTTTGTAAAAATACATAGCGCATGCTCGTCAGGAGCCAGCACTACATACTCCCCTCCCTTTTTGACGATGTCCTCATCGTCTGGGAAGAAAGAAAAAACACTTTGTCCTAGAAAAATTTAAGTACCTGAACTTTTAAGGTTGGAAGGGGAAATGGGAAAGAGACACAAAAACAAACATTGAACATGTAATATTTTTAACGATTAGCATAAGTAGGTTACACATTACACAACCCAATTCCTGACTATCTACACCACTCACTCTCCGGTAGCTTGATAGACGGTCTTGGTGAATCCTAGAAAAGAAAACACACAGAAAAACATCAAAACACACATATATATCTTTCTATATTGTGTTTCTAATATTTTATCTCCATGTTGTATGTTCTTGCATTGATCAGGAAAAGAATCTTGGAAAAATAAAAACAATGGATGTGGAATGAAAACAGACTGCTAGTGAGAAATAATGATGTAGATTTACTAAAAGCAAATAGCCTGTGCATTTTGCACACGTAGTTGCACGCTGCAAAGGGCATTTGCTTCAGAGCTTAAATTGGTTGTTAAGCCACTGATATAAAATTATCCCATCCTCTCTGTAATATAGATATATGTACCTATATCACAGCGGCTCCCAGCGATCACGTGACTCCTCAGGTCACTCCTCTGCCCGGCTGACAGCTTCAGCAGGTGGGGCCGAGCACTCCCACTGACCTAAGCCAGGGAGGAGGGGAAGTGAGAAAAGAGCTGTGATAACATTAGCCGGGAGATAACATTGCTGGTTAGTGGGAGTGAAAAAGGCTCAGCCAAAAGAACAAATTCCCAATGTCAGTGTGAAACCCCCCCCCCCCCTATTGGTGCCATGTGTAAATGACCTAAACAGACCATGTTGCTGCCTCACTCTTCCTATCCTGATGATGTCAAGCTATGCAGACATTAACATTGCAGCACCTATCACTGGGTAACTTTGTTAAAGTCCCAATTGGTCCCATTGGACCTGAACAGTTGGGGTTTTGGGTTCTTCACTTTACTTCCCAAAAAAACACAAGTTTTGGCTGAATTTGGCTTACATAGAATATGGGACAGTTGGAATCACGTGGAGGATGGAAGGAACATTTCTCCTTCAGCACTGCAACCACAACAAGAATAATACGTGCGTATTCAGGATATGTAACAATCTAATATCTAACTAAGCTTTTCTCATGCTCGCATAACATTTTGGGTCTGCTGGGTCAGCTACATAAATGTGTAAATAGCAATATTGCTGCAATAATATTTTATTGTAGATTTATACTAGATAGACCTATGAGAGGTGATATGTTTAGTTGTCAAGCATGCATTGAAATGTAATAAAGAGAAAATTGAGCAGTTACATGATCACTGGTGATAAACCACCGTCACTGTAATAAATGTAATTACTGCAGGATATCTTTATGGAAAATAATTTGAAATTATGTTTCCGGATTCAGGGTTACAGATAAAGACTTCGAGTGCATGTTGAATGGCAAAGGTAAGTTTAGGTACTTGATGAAGGAAAGCAGAGAAAATAAATATAATTTGCAACAACCTTCAAGGGCTAATGACATCCTGTCCCCAAGCACCTAAATACACCCCATAAATACCAGCTACAGCAATTAACACCTGAAAGTACTGACAGTGATGCAACTGAACTTAAGATACAGCACTTTCAACTGCAGCAGAGGCTACTAAAGCCACTAACGATATCATTTAGCAATCACTGCGGCATAGAAACCAGGGTTTTACATAAGGATGAGGTTTGGGTATGCTGCAGCCTTGGTTTTGAATCTTGTTAGTTCAAAATGTGTAGTGAATTAAGCTGGCCATGCATGGATCGAAATTTGTCTGGTCCTGCTAATTCATTTATGGTCACAGTGATCTACCAATCGACTTCTGTTTAACCACCCCATTGGAAAAATTCCACTAGATCACTGTATTCTGACAGCAGGAAAGTCTCCCTGCTTACAAAATACAAGCACCCAGGGAGGATTGCCCCCCTACACCTCGATTGTGTGAATTGGCTGGTTGGAAAAAATGGACTCATCTATGACCAGCTTTTTTAGTAAAACCATAATGCTTTGCATTTTGGATAACCTTTAGACAATAGCTGGTGGGTTTAGAATATCGGGGCTAAGGGCAGCCATGTTGTAAATGTATTGGTGCCACTGTAGAGAGGAAAAGGGACAGTTGACAATCTGCATAGGGTCCATTAGCAAATGGTGCTTTACCTCCTCCTGTGTTCACACTAATTATTAGTCTTCTTTAAAACTACCACCTGTCCCAGCAACATGATTGATTGCCGTTTGGCAATCACAATCTCTGTTGCCTTTTTTCTATTTTTTTGTTGTCTTCAATTTTAATTTGTGGTGAAATTGATAGTAGCAGTCATGAACTAACTATCTTTGATCTTTGGTAGCGTGAGCTCTTGCTCTTGATTGATCTATCCATTTGAGGGCCAGGGATGGTCTCCGAGAACCGTTTCAAGTATACCACCATGCCTGTCATATCTGGAGCCCTTTTCTTCATGAAAATATGATGCTGGCTTATTGCTGGATAATGGTATCCTAATTACATCATAAAACATTTTCATCCCTTATGTGGTGGGTAGGTCCCATGGATCAGTAGGCTAAACCTCTTTGGAGACTTTTTAATTCTGCCGTTTTCGCACTCTTTGATGGTGCATATGGCAGATCTAGATCATCATTACAGTCAAGAGCTATATATTGTATTTGCTAATGTAGTCTTGAAGAAGCGGGGCTCCCACGAAACGCGTTGACCAACGTATCATTGAACATATACACAAACTCCAATTTCTCTACCAATATATTGTCATGCTCTGTACTGTATGGTATACAATTCTTTGGATTTAAGCCTTTTGGCATTTATTAAATATGTAAATGCAATAATATTTTGTATTTTTTTATATTTTGTGTGCTGTGCTTGCGGCTTCACTTCCCGGTTCCCTATTGCGCATGCATGAGTCGCGCTGCGCAATAAGGACCATCCCTGCTGTCTCTGGGATCCGTGTTTTTCCCAGCAAACAGCGGGGGCCCCGCAGGAAGTGGCGTAAATATCTATGCCCTGAAGTGGGTGCAAATACCTGTATTATACAGGTATCTGTACCCCCCTCCCCCTGAAAGGTGCCAATTTTGGCACCGGAGGGGGGAGGGTTCCGATGAGCGGAAGTTCCACTTTAGGGTGGAACTCCGCTTTTACAAATATGCATAGAATACAAAAGACAAAAAGCACATCAGTAGGTATATTCAGTTTCAGCAATTAGGGCATGCAATGAATGCATATAGTTAACAAGCATTTCATAACATTGAAGAGTAGAATAGAGTAAATATAGTAAGTGCCCATTCACACCAGGTGCTGCACAGTCACACTGCAAGACAAGGCAAACAGCCTTGTCTCCTACTTTGCCAGTTCACACCACCCCATTATGCTGAAAAAAATGACATGCAGTACTTTTTTCAGCACAACGCAATCCACTGCCTCACACTTTGACTGCAAATAAGGGGTAAAACAACTTTGTGTATATTGTGGGTGATACCCCTGTACAATAAAATGTAATATTATTAATAGTAACAACATGTGCAATGGGGTTTTCTTTTTTTGTAACACTTATAAAAATATCAAAAACATATTAAATCACTTTAAAAGAAATGTTTATATGGCACCATCAAAATCCTATTTAGATTTCTTTTAGGGACTTTTATTGTAAGAGTAAATAATGGAGGATGTGGTACCCATAAATCCAAGAAATAAATAAGGTGGACGATTGCCTTATATTCCCCATATTTTTGGTCTTTGCATATCTTATTAGATTATTTAACAAACCTAGGAAGGGTCTTCCCTAGGCCATGATTCCTCAATGTCAACCGTTTGCATGATTCCCCATCGAGGTATGGACCATATCTCCTGGACAAACTGCCATCTTATTTCCTTGATCAACATGGACATCAAACTATTGGCCAAAATATTAGTTGCAAGGCTAAACTTGGTGCGAGGAGGACTTATTTCTAAAGACCAGGTAGGGTTCATACCAGGTAAAAAAGGTAGATGACATTGTATAAAGGATTTCCTTCCTTCTGCATATAGCTAGCCAAAGGAAAAGTCACAAATGCTTCTCTCCCTGAATATTAAAATGTTATTCCGTTTGATTCCCTGTGCTTGGACTATTTATGCTTAAATTCTTAAACGCTGGGCGTTCAGTCCATACCTAGATGAAGATTCTATACATCGGTCCAGCTCTACGTGTTCATCCGATATTCGGGTTTCCAAATTGCAATGCAGTGTTTTGGGACACCCTTATATCAGAACCATCATTTACTTTTTTTCCAGCAATTTGACCTACAGTAGCTCTTCTATTGAATTAGACTATATGTACCAGCCCTCACTCCCCCCGTCATCAAAGAGCCTTGGCCACCCATGACCCTGTCAATGGTTTTCCTTCAATGGACCACTTTTGGTAGGTGCAGACCATAAACTTTTCACAATAACTGCAATTTTGGAGTCGCATTGACCCAGTTGTCTAGCCATTCAAATGCTTATGCTTCACTAATCAAAATGTGTTTATATCCTTGCCAGTGTAATGCCATGCATTTATGATTACCCATAACTGACATTTATGGTCAGGGTGATATCTTTTTTGATTACTACACAATCATTTGATTTAATCGCACGGATCGTATTATACAAAACTAGCTGTCTCTCTCCATTTCCTCTCTTCCCTTAGTGATTTGTTTGTTCCTTACACCAAGGACAATTTGAGAGGATCCCATGGGACACCCTCTGTAGTTTACCGTATCTAGACTCTGATGCGCCTTGGATGCAGCCGCACTTGCCTGAATCTCAATCTGGGTGAACCTGTGATCGCATTTTTTCCCCAACTATTTTTAACATTGGATGCATGATACTGAAAAATGTTTAGGCATTATTTATGGTTAGTACATAAATGTAAGAATATTAAGAGAAAGAATTATTTTTCTTATTCATTTGTTTGTTATAAATATTATATTCTTACATTTCCCTTTCTGCTATTCAGATTTTTCAGATGTATTAACGTCCTGTTGCTCACCTTCTACCCCTGAAGGAGAGAACCAATACCGTAAGCTTGAAACGCGTTGGGTATCTCTGTTTACACCAACAGACCAATTGGTGGTTGTCAACATTTGCCATTTAATCGCATATACTTGTATCTGCATCCGCAATGAATTTTTATGTATTGTATCAACCTATTTTAACCTTGAGCTATTAAAAATTACATATTTTTCTACCCCTTTTGTGACCATCCAGTTGTTCGCTGTCCTTTTAAAGTCCCACCTGGAGGAACCTCCTTTTCATTTTTATCCCGGGATGTGGGTCAGTGTAACGCTCCTTTTCAGTTGACCATGTAGCACCCTTTATTAAAATACTCCAGACAACGAGACTCTGGGGAGGGGGATCTATCACGATTCCTGCCACCCTGCAAGATGGAGGCAATCACGCCGGCAATCCTGTGCTCTAACCTGGCTAGGGCTGAGGACAGTTCATCCTTAGTGATAAAGGATGAAGCAGCAGCATTGACTGTAGGCACAATACCAGATAGGCGCAGTGGCTCAGATTGCCTGGGAGCCTCTGGTCTTTCAGGGGATACAACACTAGGGATATGACTAAGTTCACCAGGAACTACTGATGACGTAGGTGTGCCTTTCCCTGTGGTTTTAGTCCCGCTCCTCTTTTTGGAAGACATTCAATGCCTGCAAACAAAGGGTGTAATTAAAACACCTCAGAAGGGAGACCCTTTAATAGGGCTCACCAAGCCTTTATGCAACAATCCTGCTAAGCACCTTTAGCCTGCCAAGCCTGCTCTGTGTCCCACAGCTGCTTTCTCAAAGCACCACATGCTTGGCCTGCACAGCTTAAATAAGCTGGGTGTGCGCCGGAACGTTCTATGCATGTGTGTGGTCTCGGCGAGCGGGCGTAACTATTTGCGTACAACTCAAATCTCCGTGCGCCCAGATAAAGGCTGCGAAGCATGTCGTGCGCTATCATACAGGTAAAAAAACGCCAGACACAAACAAAAAAAGGTACACTTTGCAAACACCCACAGCTAGCCCAGAACTCCCCCGTATGGTCACCGCACACAGGTGTACAGCCTTTAGCTAGCTTAACTGATTGCTACAATCATTGGGACACCCCAAATAATAAAATAAAGGGGTTTCACTTACCCGTCCAGGCGCAGGGCCACTTAGAAGCTAAGGGCCTAATCTTCACCCTTCACGGCGGGTTCCTGTCACTTGGACCTTCAAGGACTGGGTACCCTTTCATGTTTATTCATGTTTAGGGTCCACTCCCTTGGACCTGTACAGCACCCTGCAGAAAATGCCTTAGCGCTGTAGTGTCCAGGATTTCCACTTCGCAGGGTCCAGCGCCCGGAGGCCACGTTACAGGCAAAACATCACAGGATCTTGAGTCTTCTTTGCGAGGCTCGGGTACCATTTATCCAAGCATAAAAGCCTGTGTCAAATGGATCCGATCGGTCAATCCCTTGATTTATTTTTGGAACAGTTCGTGAGACTAGAGACCTGGAGCTCAGAGAGCTCAAACAAACCGTGCTATCCACCTTGCAGACACTGGTAAAAAACTGAAGTGCTTCCTGTATGGGAGGGGTTATATAGGGGGATCACTTCCTGTCTGAAGACCTTTGGTCTACCAGTGTCCATTCACCTAATGATGAAGTATAACCCAGTAGGTAATGAATATTAGCTTGACTTTGTGTCCCATGATTTTTAAATGTAGGAGAGGAGTGCCAGAATAGACCTGGTATGGAAGTGGTTAAAAGTGTAATACTGCTCTTAATAGTCTTTGAAAATGATATTCATAAATTGTTATAAAATTGCCCTGTTGCAATATGTTCTGTGATGTAGTGGTATATTCCAGGCTGTTTTGGTGCTGCAATAGTTGTTTGGTACAGCGATAGTGATTTACCTCTACATTAACGCAAATTCTTAGAAAACAAACAGTGGCTTGACCACTTACTTTTCTTCCAAGGGAAGTGTTTGGATTTGTGTGCGTGTTGTGTTCGTAGCCCTCAAAAAGTCAGTAAGTACAGTATGTACCCCATACATATTTTGACAAAATATTTATTCCTTTAGTCTCAAAATTAGGAACTGTCCTGCCTTAAAGCCTTTTAAAATAAGAGTAAGGAATGTTTACAATATTGTAAACAGGTGTAATGTGTAATAGCATGCCCCCCAACATGTTCAGCCCCACCCAAAGGACTTAGTCATGGAGGACCAGAGGGTAAGGAAAAACATGTCAAGGGCGCAGCCTGGATGGAGTTAGGCTGAGACTGCGATCACCTATTACACACCACTGGGCTTAAATCAGGTGCAATGTTTCTGTACTGGTCTCATGGATTACATGGAGTTAGGACAGACTCCTAGCCTGACCTACACCCTCAGTGGAACACACCGAATGGGGGACATAGATGCCGGAGTAGAGACCCTAAAGTTGGTTCACATTTAGGCATTATGTGTATTAGTTGGTGTGCCATTCAGAATGAATGGCATTATACCAACTTGCATTTGCTGCTGAAAATACTAGGTCTTGAAAAAAAAATTCATACCCCTTAAAATTTTCCACATTTTGTCACGTTACAACCAAAAAAATGTAACGGATTTTATGTGATAGACCAACACAAAGTGGCACATAATTGTGAAGTGGAAGGAAAATGATAAATAGTTTTCACATTTTTTTACAAATAAATATCTGGAAAGTGTGGGGTGCATTTGTATTCAGCCCCCCTGAGTCAATACTTTGTAGAACCACCTTTGGCTGTAATCACGCCCTCTGTAGTTTACCGTAATCACGCCCTCCGTTTTGATTTTAGGCCAAAAAGTTCAATTTTGGCCTCATCTGACCAGAGTACCTTCGTCCACATGTTTGCTGTGTCCCCCACATGGCTTCTCGCAAACTCCAAACAGGACTTGGCTTTCTTTCAACAATGGCTTTGTTCTTGCCACTCTTTCAGGCCAGATTTGTGGAGAGCACGACTAATAGTTGTCCTGTGGACAGTTTCTCCCACCTGAGCTGTGGATCTCTGCAGCTCCTCCAGAATTACCATGGTCCTCTTGGCTGCTTCTCTGATTAATGCTCTCCTTCCCCGGCTTGTCAGTTTAGGTAGATGGCCATGTCTTGGTAGGTTTGCAGTTGTGCCATAATCTTTCCATTTTTGGATGATGGATTGAACAGTGCTCCATGAGATGATTAAAGCTTTTTTAAAACCTAACCCTGCTTTAAACTTCTCCACAACTTTATCCCTGACCTGTCTGGAGTGTTCCTTGGCATTCATGATGCTGTTTGTTCACTAAGGTTCTCTAACAAACCTCTGAGGGCTTCAAAGAACAGCTGAGTTTATACAGAGATTAAATTAAACACAGGTGGACGCTAATAATTAGGTGTCTTCTGAAGGCAATTGGTTCCACTAGATTTTAGTTAGGGTTATCAGAGTAAAAGGGGGCTGAATACAAATGCACGCCACACTTTTCACATATTTGTAAAAAATGTTGAAAACCATTTATCATTTCTCTGGGTTCCCCTAGAGAAATGTCTAGTGGGTAGAAACTTGTCCTATGCGCCCTGGTTGCCTTGAGAACATAGGGGTTATCGGAGACAACCTCCCCCTTGATGGCTCAGGATCAACCCGCTGCTGAAGTTATTCCCCCCCCCCCCCTATGTCCCCATTGGCTCCACTGGGTGGTTTCCTATGGTTCCCCCTGGGCGAACAAATGGCCTTCTTTGAGCCATGGGTGGATGATGGAAGTGCCAGTTGTGGCAAGCTCATGAAAGATGGCAGACTCTTGAGTAACGATGCCTTACCTGCAGGAAGACAGGGCCCATAGATGAACTTTATAGGCAACTACACCACTTCTTTCAGGTACACGGCCACACGATTATAGATTCCTCGTCCCTCACCCCATTTGAACGCATTTTCATTGCAGAAGAACCGACACCTCGCCTGGTCTCAGAATTATACCAGCTCCTGGGTTCGGCTGCCCCCCCCAAACTACACCAGCCTACATTTGGCGATGGGAGACTGACCTAGGGCTAACTTTTACAGAGACACAGTTATCGCACCTATATCACCTCACCCACTCGTCCTCCATGGACTACAAAACTCAGGAGACAAATTTTAAGCTACTATCTTGATGGTACCGTGTGCCAGCAGATTTGGCCCGTATTTACCCCTCCGCATCCGAGCTGTGCTGGAGAGGCTGTGGGCACCGAGGAGCGCTAATCCACATATGGTGGGAGTGTCCCCTGATTAAACCCTTTTGGGAAGACTTACATGGCCAAATAAAAATAGTGACAGGGATAGATGTTCCCTTTTCTCCGATACACTTTCTCCTGCATGTCCCCCCCGATCCCGCTTAACCAGTACAAAAAAAGCGTGCTGCCCCATCTGCTGAATGCATTAGATAATGCATTACTGGAATTGGCGGATCCCACACTTAAGGCTCTCAGGGAGGCTGGGGCCCGAGGGGTGGCGGCACCCCCTCCTAATGGGCCATAGAGACTAGATTTTTTTCCCCAGATACCCGAGCCCTGGCGTTGTGTGCTCGGTGCGGACGTAGATAATGCTCCTTTGTAATCTACAGGTAACCTGACCCACCCCCCCCCGGTCCCCTCCACCTTTCTCTTTCTCTCCCTTTCCTTTCTCAGTATGCTCTACAAGCTGAAAGTTCCTTTTTTATTTCTCTTTGTTCATGTATTGATGGTATTTGGGGAATTCATGTCGGATTGTTGGTAGATGTTGACCCACATAGCCCCAGTGCCCGTGGGATAGGCCCCAGTATTACTGGGGATACTGGCAGACCCATCTGGGCATGTATTGTTGCCTTTTGGTTTCCCTGGCGTGCGGAGGGGTTGGGGGCAGTTTTATGAAGGCCATTGGGCCCCACCCCTGCTGCAGGCCACGGGACCATACATCTCGCACACTTCTGACGGCAACCCACCCCTGGTCTATCCCTGGGGTCGTCGGGGTGCTCCTGGGCTAGATTCTGCGCTTTTCATGCCCTCCTCATCCCCACAACCCTCTTACTATTATATTGTTGCCCCCCCCCCCCCCCCCTCTTGGGCTCACTATATTCTCCCCATACCCAGGACTTCTTTCTTTTTGTGTACGTCTCTGTTCAACCTATTCACTAAATAATTGTCACCTATACAACCCTGCGTAGTCGTTGGTCTTATGTCTCTACAAATTGTTAGGCATGTCTTGTTATATATTGATTTGAAAATAAATACTGATTATACAAAAAAAAAAAAAAGTGTAACGGACAAAATGCAACATAAATCTGAATCTGTCCAGTAAGCACAAGACTTTCTCTTTCATGGCTGCAGAGGTGCAATATGGAAGAAAAAGGAACTGATTGACAAGTTCTGTTGATTTTTATAAAAGATGTCCTTTTCTGCTGCAATAGATTAAAAAAAATGAAGGGTTTATAGACCTAACAAGCCAGCTTTTGATCAGCACAGAAAACAGTAATCAGTAATGACAGACACATAATTTCCTTTAGCTTTTATTATCTGGGATGTACTCAGAAAAAAGCATGTGCAGAAATGGGAAGCATTTCAGCACACACAATGGGTCCTAAAATCTGTTTTAAGGTTAGGTAATAAAAATAAACAGCTCGGTACGGGGTTTGGGTGACTCTACTAATAACTGCGTCCAAATAGCGTATAGTGCTTGGCAGGGTTCTTGCCACACACGCACTTGGTTCCAGGTTGAAGCTCTCTCAGTGGCTTAAAGGGGATGCACAAACTCTTGGCTCCCATAGAAGGAGCTCCGGGTTCTAGATCCTGATCCCTGTATCAGAACAGAAAAGGAGGAGTTTAGAATTATGAGCCAAGACAGAAAGTTGTAGTTCATTACAGTACTTACCATGCAAAACAGTACAATGCATTAAAACAGTTAAAGTAGAAGTCAACTTTTTTGTATACAGCACAAAACACATTAGTTATGTGTAATGGTTTGTATGCCATTGCCTGCAAACAGCCGATTCTGATAAAAAAGCTTCCCAACGGAGCCTACTTCATAGCTACCAGATACTGCCCTGAGTGGCTGGCCATCTTAAGCCGCTGTGAGGTTAGGCTGCTTTCACCCTGGGGCGCCGGGTGCGTTAGCAGTAAAGCGCCCGGTTAACAAGGGGTTAAAAGCGCCCGTGTTGCGGCACTTCGGAAGCGCTGCCCATTCATTCCAATGGGTAGGGGTGGTATGGGAGCTCTGTATACAGCACTCCTACGCCGCCCTAAAGATGCTGCTTGCAGGACATTTTTCCCGTCCCGCAAGCACACCACCCCAGTGTGAAAGCACTCAGGATTTTACACAGGGGAGGCATGAGAGGCAGTTTGCAGCTGCTTTACTGACACTATGTTTAGTGCTAAAACTGCCTCAGTGTGAAAGTAGCCTTAAAGGATAACTTCATCTTTTAGAACATGTTACATATTTTATCCATATTTAGAGTTGGCCCCAATCTCCCTTTTAGTGGGACAGTGGGTGGGTAATCTTCTTCACGCACCCACTGTCATTATTTTGAAAAGCACGGCTGTGCAGGCCTCTGCCCACACAGCTGTGTCATTCATTCAAAGTGTCCTGTGAATTAATGAACTACATGTACCTTCGGCCACCACAGCTGATGGTTTGTAGTTCTGAATGAACTGCAAGGGCGCTGATGAGCACTCTCGCAGTTCATTCACAAGACCTGCAGCTTTCAACAGACAACCCATATAAAAAAGGTACAGGAAGGAATCTGCAGGGTATGTCTGCAGAAGCCTGAAATTCACCCCTGATTCACTGATGGGTGCAATGCTTCCCAGGCTCCTGGAGGAAAAAGCAATAAATGCACATTTTGTTTCTGTAAAAATATGAGCATTTATAATTTCTTTCAGGAAAAGTGAACTTATCCGTTAACAGTCATCATTGCTACTTGCCTGTCCCCTTCTACTCGTGGTTCTCTCCCACAACGGCACTGGGAATCCTGTTATTCAACTGCTCCTCTTCCATTCACAGAATGCAGTGCATTGCTGGAGAATAGTAAAGTGAGCAATATGAATGGCAGTGAGGGGCAAGTGAGAAGTGGGCCAACTTCTCAGTAGCATTGGCTCTTAGCATGCATTATGATCACAAATCAGAAACAATTGTATGCGCACACACATTACGATTCTATCAGAAAATAACATGTCCAAATTTTAAGGAGAAGTAGGGCCAAAGCTTCTTTAGCCATACTTCTCCTATGGATCACAGGAGTGCAGTTCGTTCTGTTTTCAGCCCGCTGTTGGCTTATGTCAAACAACAGTTCGACTCGGGAAAGAGCCTGACCATATGGTCGGTATCTGAGCAGAAGCCTGGTCTGGAAGCTGGCTCAGCCTCTCATCGATCCGCCGAAAGTCTGAGCCAGCCCCTCCCCCACCCCGTATATACCCTGCTTTACTGAATCTCGACTACACAGACTGCAGTTGTGGAAAAAGATAAACAAATAAAAAATCAGAACATGAAATCTTACAGAGGCACTGTAATATATGTGCGCACTGTTAGATCAGATTACCTGGCGGTGGTCTTCTTTATCCAGTCCTCACAGTCAATCTCCCCACAGAATGGAATCTGTACAATCTGCAGAGGAACGGAAAAGCACATTATACGTCTCACCTGACAGAACCAAACCCAAAAATATGTTCTATAAAAATTTAAACGCATTTCAACAGACATAAGACTGGCCACTAATCCCTATGTCTATGGGAACAAGCAGAAGACATCCTAGTCCGATCTTTAGGAAAGCAGTGAAAAGTCACATTAGGTGTATTGCTCCACCCCAAGAAATAACCCCCCCTCCCTTTATGCCCATTTTTTTTTCTAAATAGACATAAAACAACATAATAATTTACACAAGCATGTCAAATTTAAAGGCCGAGACTCCAATAGAAGATTAAAAGAGGCTGCAGAACCCCCCCCTTTGATAATGCTAGTTCCCTGGATGTCATCCTGAGGCTTTGATTTCAGTGCTGTCTGAGCTGTGGATCAGTAATAAGTATAGAGGTAGGTATTTCTGATACTTTTCTGATGCTCCTTTTACAGCAAACTTGTTGCGGGACTGTGAAATAAATATATTGAAGTCTGACACAGCCAGGTATGCAAGATCTTCTTGTGCTCCCCCCCATGTGCTCCCCCCATGGTAATACAGTAATACCTTGGATTATAAGCATAATTCGTTCCAGAAGCATGCTTGTAATCCAAAGCACTCCTATATCAAAGCGAGTTTCTCCCTAAGAAATAATGATGATTCGACCACAGCCACTGCTGGTGTATGCAGTACAGTATGTGGACAGAGGTGGGGGGGTGCTGGTGAAGCTCGGAGACACTTGGGAACTGTTAACACTTTCGGGTGCTCCGAATGTTACACCCGCCCCACCCAGCTGCAGGGTTGCCAACCGCCAGTAAATTTACTGGCAGTTTGTAAAAATCCATGATTTTTTTACAACTGCCAGTAAGTATCAGGGGCTGATAATTTCATGCAGTGTTTACTTTTCAAGTGTAAATCAAGCAAATTACTTTGTTATAGGTATTGTCAGTGTTTCCATATCATGTTTATACTGTTCAAATTATTCACTGTTAGTTTTCAATAGGAGTTCTGTAATTTCTCAGGTTGTCAGTAAAAAATGGGCTCCGCCAGTAAACGTTCCATGTTTTGTCAGTAAAAAATGCTGCGGGAGTTTGTCAACCCTGCCCAGCTGGGAGTGTCTGAGCGTCTCAGAGATCTCCAGTGCCACCTCTGG
Source organism: Lithobates sylvaticus (assembly GCA_028564925.1). Taxonomy (NCBI): domain Eukaryota; kingdom Metazoa; phylum Chordata; class Amphibia; order Anura; family Ranidae; genus Lithobates; species Lithobates sylvaticus. Next base: position 66,254,728 of record CM053028.1, read on the forward strand.
TCACATACGGTAATACGTACACCAGCGACGAGTCCTGCTCATCTTGCAAGACAGCGCTCGCAAATCAAATCAGTATTATATATTATATTATTATATATATATATATATATAGCTTGTTTTGCGAAGCACTCGTATACCGCGTTAGTCGCAAACCGAGGTATCACTGTATGCTCACCACAGTTTGGTCGATCAGCACTGGTGAGCCACCCCGGGCTAAATTAACAAGGAATCTCTAGGCTCCTGTGCTTATACTTGGATCAATCTCAATCTTAAGGTGTACCAATCCCTAGAGGAGAGGGCGGTGTAGGCAGCCTCACGAGGACGGCTGTGCGGCTTCATCTTGTGTTTTAACAGATTTTTGGTTAGAGATTGGTGCGCTGGAAGCGCCTCAAGATTGAGAATGAGATCGATCCAAGGATAAGCACAGGAGCCTGGAGATTCCTTGTTAATTGAGCACAGGGGCGGCTTGCCAGATTGACCAAACTTAAATGATCTGCTCTGATCCTTTGAATCCTTTGTGTCCCTCAGTGATTGCTCTTAAAAACCCCTTTAGGGAAGTTATGAAAATTATGAAACATTTGGACAGTGGCCATGTAACCCAAGGGAATGATATAGAAAATTCTAACAGACAAGATAGTGGAGGATCTTACAGTGCCCTGTAGGCCAACAACGGAGTTCTACTGTCGGATACAGCAGCAGCTTATAGCTGTGCAATTACCTGCCATAAAGGACAAATTATGCCAATGCGCAGTAAAAACGATGGCTTCCTGTTGATGTATACGTAAATTATCATCAGTCTGATCAACCTTGAAACAGTACACACCTTTTACATTATCAGAGACAAATCTCGCAGTGATATTTTATTGCTTCTTATCTAGATAGAGATCTGGAATTTGAAGCCATTTTAGGAAAAGGTTATTTTGAGCAAATGGCTTTAAAAGTGATTGTAAATGCTTTTTATTTTTTTTTAAACAAACAGGTTTATACTTACCTGCTTTGTGCAATGGAATTGTACCGTGTCGCCCCAAACTTACTCTTCTTAGGCCCCTTGCCAGCATTCCTGGCTCCTACCCTCTGGTGAGTGTCCCCATAGAAAGCCGCTTTCTATGGGGGCACTCGTGCAGATTTGCTCCTGAGCCTTGTTGTCTGCATTTATAGACACAGACAGCGGGACTCGGCCTTGCCCCTCACTCTCTCGTCTCTGGCTTTGATTGACAGCAGTGGGACCCAATGGCTCCCACTGCCTCAGCAAAGCCTGTGAGACCCAGAATTGAGAGGAGAGCTGCAGATGTGCACAGCGCTGGATCAAATGAGGGCTCAGGTAAGTAAAAGGAGGGGAGAAGGGGGATACTGATGCCTAAACATTTTTTAACCTAATGCAAGGAATACATTAGGGTCGAAAAATATTAAAGTTGTTGTAAACCCTTACAGACCACTTTTGTCTACAGGTAAGCCTAGATTAAGGCTTACCTGTAGGTGCAAAAAATATCTCCTAAACCTAGGAGATATTTGCAAAAAAAGACAGGCACCGATGTCTACGGCACATGCGCCGTAAACAGCGGTGCACTGAGCGCGCCATTGCCATTTTTTTTTCTCAGTTTAGGCCATTAGTGGCAGCTCCCGCGTGCATGTGCGAGAGTGACATCATCGTGGATCCGGACAATCACAGCGCTGGAGCTGTGATACCCGGAAGGAAGATGGACGCTTCATGGAAGAGGGGACAGCGGTGACATCGCTGGCTCCTGTGTCAGGTAAGTGACACATAATAGGCTACTATGCGATGCACAGTAGTCCATTATGCTTTACCTTTGCAGGGAAACAAAGAGGAAGTAAAACCCATCAGGGTTTACTTCCTCTTTAAGGTTTTAGAACCACTTTAAAATTAGTTAGCTTAAGGTAGTGAAAAGATCCACAATACTTCATATGTAGGGAATATTGCTCGCTTCCACCATAAAAGCAAATTGAAAAAAAACAAAGCAATGCTAGGTAAGTTGCCTAGGTGTTCATAAAGTGCCATTTCCCAATTCATAATTTTGTTGCAATGCACACAGACAGCAACATATGTGCTTGGCAAGCACCTGTGATTTATGCTGAGCAATTCTTGATGCCTGAAAACCTGTGTAATGCAAGATGTGTCAAAGTGGCAATTTCACTGGGTTGAAATGTTGGCAACTGATGGGAAGAGGGTGCAATACATTGCAGAAACCATGTCCCGTGGTTCAAGCCTACAGTCACTAAAGAAGAGCCAGGATGAAATAAAGGACCCCTTCGGGGATCTGTACCATTCCTTTTATGTATATGTAAATCCAAACTGTTAGTGATATTAACCACTTAAGCCCCGGACCAATTTGCAGCCAAAGGACCAGGCCCCTTTTTGCGATTCGGCACTGCGTCGCTTTAACTGACAATTGCGTGGTCGTGCAACAAGGCTCCCAAACAAAATTGGCGTCCTTTTTTTCCCACAAATGGAGCTTTCTTTTGGTGGTATTTGATCGCCCCTGCGGTTTTTTATTTTTTGCGCTATAAACAAAAAATAGAGCGACAATTTTGAAAAAAAAATCTATATTTTTACTTTTTGCTATAATAAATATCCCCAAAAAATATATAAATTTTATTTTTTTCCTCAGTTTAGGCCGATACGTATTCGTCTACATATGCTTGGTAAAAAAAAAAAAAAAAAAAAAAAATTAGCGATTATTGATTGGTTTGCGCAAAAGTTATAGCGGTTACAAAATAGGGGATAGTTTTATAGCATTTTTATTAATATTTTTTTTTTTACTAGTAATGGCGGCGATCAGTGATTTTTATTGTGACTGCGACATTATGGCGGACACATCGGACATTTTTGACACATTTTTGGGACCATTGTCATTTATACAGCAATCAGTGCTATTTAAATGCACGGATTCCTATGTAAATGATAGTGGCAGTGAAGGAGTTAACCACTAGGGGGCGGGGAGGAGTTAATGTGACGCGTGTGTTTTTTTTTCACAGTAGGGGGCGTGGCTGTACGTCTGACGTCACTGATCGGTTTTCCCGATGACAGGGAACAGCAGATCAGTGACAGGCAGTGTAGGAAGCGCGGGGAGAGGTTTGTTTACACAGACCTCTCCCCGTTCTTCAGCTCTGTGACTCGATCGCGGGACACCAGCGGCGATCGGGTCCGCTGGTCCCGTGGCCGCGGTCACGGAGCTCCTAACCGGGTCGCAAGCGCGCCACTGGCGGCGCGACCCCACGGCTAGGCAATTAAAGGGGACGTACCTGTAGGTGCTTTTGCCTAGCCGTACCATTCTGCCAACGTAAATGTGCAGGAGGCGGTCGGGAAGCGGTTAAAGTATTGTTTTATTTTTGTTTAAAAATAACAAACATGTTATACTTACTTGCCCTGTGTACTGATTTTGCACAGAGCAGCCCCGATCCTCCTCTTGCCGGCACTCCTGGCCTCTCCCTCCTGCTGAGTGCCTCCATAGGAATCAGCTTGCTATGGGAGCATCCAAGCCGCTGCAGCTTGGCCCCGCCTCCTTTCTCCTCATTGGCTCACTGACTTTGATGGAAAACTGCGGGAGCCAATGCCGCACCGCTGCTGTCTCAGCCAGTGAGGAGGGAGACCGGGACTCTTGTGCAACATCGCTGGATCGAGATGGAGCTCCGGTACGTATTAGGGGGGCTTCTGCTCACAGAAGGTTTTATATATCTTAATGCATAGAATGTATTAAGAAAAAAAAAAAAAAAACGCTCTGCCTTTAGAACCACTTAAAAATCGCATCTGATCTTTTATATCAGTTTAATTTTAAATTCTATTTAAATCTGAAGTTTTCATTTGCATATTTCCTGGTGATCCTTATTTAGGCACTTCCTGTTCTACGATGACATCTGCTTGTCCCTGTATCCCAACGGTTCTTCTGCTTGTCACACAGGCTTCTGATGCAAACTACAAGTGGCTTATTTGATACACAGCATAGTTATTATCAATTGATATCACCATCAGGAAAAATGCTATTCTCCATCGTTGCGGAAAAGGATGACAACATGTTGGCCTGAGAAAACCTAAAAATCTGCCAGGCAAGGTAGGAACCTACATTATATGATCAATTCACAAGGTTTTAACACCAGCTTTAGCCACATGACTATAAATCTTTTGACACAAACCTGAAAATTATTTTTTTTTTTTTATATAAATAAGGATCCTTTTTCTGGTGCGTTAGCTTTAGGAATTGTGTTTAATATTCAGTCAAATCCCCCAACCCTAAAAAAAAAAAATGTAAATAAAAAAATAAAAACAAACAAAAAACACATACTTTTCCTGTATCCAGATGATTCTGGAATTCTTCCATAGAATCTGTTACCACCATGTGGGTCGTCAGATCTTTCAGTGCCCTAAATGAAAAGACAATAAGGGTGCAACCAAAATTACTAAAATGCTTTTGTCAAGGTATAAAAAAAAAATATAAAAATATATATATATATATATATATATATATATATATATATATATATATATATATATATATATATATATATATATATATATATATATATATACACACACACACACACACACACACACACACACACACACTTACACACACAATCAATAAAACCACACACAAAACCAACCCATTTGGTGCATAGGAGAGTAGCAACTCTAACTTCACATGAAAGATTAGAGTGCCATTAAAGGGCCGGTTCACACTGCTGCGATGCGGGAACCCTGCAAATCCACTGCGGGTTCCCGCATCGCGTGTCTCCCGGCGGCAGTTCACACTGCCCTATGCAAACTGCTGGGAGTGTCGGCTAAAAGTTAACAACACCCCCAAATCAGTTTGCATATCTCAGTGTGAATACCCATGCGATCCGATTCTGCTGCGGACCAAAAAAGGGTCCTGTGCGAGTTTCATGCAAATTCAGCCATACTAAAAATTGCATTACACAGAGATCACGTGTGATTTGCACTGCAGTGCGGTGCGAATCACATCCGATCTCAGACATCACACCAGTGGGAACCGGCCCTAAGCCCCCAAAAAAAATATTGCTGATTACCAGATGTGTTGACTGCATTTTTAGGGCTTTTTTCAACTTTCTTTAAAAGGCCAACTTGTCCAGCAAAAGTGGCATTTAGAGGGAGGATTGAGACAAACCATTTACATGGACATCGGTCAGCTTTTATTAATTTATGAAAAACCTTTACACCAAAAAAAAAAAAAAAAAAAGAATTTTGACTTGCCTGCAAATTGTATATCCTGGGGTACAGGACATGACAGGCTCTGTAGTCCTAGACCATGGGTTGTATGCCACTACCTTCAGGTGATTGGACACCAGCAAATGCCATACTGTATTACAAGATATGGAATTTACAGTAAACAGTAGCAAACAGGCTCACAAAAAAACAAGGGTCAACTGATTTCAAACTCTCAGATAACAGCTTGAAGCCCCCGGCGACCAAAGCTTGCATCAGCAGAGGCCTGGAAATCAACCTGGTAAAACTTTGAAAAGGTATGAATGGAAGACCAGGTGGAGGCTTTGCCGAATGGGAATTGGATGCTTGCTACTGAAAGGCCCAAGAAACACCAACAGATCTGTTGGAATGGCTTATGATAGTAAAGAGGGAAACCCATTCCTTGAGGGCATAAGCCCAAATATGAACTGCCTGAGCCAACTAGCAATGGTGGAAGAGGAAGCCGGATGACCAATCTGGACAACCAGAGGCACTTTGTCCTTCAGAGCCCTTGCCAAATAATCCCTTATGCGGAGTTCATCCAAGTAGCCCGCTATAGGATACCTCAGGCGTGCAAGAGGGTCAAAACTGAGGCCAGCATATTGGTGACCACCCAATGTATACTGGACAGGCTGAATGGAAGAGCCACAAACTGGTAATGCAGAAGCCCCACCGCAAAGCACAGAAAGAGCGGATGTGCTGGAAAGATGTGTACATGTAAATAAACTCAATGACGTTCACTAAGGCTAGAAAGTCTCCACAGTAAGGGGAAGCAGTGACAGATCTTGACAATTCCATTTAAAATTTTTGTACTTGAAAGTAAGCAAATAGAATCTTGGAGGTATGGGTGAATGCCTAATCTGACTTGGAAACAGCAAACAGTTTGAAGTAGAAGCTCCAAAACTACTCTGTGGCATGGACTGGGGCAATGACCTTATTAAGAGTCTACAAAGTGTCGAATAAAGATCAGTAAGGCACAGAAGGGGCACAGAGATTGAAGGTTGGCAAGAAAGCGAGGAGAGGGAAAGGGAAAGAAACTCAAGTTTGTAACCCTAGGACACCACCACTTGCACTCAGGCACTGGAGATGCAAGCAGTCCAAGCATTTGCAAAGTCAAATAGAAAGGTGCGTGTGGACAGCCGTGGCCGGGAAGCCTGTACAAAGCAAAACTGACAGCGGCCACAGCTGTGCACCAATGTTCAAAAGTAATTGCACAGGGATCAATTACCTGTGGTTAAGTGCAGATGGGGGTTTCTGGATGCAAGTAGCTTGTGTCCAGGGGTGATCATCTGTTGCGAACCGTAGGCAATTTCTCCCTGTGCAATTATTTCCATATAATGCTGTCATTTCTTTGTATGACTAAGGTAGTTCACAGAGTGTTGAGTGGCCTGAGCTGACCTAGCCTCACTGCAGGCAGAATGAACAGGTCACAGATAGAAGTTCCAGACTGAGACAGAAGCAGCAGCAGGGAGATGCTTATTTAATGCTATCTTGGCAGGAAAGAGTATGGAGTGTGTGCATGTGCAACACCCTACCCTGCTGAATGACATCAGTGCTCAGTCACACAGTGGTAAAGGATAAGTTCACCTTATATATAAAAAAAAAAAAAAAATGCATTTATAATTATTTTTAGGAGCCTGTAAAGCATTGCACTTTAGCATTACACATAGCAACGATTAGCAGATTGTGGGTGTAATGCCAGGCTTCTGCAGACTGTCTGTGTAGTGGTCTGCCCATACCTCCGATACAGGCAGGCAGTTACTGAATGATAAAAAGCTCAATGAACTACCTAGAGTGCTCATCAGCGCCCTGGTAGTTCATTGAGAATTACAAGCTGTCAGCCACAAAGGCTGATGATAGTTGTAGTTCATTGATTCACAGGGATCTGTGAATCATTGACACGGCCATGTGGGGGGAGCCCCGCAAGGCCATGCTCTTTTTGAATAGTGACAGGAGGTGCAGGGAGAAGATCCCCAGCCCACTGTCACAAGGAGGATGGGGGGAGGGCAGATGCTAAACATGTTATACCCTAAAACATGCAACATGTTCAGAAAGGTGAACTTATCCTTTAAACTCTTCAGTGGCACTAAAGCACTTGTAAACACATTTAACATGTTACCACAATGCAATAAGTGTAAGTGGCCCTGTTGGTAAACCAACCAACCCCCCTCCTCTGCAACCTGGTAACCAAAAACGTATGATCCAGTGGATGATCCAAAGCCATTATTGCAAATACATGAACATCAGCCATGACATTATTCTTCCTAACGGGAAAACTTTCAAGCTGAGACATTTTGCTAACTGCAGAACAAAAGGGGTAATTAATCACCTCATCAAAGTAAGCTTAATGACACAGGTCTATGATTTGAAAAACCATCACTAGCGATTATTTGGCAAGTACTCTCACAGTTTATTTTCCTCTTTCCCCCTCCTCACAGGTACTATATACTATTTGTAGGAGCTGCTTATTTTCAACTTTTTCCTTTCCTTTAATGTTTTATCGGAGTCTGAGCGTTTATAGCCCTCCCTCAGGGTATCTCTAAGCTTTTCCACTAATGTATGCAACCCAAGTAAGTATCTACATGAACTGAGCTGAACACTATGTACCACTAAGTAATATCAGCCTTTATAGTTATATTTTTACTTCATCCAGTAGATTGGTCTTCTTTGTGAAAACGGTGTTCATCTCTTGGTGGGGCACCTCCACCCCCCAGTCGGTAAAGGGATGGGAGCTCTGGCAACTCTATCTGATGCAAAAACCTTTCCTATTTGAATTTTATATGATGCCGTCTTGTGCTAAATCCTCTCTACTCTTATGGGTTAGTTTCTATTTGTATTATGAATAGCATGTAATATGTTAATAGACAAATGTTCTAATACTATCCTTTTTGTTATAGATAACCATGTTGACTACTTTTTCCTGAAGAAGAAAGCTATAACATGTTAAATTCGAAACGCGTTGGCTACTCTATTCCCACCATTACATGCATTGACAGACTTCCATGGTTGTACTTAGCCTTCAACCAGTTTTCTGTAACCGCATCAATTATTTTAACATTGTATTTGGATTATATATTTTTAACCTGTACCAATAAAACGTGATCATTTATATATTTGAAGTTGTTGATGCCCTAAAAAGTCCTATTTGGAGGTCGGTGTCTTTTAAGCATCTTGGAAATAAACATGGAAATCGTAGACAAATATATTACCGGTTGTAGAGGTTGGTGTGAATCTCTTCCAGAATATCTTTTAACCTAGTCTCTGCTTGATCCTCTGCGATGGTCAGTTTCTCTCCTGTGTCTCGTCGAACTGCTACAAACTGGTTACTTTTCATATCTCTAGGGCCCACTTCCAGCCTGATAGGAACACCCTAAAAATAAACATATCAAAAATGTAACAACTTTGATCTCAACAAAAAGCCCAACTAAAGCCTAAAACTGTCCAGGGGGCGTGACCGGATGTGAGAGGCCGAGGAGTATGGAGAGAGAGAGACGAGCGTGGACGTGTGAGGATGGCTGAGGACTCTCTCTGACTCTCTCCTCTAGCGCTCCCCACCTTGGCTTCCCCTGCCGACATTGCCCGGGTATAGCGGGCTGGACTGAGGTGTCCACCACGTTCCCTTGAGCCGCACACCATCCGACCCCAACACCTCTTCACATCTCCCGCTCAGCGCCAATTCACCCTGCGCGCTTTTTACCTGCTGCCGGGATCGGCGGGGGGGGGTGGACGGATGGCGGCGGACCGGCGCCTGGAGAGCCCCTCGCGGTGGAGGACGGGGCGACGGTGTGCGATCCGAAAACCTGCTGACCTTTGACTGCACACGGGTGAGCCACCGGACCTTCTCAAACGCCCGACCGCCTGTTACCTTACCTTAACTCAGGACGCCCTAATTGCACAGACATCACCGAGACCTGCATCAAGTCCGCACCAAGCCTGGCGAGAATACCTACGCATCAGAGTGGAGCCCCAGCAAGAAAGCCCACAGCACCGCCAAGCCACAGCGTATGGAGCAGATAGGAGGGGGTTGGTGAGTTACTAGTCTCCCCATCTTTTCTTTAAATGACTTTAAATGACTGTATTTTTCTCAACCCCGCAAAGTATATTGTGACGCCGCGTTAGGGCTGCGTTGATACTTTGCTAACAATCCATATAGCAACGGGCATAAAATCTGTGGAAACACTCTGGACTATTTATAGCATTGACCCCAAACAACTTGGGTTAGCTTGTTCTTGGTTACTTTTGGCTTTCCTTTCTTGCCCCAATCTTGTCTTTTTTTGCTTTGTTTGGGCTTTTTTTTTCCCTCTTCTAGTGGCAATCCCCTCTCGATAGGACTATACCCCAAGGCTATGCATCAATAATTCTTAGATATTTACACTGTCCCAAAGGAGGAGGCGAAAGAAAGAGAAAGAGAAAGATTTTGGGGGTTTTTGCTGCTCTCCTGCTGCCGTTTGTTCCTATTTTTTTCTTTTTTGTTGCTTGATTTTTATTTTTTTTTTATTTTTTTTGGTTTTTGCCTTGCGTTTTTTCCTGTTTCATCCAGAGTCTGCAGCAAGCATATCACCCAGAGCCAAGCCCTTTACCCCTGAGGTCCCTCAAGGAAGACTTCTCTCCCTCTCAGGATTACAGGGATAGAGTGGGGGGGGGGGAGGAAAGGGAAGGGGAAAAGATGTCAAGGAAAAAAGCATCAGAGGAGCCCTCGCTTGCAGAAGCTCCCCAAAACACACGAGCGGCCAAGGATAGAAATAACCAGGTCGCAGCAGCTGCGGCTACAAAACTGGAAAAATTTGCACATTCCCCAACAGCCCCACCTTCCCCAAAAAACCCGAATCTGCTACAACCATCTAATCAACCTACTTTGCAGGGCAAGGACCATAAAAACCCGATGATAGACAGGAGAAGCCAGGGTGCCACGGCACCTAATGCATCCACCCCCTCCACCACTAAAAAATCTGCAACCAAGGGACCTGGTGGAACTAAAACCTCCACCATTCACTTAAATGTGGAGGACAGCTCTTCTCTAGCCCATATGTCAATTACTCCCTCTGATACTACCCTGGAACCTAGGGAGAAAGAACCGACATTACGGGAGGTACTAAACGCAATAAATGATTGCAAAAGTGCAATTGCAAACTTTGATACTCAACTAAAGATCATTAGAGACGAACTGTCCACCATAAAACATGATTTAAATGGAATAGCGCAAAGAATGGTGGAGGTTGAAGACCGAGTAAGTGCAATAGAAGACGAATTTACCCCACTAAAACAAGATATCCAATGGCTCAAAAAAACTATGAACATACAGGCAGCCAAACTGGACGAAATGGAAAACCGGAACCGTAAAAACAATGTTAGAATTATAGGACTACCGGAACGTACAGAGGGTCCCAACCTAATAAAGTTCCTAGAGGCCTGGTTTGGGGAGATCTTCGGGGGGTCCTCTTTCAGCCCCTTATTTACCATCGAACGGGCTCATCGTACCACTTTAAGAAATCAGCGTGGAGGGGACCGCCCCAGGACTATACTGCTAAAAATTTTGAACTATAATGATAAGGTCGCATTGTTGCGGAAGGCTAGAGAACTGGGGGACATCAGGTTTCAGGGTGCTAGAGTCTCATTCTACCCAGATTTCTCGCCCGACTTGCAGAAACGCAGAGCGGAATTTATTCCGATTAAGCATACCATGATCAACTATAAAATAGACTATGCTCTTCTATACCCGGCTCGGTTAAGAGTCATGGCGCTTGGCAAAACGTTTTTCTTCAATTCACCTACCGAAGCACAGCAATGGCTTGAGGAGAACAATAAGGACTTTTAGGGAGAGGAGTGTGGGGGTCCCCCTTTTCCCTCTTTTTTTTCCTCCCTTTTTTTTTCTTTTTTTTTTTGGTTGGGGGTCGGCTCTGTTCTGATGTCTGGTGCCCTCTCCCCCCCATTTTTTTTCATAGAATAGAGGTAGGTAGGAACCTCGGACAATGTCTTTATTGCTGTAGAAGCCCTTCTGTCCCAGTGACAGCTGCACCGTTTCATGGAAAATACAGATACAGTTAGGTCCATATATAATTGGACACATGCACAATTTTTTTTTTTCCCGGTATTACTATTTACCTAAAACCTATTCAAGCTATATTTATATAATAATATGGGCTGGAAATTGTACACTCTCAGGTTAAATTTGAAGGTATGTACATCCAAATCGGAGGAAGGGTTTAGGAATTACAGCTCTTAAGAAAAGCCACCCCCCCCCCTCTTTTTCAGGGGACCAAAAGTAGGTGGACAATTTATTCAAAAGCAGTTTCATGGCCAGGTGTGGGCTACTACTTCGTTATTTCTTCATCAATTAAGCAGGTAAAAGGTCTGGAGTTGATTCTAAGTGTGGTATTTGCATTTGGAATCTATTTCTGCGAACCTACATCATGCATTTAAAAGAGATGTCCATGCAAGTGAAACAGGCCATTGCAAGGCTTCAAAAATTAAACTAATTCATCAGAG